>OZ010594.1:60570985-60683485 GCA_963932145.1 Acanthosepion lycidas | reverse complement strand
CCAATTATCATTTGGACAGGTCTTACAAACTCCTCTACGAATGCACGACAAATAAAATATTTAATGGCCGTCCTTTGCCACTCATCACTAACATATATATGTGCATGTGTATGTGTGTGTTCGTGTGTATACTTGTCCCACTGATCAGCCAAACAGATCATACCCTCATATCCGTTATCATCACATTACATTCTGTGATAGATCCTAATATAAGATCTTATGTCTCTTGTCCAAATATACTTGATGTTTTGCCAAACTAAGAAAACCTTGGTAAATAGCGACATCAGTACCGTTTCTAATTAAATTTTGAATGAAATCATTCTTTATTTGTGAGGATTTGGTTGCTGGCAGAGCATTTTTTGATAGTCAATTATTGTGACAGTGGTTGCTGTTCGATCCTAAGCCCCAAGCCTCAAAACTGATGTCCTGTGCATGTGCAGACATATGAGGTTTTGCTTTGCAAGCGCTGTAGCTTGGCCTCGTCATATTTTGTTGCACGCGGCTGCAGCAGAATTGCTATGGGTGTATCTGCTCTGCGTTATACGTGAATGATGCGCGTAATAGTTTCTCTCAGCCGTGGCTGCAATTTCTGCTCGTACTTGGATGAAGAGATTATTACTGAACAACAAATACATGCGAAGGTATATTTCTTCGGACCTGATGACACAAATTATCAATACTTTAGTCTTATTTTCCCTCTTCTTATCGGAAAGTTTATAAAAATGTGTGCAGCATAACTTTTTATGTCCCTTACAGTAAGAATTGAATCTGCTCGGGGAACAATTAATGCTGTTAGCCCACAGACAAAGCATCAAAAAAATAAAAGAGAAGAATAAGTTTGAAGTCTGGGGTGACATAGGTTTATGGTGAGTACATCACATAGTAACTGATAATGCTGTTTCTCTATCAAATGATATTGGCGATATCCGCATTCGAGTTCTATTCTTTACTCAGGTGTGTCTTCTGATAGTTTATACTTGACTATTTTCTGTGTTTTGTCGTAACCGGATTATTTAAAGTGTGTGAACTGAGGAAAAAAATTGAGGAGAAAAATTCACTTTTGCGTAAACCATATTTCGATATTTACTGGCACATTTGTTGGTAAAATTTCAAATAATATTATATCAAGCCCCATGGAGCCATGAAGCAGCTTCTGGGGTGGGCTGTGTTTATTACCTGACAGTTGAGGCATCCCCAAAACGGGAAATGCCGAGAGGCGGTATCACTGTGAGCGCACTGAAAAATACATATACTTGAATATACGCTTTTAGGATTTTTGTGATTAAATCTATGCCCTTTGTTCTGGTTTAACTACAGTTTGCATGCTGATTTTATGTAGGATTACCAAAAGTGTCATCCGTCATAACCTTTTATGGCCTCTCTACCGGACTAAGACTATCTATCTATCTATCTATCTATCTATTTATCTATCTACCATATGAATAAATGTCAGTGCTTCTCTTTTCTTGCCAGCGCTTTCTTACATATAAACATGTAGAAACGCTTCAATGTGATACAATGGTTCGCCAACTTGTTTCGCTAGATCATTTACGACTTAGGAGTAAATTCGATCCTCAGTGGATGCTCCATACTTTCGTTCTTATGCCATATCAAATTTACGCTTAGTAAATTATTATATAATCATGCAATCATACATATACGTATAAGGAATCTGTACGTGTACACAACTATTTTTATTCAGTCCCAAACTGAAAATTAATGACATTTCAAAATGTTTTCTATTTTGGTGAAATATAATTTGGTCGTTTTTTTTTAATTTTTTTTTTTTTAATTTTTAATTTTTTTTAAGAAATGAATGTATTTGGAATATTTCCATTATTAAGATCAACACAGTAAGTTTTCATTTACTATAAACTTTATGCATATTTATATGATGTTTGTGGTTTGGAAAGAAATAAACATTTAGTAATTTTCGCTGTAAAAACAACTTTGATGTACATAAGATACATTAGCGTACTAAGATGCCATTAAATAAAAAAAGAAAACGAAAGGCTAAGCTTTTTAATTGTTTTCATTTATGTATATTCTCATTCATATTTCTCTTGTTTTTTTCCGTTATTTGAAGTCAATGATTTTTTTTTATAATTCTCTTTGTAACAGTTAAAAGCAATATTTTTCGTTTCCTTTTGACTTGTCGGCTTTACTTAGCCCTTTTCATCTTTTCATTTTTATTCCTTGGAAACCATGCCAGTCTTGTTCTTATTAGTTCTTGGAGCATCGCATTTGTCTTCTCAGTATTTTTATCCCTTTGCATTTATTTTTTTCATTTCATACGCACACGTATGCATTTTGTTTCTATGGAATAATACCGGTTCCAATGAGGGGGTCCACTTCCTATTTACACAAGAAATTATCAATTCTTTCTATGGCAGCTAAGAATGTTATTCTGTGCGACGACATATAGGATTCTGGATTGAAGACCAAAAAGAAACTTACATACATTGCAAAGACCACCTACTGACCTGCGAAAATCGGAGTGCGTTAAGCAGAAAACTATATAAGTATTTTCAGCAGGCTAATATCGAAAAATGTTTGCTACGGAAGGAAGAAGTGAAGAGAAAGAAACCATTTCACAGACTCAAAACAGCCAACGAAAAATAAAACTTGGATTCTTATTTCCGTTTCCATGTTTTAATAATAACTAAAAATAATAATTTAATAATAGTTTATATAATAATAACTAAAAATAATACTTTATATAATAATAACTAAAAGTAATAATTTATAATAATTTATGTAATAAAAACTAAAAGTAATAATTTATATAATAATACGTAAAAGTAATAATTTATAATAATTTATATAATAATAACTAAAAGTAATAATTTATAATAATTTATATAATAATAACTGTAAGTAATAATTTATATAATAATAAGTAAAAGTAATAATTTATAATAATTTATATAGTAATAACTAAAAGTAATAATTTATATAATAATAAGTAAAAGTAATAATTTATAATAATTTATATAATAATAACTAAAAGTAATAATTTATATATTAATAACTAAAAGTAATAATTTATAATAATTTATATAATAATAATTAAAGTAATAATTTATAATACTTTATATCATAATAACTCAAAGTAATATTTTATAATATTTATATAATAATAACTAACAGCTTCATGCTTGACGACAACATTTTTATTGGATTTTCAATCCCAATTTTGTCTAGACAAAACCAAAGTACAAATCCTTTCTTTTAAGACAGTTTTTAGTAGTTTTGCAGATATACTTAGAGTCAGTTATTATCACGGCTGGATAATAACATTTGGAGATAATGAAAATATGGAGCTACACTAACTTGCAGCAGTCTTGAATATTTTTGGGGGACATTTACATAGGAATAAATTTATGGCAAATGCTTTAAATAGACTAGAAGTAGTTTCTTTTGTTTGTCAATAAAATATTATTTATTAAATATCACTAAGTTACTTTTATTGCAAACTAAATTCGCACATATTTAACACATCCGTAGTAAAAAAACAAAACAAAAAAAAACAAGGATTACTTATAACCAGCATTATAATAATAAAACAAAATGAATGTCATATGAAACTATTAGAAGTTTTAGCATCTAAAAAAATAAAATAAAATACAATCACGGCTTTATAAATTTTATCTAAGATTTAAACATTCTGAATTACAATCAAACATGATAGCCACTTGAAACACAGTTGTACAAATTGAAACATGTTTTCTAGCAAAATCAAATAGATAAAAAGTTGCTATATTGATATTGATATCATTTCAGTCTATGAAACTATTTCGATCATACAGAAAATGAAATTCATTGCTTCATAAAAGTTTGAAAGGCTGTAATCTATATTAGCCTGAAGGATAACCCGGTCCTGTTCATAGTGGTTACTATAGAATTCATTTCCAGTGAACGTTCAACTAAACTAATGGTTAGAGATATGATCCACAATTTGTTGATAGAACAGTGAATTCATGTTGCCTTGTATAATATAGATTCTTCTAACTCCAGAGGCAGAAAAGCACACTTAGAATTTAAGATTTCCCACCATGTTTCGCTGTTGGAATGATGTTCTGTACTTGGTGGGACGTGACTGCTTTTCTTCAAACATAGCAGTTTCTATTGCGACTAAATATTTTTTTCTCTGACTCTATCTTTTCAGAAAATGAACTTCCAGAATACACCTGGCTTATCTAATTATTCTCTGACAAAATCTAAACGGTTCGATATGTTCTTTGATGACAGCAAAGGCTTATTTTCTAGCAAAGCTCCAGTAATGACACGTAAATTAAGTTTTCGTTTCATTATTGAGAAATGAGCATTTATTCCAGATGGTAACAGAGATATCTACAACTCTCTCGAGGTGATGTGTGAGTTGGACTTTACCTGATGTATTATAAAATCTAGTTTTTCTTAGTGATAGTTTCGATGGGCATCCACATAGAAGCATTGTTCCGGTCGTGTTGACTGTCAGCCACTTGCAAAATATTTGTATCATAGTGGATGGATGAAGTAGCGGTCTTTTTAATGTAGTTTTATGACCTTCCCCAGACTGATGTGCTCATTTATCTACTGTCCTCTCAACGTTCATTAAATTTGAGGCCATAGGTTGCCATTATTGTAGCTTAACTTGTTTACTTTGTCTATTAATCTACGTTGCCCAACCAATTTATCAAGTATGTCTCATTTGATTGGTCAGCTTAAATTGAATAATTAAACCGCCGAATTTATTTCAACTGAATTTATTGTCTAATTGACTTCAACAATACAAAGTCAGATTCACATAATTATGCACGCGCCAAATGTTTAATTTCGGGGCAATAAACAACATATTTTGAATAAATAATTAATATATATCTTTTTTATTTGTTTGTGTTAATTATTTGAAGTTTAATTGTTTGAATGCATCTTTAAGAGTCTTATTTTAATGGTTTCACTTAATAATGGTTATGTCTTGTGCTTCACAAACTTCCAGGCGGGACAGTATATGGAGCATTACTAAAAAAGTATTATTTAATGAAAAATTTAAAAATTCTTTAAAAAGGTTTTAGATGCATCAAACGAAACGACCTAGTTACTGATGATCAATAATACCAACTAAATTAGTCTACATATATTTTCTTTATATAATAATGCCCCCAAATCCTCAAAAAAACATTGTACACGCATCAGCCACCATCAACAATTATTGCAAATGCCTTAATTGGGTTAAGAAATAAAGGATCACCCATATTCAGGAGATTATGTTTAACGTTATTGGTCTAAATCAGTGCTTCTCAGAATTTTCAGTCCATGAACCATATTTCTTCAAAAACCTTTAAATGAACCCACTACTACTTTTACTTTTAGACTGTTCAATTTTCACAGTAAAATACTCAATGGAAGGACAAAGTAATCTATTTACAATTTAAATTTTATTTTAGTAAAGAAGAATAAAGTCTGGATATAAAAATCAATTTTGATGATGACATTCAGTCTGAGTTTGTTATTAGGTTGGTGCGAAAATAATGTCGTTTTTTGAGGTATTTTTAACGTCAAAAACGACATTATTTTTGCACCAACCTAATAGTTTCTCTGTTGTTGAGACAATACAGTTTATATATATATATATATATATATATATATATATATATATATATATATATATATATATATTTAGTTTATGCAAACTTAGGTAATCCGTATGGGTAGACCTGAAGAGGATGATATCCGGAGAGCTCAATGTAAAATTCAGAGCAGATATGTTTGAATAAAAACAGACCACGTTAAGGTTCCATGTAATAAATTATTTCACCATAACCCCTTTGACAGGGCTCTGGATCATCAGACTTTACTTCCAAAAATTGAAATGAAAAATGAAAAATGAAAAGAAATTCACACATTTTTGTATACGTAAAATTAACGAAGTGAGGAAGTGAGGTGGGAAAGAGGATATGAATGTGCCATATGTATCATTTCAAATTCTTATTTTTAATTTTTAACTCCAATGTGTCGGCTATATGTTGTTCGAATTTATTGCGTCTAGTCTCAAGATATAGATGGCTAAGGAGTGGAAGGGTGGAGACGGACTTTAAAGGAAGAAGCGACACTACTTTCACGAGGACAGTTTTTCTTTCAAATTTTTTAGACGCTGTTAATTCGCGTTACTTTAACGGGCATGTTTGGGAGGTTAAAGTTTTTTCTGTATCTAAATGTTGAAACAATCTACGAAGAAATTAATTTGAAATTCGGTGGAGTTTTTTGTTATTTTCTATCAAACAGTCGATTAGAAAAATTCACAGATAGTACATTGAAAGAGTAATCTATTTTATATTTAGTAATCTTATTAATTAATTTATTTTTATCTTTTATTAATTAGTAAATATATATATATATATATATATATATATATATATATATATATATATATATGATAAAAAATAAAATAATTATAGCATTGTATAATACTTATGTAATTTCAAAATTTTCAAATATAAGTGGCATGTGTGTAATTAAACAAAATATTATACTTTTAATTCTTCAAAGTATTACTTATTTGGATACATTATTGTGAAATGGCTACAATTTTTTATGGCTACACATTTTCTGTGGACCACTTTGAGAAACACTGGTCTAAGTAATAGTATTCAGTTAAAAGCATTTTCATATGAAATGCTAAAAATGTCTGCTTCCTTATCCTAATCAACCATTATCTAATCATTGGTGGCATGATTCTTTCAAAGAAAACAGGTATCCTCTATGAGTTTATGACACCTCTTCAGTACCTCCATCCTCTATTATAAGTTTATGAGGTGTTGGATATATAGACTGGATATATTTCTTAAACAAATGGACAGTTCTAATTTCCCAAATGTCATTGTTTTTCTGGGCATATCTCTGGGAGAGAGATGTAGTTTTTCCTGTTGTATTTTCTTTAATTCATTTGATATATTTTTGATTTTTTCTTGGGTTTTCAGAGTCGCTACTTCTATGTTCCGGCTTGTAGCTATATAGGGATTGGTCTCTTTCCACTAAATTGATTCCCAGATGGTTTCGGAAATGTTGTTATTGCAAATGACGTTTATCTAAGAAATCGAAGTGTAATTTATCTTGTCACACTTTCAGCCATTTAATTAATATTTTTTCCCTTCCTCGTGTGAAATTTATTTCTGACATTTAGATAACACAGGAAACGGATTAGCGGAGCAGTGTGATACTAACCTAAAAATGAAAACGTAATTAACTTCGAAAGTGTTATAAGTGACAACGAAAGATACGAGACTCACTAGTGAATAGTGTCATCGAATACTTAAACAAAATATTATTAAACAGGAAGATTTCGTTAGAAACAGAGAGAAGTGTGTTGAACTTATATGCAGTATCAATCTTTGAATCAGTGAATTCTAGACAATTCCCGCGCAGCTGGGGAGAAGACTTCGGGCAGTACAAATCCAAATCGTACAATATAATATTTACCTCAGGAAGAGTCTATCACGGTGGACATGTTGTGCGTATGCGCATGCTAGTTCGAACAACAAAGCTTTTATTAATTCTAACGTATAATTATCATGCTACCTTTAGATTTATATACATATTCAATAAGAATCTGAATTTTGTTTTAATTAGTTGATTACTTATCAACCAGTTTAGGTTATTTGAAGGCAGAAAATATAGAGAGTGTTTCATTACGACGGATTATATATAATGGTATTTCCTTAAGACGGATCAATGTCAGCAGTAAATAAATCAGTGTTATTGATGAAAGTTTGTTTATTTATTTATTTATAGGATCATGTTATGTAAGTCATGGCTATTATGTGTGAAAAATAATATCGCCCAAATGTCCGCCAAATCTAAATGAAAAAGAAAAAAAAATATCATCAAACGCTTAAACTTAATTCACATTTAAAATCGGTCCAGATTATTGGAACACACTTTATTTATAATTTAAGAAGAAATTTGGAGAAAATACTGATTTAATGATACAATTCTTACTATTAGGTTGGTGCAAAAATAATGTCGTTTTCTCACATATGTTACTATGTGAGAAAACGACATTATTTATTTTTTTGCACCAAATAATTAACTCATATTAAAAAAATCAAACAACTTTTCCATAGGTATTTGCGCGTAAGGGAATATAATGAATTAAACTGCAACTGGAAATCAACTCTCCTCGCTGTTACACCCACCCTCAGATCCATTCGTAAGCGGTTATCTATTAAAGAAAGTACTGACCAGGCTCGACGTTGCTTAACTTCGCAGATTGTTTTAAATGAAAATTATAATAAAAAATAATCTGTAAATTTTAATACTGCGTAATTAAATCAATTTTAATAAACATCTGTGTTCTAATAAATATATTAGTTTTTGTTTCGGGTAACAGGGTTTTCGTTCCGTTTTTCATGTCTCACCCAATAATTGCAAGACTCATCATAAGTTTTCCAAGTGTCCGATACTAATGGAAACTAATAACGGAATATTTTCATTGACAGACGGCGTTCACTGAACAGGAAACGGAAGACATTGTTGGTAAGTAACAAACTACAAATTACACGGTAAAAGAGAGTTGGCAGCTGATGTGAATTATTGACTTTGACAACCACGGATCGGCACGTTTACATTTTTTCGACCCTAATGTAAATTGTTGATCGAAAACGGCCTTTGTCAATAGGAATCAGGCACGCACCGAATATTGCTGACTAGAAACAAATATCTAACTCCGGATGTTGCAAGCTAATTTCTCAAAGTCAGTCTCTTTGTTTCGGGGTATGGGTTGGTTCGTACTGAACTTCAGCACAAACATGACCTCTCATTTTTTTTTTTTTTTTTGGTTTGTTTTATGTGTTTTGGAGGTATTGTCACATTTGTAGTCCACTCTGGCCCGATGAATCTCTAAGTCCATTCCATCATTCTGATGATTATGGTCTGACTTCTATTCATCACTTTTGTCTACACACATCTTCAAGGATGATAAACAAGCAGGCAAAGTTCTTACTCATCAATTACGATCAGTGATGGCAAGTCTTTGTAAGTGGCTACGAGATCACAAAGTGGCTGCGAAATAAATGACATCTTTAGTGTAATAAAATACTCTTATGAAAAGAGGTCTTTTTAAAGAAACGTTAAATATAGCTGACCCATTATCGCAAGATCTGCTACAAAAGAGAGGAACATTCAACACATTTTCAATGTGGTTAATTTTTTTTTTTATCAGTCAACATCGGCGTGTTCATGCTGTTCATACCCTTTTATCTATTTCTGTTCGGGATTATTTCCCACACTCTTCTCTTCGTTCTCTTCTCTTCGTTCTCTCCTCATCTGTTCTCGGGATCATGTTGTCCAACCTTTTCTCAGTATTTCCTTTTCTCTAGTCCTGCTCATTCTCCTTTTTCTTCTTTGGTTTCTGTATCCATGCTTTTCTCCCTTTTTTTTCTTTTTACTTCTGTGTAATCTTTATCATTCTTCTTTATCATTCTTCTTTATCTTCTTCTTGGTCTTCTTCTTTATCATTCTTTTTTATCATTTTTCTTTATCTTCTTCTTGGTCTTCTTCTTTATCATTCTTCTTTATATTCTTCTTGGTCTTCTTCTTTATCATTCTTCTTTATCTTCTTCTTAGTCTTCTTCTTTATCATTCTTCTTTATCATTCTTCTTTATCTTCTTCTTTATCTTCTTCTTGGTCTTCTTCTTTATCATCCTTCTTTATCTTCTTCTTGGTCTTCTTCTTTATCATTCTTCTTTATCATTCTTCTTTATCTTCTTCTTGGTCTTCTTCTTTATCATTCTTCTTTATCATTCTTCTTTATCTTCTTCTTTATCTTCTTCTTGGTCTTCTTCTTTATCATTCTTCTTTATCTTCTTCTTGGTCTTCTTCTTTATCATTCTTCTTTATCTTCTTCTTTATCTTCTTCTTGGTCTTCTTCTTTATCATTCTTCTTTATCATTCTTCTTTATCTTCTTATTTATCTTCTTCTTGGTCTTCTTCTTTATCATTCTTCTTTATCTTCTTCTTGGTCTTCTTCTTTATCATTCTTCTTTATCATTCTTCTTTATCTTCTTCTTTATCTTCTTCTTGGTCTTCTTCTTTATCATTCTTCTTTATCATTCTTCTTTATCTTCTTCTTGGTCTTCTTCTTTATCATTCTTCTTGGTCTTCTTCTTTATCATTCTTCTTTATCTTCTTCTTGGTCTTCTTCTTTATCATTCTTCTTTATCTTCTTCTTGGTCTTATTCTTTATCATTCTTCTTTATCTTCTTCTTGGTCTTCTTCTTTATCATTCTTCTTTATCTTCTTCTTGGTCTTCTTCTTTATCATTCTTTTTTATCATTTTTCTTTATCTTCTTGGTCTTCTTCTTTATCATTCTTCTTTATCATTCTTCTTTATCTTCTTCTTTATCTTCTTCTTTATCTTCTTCTTGGTCTTCTTCTTTATCATTCTTCTTTATCTTCTTCTTTATCTTCTTCTTGGTCTTCTTCTTTATCATTCTTCTTTATCTTCTTCTTGGTCTTCTTCTTTATCATTCTTCTTTATCATTCTTCTTTATCTTCTTCTTGGTCTTCTTCTTGGTCTTCTTCTTTATCATTCTTCTTTATCTTCTTCTTGGTCTTCTTCTTTATCATTCTTCTTTATCATTCTTCTTTATCTTCTTCTTTATCTTCTTCTTGGTCTTCTTCTTTATCATTCTTCTTTATCTTCTTCTTCGTCTTCTTCTTTATCATTCTTCTTTATCATTCTTCTTTATCTTCTTCTTTATCTTCTTCTTGGTTTTCTTCTTTATCATTCTTCTTTATCTTCTTCTTGGTCTTCTTCTTTATCATTCTTCTTTATCATTCTTCTTTATCTTCTTCTTGGTCTTCTTCTTTATCATTCTTCTTTATCATTCTTCTTTATCTTCTTCTTTATCTTCTTCTTGGTCTTCTTCTTTATCATTCTTCTTTATCTTCTTCTTGGTCTTCTTCTTTATCATACTTCTTTATCATTCTTCTTTATCTTCTTCTTTATCTTCTTCTTGGTCTTCTTCTTTATCATTCTTCTTTATCTTCTTCTTGGTCTTCTTCTTTATCATTCTTCTTTATCTTCTTCTTGGTCTTCTTCTTGGTCTTCTTCTTTATCACTCTTCTTTATCTTCTTCTTGGTCTTCTTCTTTATCATTCTTCTTTATCATTCTTCTTTATCTTCTTCTTTATCTTCTTCTTGGTCTTCTTCTTTATCATTCTTCTTTATCTTCTTCTTGGTCTTCTTCTTTATCATTCTTCTTTATCATTCTTCTTTATCTTCTTCTTTATCTTCTTCTTGGTCTTCTTCTTTATCATTCTTCTTTATCTTCTTCTTGGTCTTCTTCTTTATCATTCTTCTTTATCTTCTTCTTGGTCTTCTTCTTTATCACTCTTCTTTATCTTCTTCTTGGTCTTCTTCTTTATCATTCTTCTTTATCATTCTTCTTTATCTTCTTCTTGGTCTTCTTCTTTATCATTCTTCTTTATCTTCTTCTTGGTCTTCTTCTTTATCATTCTTCTTTATCATTCTTCTTTATCTTCTTCTTGGTCTTCTTCTTTATCATACTTCTTTATCTTCTTCTTGGTCTTCTTCTTTATCATTCTTTTTTATCATTTTTCTTTATCTTCTTGGTCTTCTTCTTTATCATTCTTCTTTATCATTCTTCTTTATCTTCTTCTTTATCTTCTTCTTTATCTTCTTCTTGGTCTTCTTCTTTATCATTCTTTTTTATCATTTTTCTTTATCTTCTTGGTCTTCTTCTTTATCATTCTTCTTTATCATTCTTCTTTATCATTCTTCTTTATCTTCTTCTTTATCTTCTTCTTTATCTTCTTCTTGGTCTTCTTCTTTATCATTCTTTTTTATCATTTTTCTTTATCTTCTTGGTCTTCTTCTTTATCATACTTCTTTATCATTCTTCTTATCATTCTTCTTTATCTTCTTCTTTATCTTCTTCTTGGTCTTCTTCTTTATCATTCTTTTTTATCATTTTTCTTTATCTTCTTGGTCTTCTTCTTTATCTTCTTCTTGGTCTTCTTCTTTATCTTTCTTCTTTATCATTCTTCTTTATCTTCTTCTTGGTCTTCTTCTTTATCATTCTTCTTTATCATTCTTCTTTATCTTCTTCTTTATCTTCTTCTTGGTCTTCTTTATCATTCTTCTTTATCTTCTTCTTGGTCTTCTTCTTTATCATTCTTCTTTATCATTCTTCTTTATCTTCTTCTTGGTCTTCTTCTTTATCATTCTTCTTTATCTTCTTCTTGGTCTTCTTCTTTATCATTCTTCTTTATCATTCTTCTTTATCATTCTTCTTTATCTTCTTCTTGGTCTTCTTCTTTATCATTCTTCTTTATCTTCTTCTTGGTCTTCTTCTTTATCATTCTTCTTTATCATCCTTCTTTATCTTCTTCTTGGTCTTCTTCTTTATCATTCTTCTTTATCTTCTTCTTGGTCTTCTTCTTTATCATTCTTCTTTATCATTCTTCTTTATCTTCTTCTTCGTCTTCTTCTTTATCATTCTTCTTTATCTTCTTCTTGGTATTCTTCTTTATCATTCTTTTTTATCATTTTTCTTTATCTTCTTGGTCTTCTTCTTTATCATTCTTCTTTATCATTCTTCTTTATCTTCTTCTTGGTCTTCTTCTTTATCATTCTTCTTTATCATTCTTCTTTATCTTCTTCTTGGTCTTCTTCTTTATCTTTCTTCTTTATCATTCTTCTTTATCTTCTTCTTGGTCTTCTTCTTTATCATTCTTCTTTATCTTCTTCTTGGTCTTCTTCTTTATCATTCTTCTTTATCTTCTTTTTGGTATTCTTCTTTATCATTCTTCTTTATCATTCTTCTTTATCTTCTTCTTTGTCTTCTTCTTTATCATTCTTCTTTATCATTCTTCTTTATCTTCTTCTTGGTCTTCTTCTTTATCATTCTTCTTTATCATTCTTCTTTATCTTCTTCTTGGTCTTCTTCTTTATCATTCTTCTTTATCATTCTTCTTTATCTTCTTCTTGGTCTTCTTCTTTATCATTCTTCTTTATCTTCTTCTTGGTCTTCTTCTTTATCATTCTTCTTTATCATTCTTCTTTATCTTCTTCTTGGTCTTCTTCTTTATCATTCTTCTTTATCATTCTTCTTTATCTTCTTCTTGGTCTTCTTCTTTATCATTCTTCTTTATCTTCTTCTTGGTCTTCTTCTTTATCATTCTTCTTTATCATTCTTTTTTATCTTCTTCTTGGTCTTCTTATTTATCATTCTTCTTTATCATTCTTCTTTATCATTCTTCTTTATCTTCTTCTTGGTCTTCTTCTTTATCATTCTTCTTTATCTTCTTCTTGGTCTTCTTCTTTATCATTCTTCTTTATCATTCTTCTTTATCTTCTTCTTGGTCTTCTTCTTTATCATTCTTCTTTATCTTCTTCTTGGTCTTCTTCTTTATCATTCTTCTTTATCATTCTTCTTTATCTTCTTCTTTATCTTCTTCTTGGTCTTCTTCTTTATCATTCTTCTTTATCTTCTTCTTGGTCTTCTTCTTTATCATTCTTCTTTATCATTCTTTTTTATCTTCTTCTTGGTCTTCTTATTTATCATTCTTCTTTATCATTCTTCTTTATCATTCTTCTTTATCTTTTTCTTGGTCTTCTTCTTTATCATTCTTCTTTATCTTCTTCTTGGTCTTCTTCTTTATCATTCTTCTTTATCATTCTTCTTTATCTTCTTCTTGGTCTTCTTCTTTATCATTCTTCTTTATCTTCTTCTTGGTCTTCTTCTTTATCATTCTTCTTTATCTTCTTCTTGGTCTTCTTCTTTATCATTCTTCTTTATCATTCTTCTTTATCATTCTTCTTTATCTTCTTCTTGGTCTTCTTCTTTATCATTCTTCTTTATCTTCTTCTTGGTCTTCTTCTTTATCATTCTTCTTTATCATTCTTCTTTATCTTCTTCTTGGTCTTCTTCTTTATCATTCTTCTTTATCTTCTTCTTGGTCTTCTTCTTTATCATTCTTCTTTATCATTCTTCTTTATCTTCTTCTTCGTCTTCTTCTTTATCATTCTTCTTTATCTTCTTCTTGGTCTTCTTCTTTATCATTCTTCTTTATCTTCTTCTTTATCTTCTTCTTGGTCTTCTTCTTTATCATTCTTCTTTATCATTCTTCTTTATCATTCTTCTTTATCTTCTTCTTGGTCTTCTTCTTTATCATTCTTCTTTATCTTCTTCTTGGTCTTCTTCTTTATCATTCTTCTTTATCATTCTTCTTTATCTTCTTCTTGGTCTTCTTCTTTATCATTCTTCTTTATCTTCTTCTTGGTCTTCTTCTTTATCATTCTTCTTTATCATTCTTCTTTATCTTCTTCTTCGTCTTCTTCTTTATCATTCTTCTTTATCTTCTTCTTGGTCTTCTTCTTTATCATTCTTCTTTATCTTCTTCTTGGTCTTCTTCTTTATCATTCTTCTTTATCATCCTTCTTTATCTTCTTCTTGGTCTTCTTCTTTATCATTCTTCTTTATCTTCTTCTTGGTCTTCTTCTTTATCATTCTTCTTTATCATTCTTCTTTATCTTCTTCTTCGTCTTCTTCTTTATCATTCTTCTTTATCTTCTTTTTGGTATTCTTCTTTATCATTCTTTTTTATCATTTTTCTTTATCTTCTTGGTCTTCTTCTTTATCATTCTTCTTTATCATTCTTCTTTATCTTCTTCTTGGTCTTCTTCTTTATCATTCTTCTTTATCATTCTTCTTTATCTTCTTCTTGGTCTTCTTCTTTATCATTCTTCTTTATCATTCTTCTTTATCATTCTTCTTTATCTTCTTCTTGGTCTTCTTCTTTATCATTCTTCTTTATCTTCTTCTTGGTCTTCTTCTTTATCATTCTTTTTTATCATTTTTCTTTATCTTCTTGGTCTTCTTCTTTATCATTCTTCTTTATCATTCTTCTTTATCTTCTTCTTTATCTTCTTCTTTATCTTCTTCTTGGTCTTCTTCTTTATCATTCTTCTTTATCTTCTTCTTTATCTTCTTCTTGGTCTTCTTCTTTATCATTCTTCTTTATCTTCTTCTTGGTCTTCTTCTTTATCATTCTTCTTTATCATTCTTCTTTATCTTCTTCTTTATCTTCTTCTTGGTCTTCTTCTTTATCATTCTTCTTTATCTTCTTCTTGGTCTTCTTCTTTATCATTCTTCTTTATCATTCTTTTTTATCTTCTTCTTGGTCTTCTTATTTATCATTCTTCTTTATCATTCTTCTTTATCATTCTTCTTTATCTTTTTCTTGGTCTTCTTCTTTATCATTCTTCTTTATCTTCTTCTTGGTCTTCTTCTTTATCATTCTTCTTTATCATTCTTCTTTATCTTCTTCTTGGTCTTCTTCTTTATCATTCTTCTTTATCTTCTTCTTGGTCTTCTTCTTTATCATTCTTCTTTATCTTCTTCTTGGTCTTCTTCTTTATCATTCTTCTTTATCATTCTTCTTTATCATTCTTCTTTATCTTCTTCTTGGTCTTCTTCTTTATCATTCTTCTTTATCTTCTTCTTGGTCTTCTTCTTTATCATTCTTCTTTATCATTCTTCTTTATCTTCTTCTTGGTCTTCTTCTTTATCATTCTTCTTTATCTTCTTCTTGGTCTTCTTCTTTATCATTCTTCTTTATCATTCTTCTTTATCTTCTTCTTCGTCTTCTTCTTTATCATTCTTCTTTATCTTCTTCTTGGTCTTCTTCTTTATCATTCTTCTTTATCTTCTTCTTGGTCTTCTTCTTTATCATTCTTCTTTATCATCCTTCTTTATCTTCTTCTTGGTCTTCTTCTTTATCATTCTTCTTTATCTTCTTCTTGGTCTTCTTCTTTATCATTCTTCTTTATCATTCTTCTTTATCTTCTTCTTCGTCTTCTTCTTTATCATTCTTCTTTATCTTCTTTTTGGTATTCTTCTTTATCATTCTTTTTTATCATTTTTCTTTATCTTCTTGGTCTTCTTCTTTATCATTCTTCTTTATCATTCTTCTTTATCTTCTTCTTGGTCTTCTTCTTTATCATTCTTCTTTATCATTCTTCTTTATCTTCTTCTTGGTCTTCTTCTTTATCATTCTTCTTTATCATTCTTCTTTATCATTCTTCTTTATCTTCTTCTTGGTCTTCTTCTTTATCATTCTTCTTTATCTTCTTCTTGGTCTTCTTCTTTATCATTCTTTTTTATCATTTTTCTTTATCTTCTTGGTCTTCTTCTTTATCATTCTTCTTTATCATTCTTCTTTATCTTCTTCTTTATCTTCTTCTTTATCTTCTTCTTGGTCTTCTTCTTTATCATTCTTCTTTATCTTCTTCTTTATCTTCTTCTTGGTCTTCTTCTTTATCATTCTTCTTTATCTTCTTCTTGGTCTTCTTCTTTATCATTCTTCTTTATCATTCTTCTTTATCTTCTTCTTGGTCTTCTTCTTGGTCTTCTTCTTTATCATTCTTCTTTATCTTCTTCTTGGTCTTCTTCTTTATCATTCTTCTTTATCATTCTTCTTTATCTTCTTCTTTATCTTCTTCTTGGTCTTCTTCTTTATCATTCTTCTTTATCTTCTTCTTCGTCTTCTTCTTTATCATTCTTCTTTATCATTCTTCTTTATCTTCTTCTTTATCTTCTTCTTGGTTTTCTTCTTTATCATTCTTCTTTATCTTCTTCTTGGTCTTCTTCTTTATCATTCTTCTTTATCATTCTTCTTTATCTTCTTCTTGGTCTTCTTCTTTATCATTCTTCTTTATCATTCTTCTTTATCTTCTTCTTTATCTTCTTCTTGGTCTTCTTCTTTATCATTCTTCTTTATCTTCTTCTTGGTCTTCTTCTTTATCATACTTCTTTATCATTCTTCTTTATCTTCTTCTTTATCTTCTTCTTGGTCTTCTTCTTTATCATTCTTCTTTATCTTCTTCTTGGTCTTCTTCTTTATCATTCTTCTTTATCTTCTTCTTGGTCTTCTTCTTGGTCTTCTTCTTTATCACTCTTCTTTATCTTCTTCTTGGTCTTCTTCTTTATCATTCTTCTTTATCATTCTTCTTTATCTTCTTCTTTATCTTCTTCTTGGTCTTCTTCTTTATCATTCTTCTTTATCTTCTTCTTGGTCTTCTTCTTTATCATTCTTCTTTATCATTCTTCTTTATCTTCTTCTTTATCTTCTTCTTGGTCTTCTTCTTTATCATTCTTCTTTATCTTCTTCTTGGTCTTCTTCTTTATCATTCTTCTTTATCTTCTTCTTGGTCTTCTTCTTTATCACTCTTCTTTATCTTCTTCTTGGTCTTCTTCTTTATCATTCTTCTTTATCATTCTTCTTTATCTTCTTCTTGGTCTTCTTCTTTATCATTCTTCTTTATCTTCTTCTTGGTCTTCTTCTTTATCATTCTTCTTTATCATTCTTCTTTATCTTCTTCTTGGTCTTCTTCTTTATCATACTTCTTTATCTTCTTCTTGGTCTTCTTCTTTATCATTCTTTTTTATCATTTTTCTTTATCTTCTTGGTCTTCTTCTTTATCATTCTTCTTTATCATTCTTCTTTATCTTCTTCTTTATCTTCTTCTTTATCTTCTTCTTGGTCTTCTTCTTTATCATTCTTTTTTATCATTTTTCTTTATCTTCTTGGTCTTCTTCTTTATCATTCTTCTTTATCTTCTTCTTTATCTTCTTCTTGGTTTTCTTCTTTATCATTCTTCTTTATCTTCTTCTTGGTCTTCTTCTTTATCATTCTTCTTTATCATTCTTCTTTATCTTCTTCTTGGTCTTCTTCTTTATCATTCTTCTTTATCATTCTTCTTTATCTTCTTCTTTATCTTCTTCTTGGTCTTCTTCTTTATCATTCTTCTTTATCTTCTTCTTGGTCTTCTTCTTTATCATACTTCTTTATCATTCTTCTTTATCTTCTTCTTTATCTTCTTCTTGGTCTTCTTCTTTATCATTCTTCTTTATCTTCTTCTTGGTCTTCTTCTTTATCATTCTTCTTTATCTTCTTCTTGGTCTTCTTCTTGGTCTTCTTCTTTATCACTCTTCTTTATCTTCTTCTTGGTCTTCTTCTTTATCATTCTTCTTTATCATTCTTCTTTATCTTCTTCTTTATCTTCTTCTTGGTCTTCTTCTTTATCATTCTTCTTTATCTTCTTCTTGGTCTTCTTCTTTATCATTCTTCTTTATCATTCTTCTTTATCTTCTTCTTTATCTTCTTCTTGGTCTTCTTCTTTATCATTCTTCTTTATCTTCTTCTTGGTCTTCTTCTTTATCATTCTTCTTTATCTTCTTCTTGGTCTTCTTCTTTATCACTCTTCTTTATCTTCTTCTTGGTCTTCTTCTTTATCTTTCTTCTTTATCATTCTTCTTTATCTTCTTCTTGGTCTTCTTCTTTATCATTCTTCTTTATCTTCTTCTTGGTCTTCTTCTTTATCATTCTTCTTTATCTTCTTTTTGGTATTCTTCTTTATCATTCTTCTTTATCATTCTTCTTTATCTTCTTCTTTGTCTTCTTCTTTATCATTCTTCTTTATCATTCTTCTTTATCTTCTTCTTGGTCTTCTTCTTTATCATTCTTCTTTATCATTCTTCTTTATCTTCTTCTTGGTCTTCTTCTTTATCATTCTTCTTTATCATTCTTCTTTATCTTCTTCTTGGTCTTCTTCTTTATCATTCTTCTTTATCTTCTTCTTGGTCTTCTTCTTTATCATTCTTCTTTATCATTCTTCTTTATCTTCTTCTTGGTCTTCTTCTTTATCATTCTTCTTTATCATTCTTCTTTATCATCTTCTTGGTCTTCTTCTTTATCATTCTTCTTTATCTTCTTCTTGGTCTTCTTCTTTATCATTCTTCTTTATCATTCTTTTTTATCTTCTTCTTGGTCTTCTTATTTATCATTCTTCTTTATCATTCTTCTTTATCATTCTTCTTTATCTTCTTCTTGGTCTTCTTCTTTATCATTCTTCTTTATCTTCTTCTTGGTCTTCTTCTTTATCATTCTTCTTTATCATTCTTCTTTATCTTCTTCTTGGTCTTCTTCTTTATCATTCTTCTTTATCTTCTTCTTGGTCTTCTTCTTTATCATTCTTCTTTATCATTCTTCTTTATCTTCTTCTTTATCTTCTTCTTGGTCTTCTTCTTTATCATTCTTCTTTATCTTCTTCTTGGTCTTCTTCTTTATCATTCTTCTTTATCATTCTTTTTTATCTTCTTCTTGGTCTTCTTATTTATCATTCTTCTTTATCATTCTTCTTTATCATTCTTCTTTATCTTTTTCTTGGTCTTCTTCTTTATCATTCTTCTTTATCTTCTTCTTGGTCTTCTTCTTTATCATTCTTCTTTATCATTCTTCTTTATCTTCTTCTTGGTCTTCTTCTTTATCATTCTTCTTTATCTTCTTCTTGGTCTTCTTCTTTATCATTCTTCTTTATCTTCTTCTTGGTCTTCTTCTTTATCATTCTTCTTTATCTTCTTTTTGGTATTCTTCTTTATCATTCTTCTTTATCATTCTTCTTTATCTTCTTCTTGGTCTTCTTCTTTATCATTCTTCTTTATCATTCTTCTTTATCTTCTTCTTGGTCTTCTTCTTTATCATTCTTCTTTATCATTCTTCTTTATCTTCTTCTTGGTCTTCTTCTTTATCATTCTTCTTTATCTTCTTCTTGGTCTTCTTCTTTATCATTCTTCTTTATCATTCTTTTTTATCTTCTTCTTGGTCTTCTCATTTATCATTCTTCTTTATCATTCTTCTTTATCATTCTTCTTTATCTTCTTCTTGGTCTTCTTCTTTATCATTCTTCTTTATCTTCTTCTTGGTCTTCTTCTTTATCATTCTTCTTTATCATTCTTCTTTATCTTCTTCTTGGTCTTCTTCTTTATCATTCTTCTTTATCTTCTTCTTGGTCTTCTTCTTTATCATTCTTCTTTATCATTCTTCTTTATCTTCTTCTTGGTCTTCTTCTTTATCATTCTTCTTTATCTTCTTCTTGGTCTTCTTCTTTATCATTCTTCTTTATCATTCTTCTTTATCTTCTTCTTCGTCTTCTTCTTTATCATTCTTCTTTATCTTCTTCTTGGTATTCTTCTTTATCATTCTTTTTTATCATTTTTCTTTATCTTCTTGGTCTTCTTCTTTATCATTCTTCTTTATCATTCTTCTTTATCTTCTTCTTGGTCTTCTTCTTTATCATTCTTCTTTATCTTCTTCTTGGTCTTCTTCTTTAACTTTCTTCTTTATCATTCTTCTTTATCTTCTTCTTGGTCTTCTTCTTTATCATTCTTCTTTATCTTCTTCTTGGTCTTCTTCTTTATCATTCTTCTTTATCTTCTTTTTGGTATTCTTCTTTATCATTCTTCTTTATCATTCTTCTTTATCTTCTTCTTGGTCTTCTTCTTTATCATTCTTCTTTATCATTCTTCTTTATCTTCTTCTTGGTCTTCTTCTTTATCATTCTTCTTTATCATTCTTCTTTATCTTCTTCTTGGTCTTCTTCTTTATCATTCTTCTTTATCATTCTTCTTTATCTTCTTCTTGGTCTTCTTCTTTATCATTCTTCTTTATCTTCTTCTTGGTCTTCTTCTTTATCATTCTTCTTTATCATTCTTCTTTATCTTCTTCTTGGTCTTCTTCTTTATCATTCTTCTTTATCATTCTTCTTTATCTTCTTCTTGGTCTTCTTCTTTATCATTCTTCTTTATCATTCTTCTTTATCTTCTTCTTGGTCTTCTTCTTTATCATTCTTCTTTATCTTCTTCTTGGTCTTCTTCTTTATCATTCTTCTTTATCATTCTTCTTTATCTTCTTCTTGGTCTTCTTCTTTATCATTCTTCTTTATCTTCTTCTTGGTCTTCTTCTTTATCATTCTTCTTTATCATTCTTCTTTATCTTCTTCTTTATCTTCTTCTTGGTCTTCTTCTTTATCATTCTTCTTTATCTTCTTCTTGGTCTTCTTCTTTATCATTCTTCTTTATCATTCTTTTTTATCTTCTTCTTGGTCTTCTTATTTATCATTCTTCTTTATCATTCTTCTTTATCATTCTTCTTTATCTTCTTCTTGGTCTTCTTCTTTATCATTCTTCTTTATCTTCTACTTGGTCTTCTTCTTTATCATTCTTCTTTATCATTCTTCTTTATCTTCTTCTTGGTCTTCTTCTTTATCATTCTTCTTTATCTTCTTCTTGGTCTTCTTCTTTATCATTCTTCTTTATCTTCTTCTTGGACTTCTTCTTTATCATTCTTCTTTATCATTCTTCTTTATCATTCTTCTTTATCTTCTTCTTGGTCTTCTTCTTTATCATTCTTCTTTATCTTCTTCTTGGTCTTCTTCTTTATCATTCTTCTTTATCATTCTTCTTTATCTTCTTCTTGGTCTTCTTCTTTATCATTCTTCTTTATCTTCTTCTTGGTCTTCTTCTTTATCATTCTTCTTTATCATTCTTCTTTATCTTCTTCTTCGTCTTCTTCTTTATCATTCTTCTTTATCTTCTTCTTGGTATTCTTCTTTATCATTCTTTTTTATCATTTTTCTTTATCTTCTTGGTCTTCTTCTTTATCATTCTTCTTTATCATTCTTCTTTATCTTCTTCTTGGTCTTCTTCTTTATCATTCTTCTTTATCATTCTTCTTTATCTTCTTCTTGGTCTTCTTCTTTATCATTCTTCTTTATCATTCTTCTTTATCTTCTTCTTGGTCTTCTTCTTTATCTTTCTTCTTTATCATTCTTCTTTATCTTCTTCTTTATCTTCTTCTTGGTCTTCTTCTTTATCATTCTTCTTTATCTTCTTCTTGGTCTTCTTCTTTATCATTCTTCTTTATCATTCTTTTTTATCTTCTTCTTGGTCTTCTTATTTATCATTCTTCTTTATCATTCTTCTTTATCATTCTTCTTTATCTTCTTCTTGGTCTTCTTCTTTATCATTCTTCTTTATCTTCTTCTTGGTCTTCTTCTTTATCATTCTTCTTTATCATTCTTCTTTATCTTCTTCTTGGTCTTCTTCTTTATCATTCTTCTTTATCTTCTTCTTGGTCTTCTTCTTTATCATTCTTCTTTATCATTCTTCTTTATCATTCTTCTTTATCTTCTTCTTGGTCTTCTTCTTTATCATTCTTCTTTATCTTCTTCTTGGTCTTCTTCTTTATCATTCTTCTTTATCATTCTTCTTTATCTTCTTCTTCGTCTTCTTCTTTATCATTCTTCTTTATCTTCTTCTTGGTATTCTTCTTTATCATTCTTTTTTATCATTTTTCTTTATCTTCTTGGTCTTCTTCTTTATCATTCTTCTTTATCATTCTTCTTTATCTTCTTCTTGGTCTTCTTCTTTATCATTCTTCTTTATCATTCTTCTTTATCTTCTTCTTGGTCTTCTTCTTTATCTTTCTTCTTTATCATTCTTCTTTATCTTCTTCTTGGTCTTCTTCTTTATCATTCTTCTTTATCTTCTTCTTGGTCTTCTTCTTTATCATTCTTCTTTATCTTCTTTTTGGTATTCTTCTTTATCATTCTTCTTTATCATTCTTCTTTATCTTCTTCTTGGTCTTCTTCTTTATCATTCTTCTTTATCATTCTTCTTTATCTTCTTCTTGGTCTTCTTCTTTATCATTCTTCTTTATCATTCTTCTTTATCTTCTTCTTGGTCTTCTTCTTTATCATTCTTCTTTATCATTCTTCTTTATCTTCTTCTTGGTCTTCTTCTTTATCATTCTTCTTTATCTTCTTCTTGGTCTTCTTCTTTATCATTCTTCTTTATCATTCTTCTTTATCTTCTTCTTGGTCTTCTTCTTTATCATTCTTCTTTATCATTCTTCTTTATCTTCTTCTTGGTCTTCTTCTTTATCATTCTTCTTTATCTTCTTCTTGGTCTTCTTCTTTATCATTCTTCTTTATCATTCTTTTTTATCTTCTTCTTGGTCTTCTTATTTATCATTCTTCTTTATCATTCTTCTTTATCATTCTTCTTTATCTTCTTCTTGGTCTTCTTCTTTATCATTCTTCTTTATCTTCTTCTTGGTCTTCTTCTTTATCATTCTTCTTTATCATTCTTCTTTATCTTCTTCTTGGTCTTCTTCCTTATCATTCTTCTTTATCTTCTTCTTGGTCTTCTTCTTTATCATTCTTCTTTATCATTCTTCTTTATCTTCTTCTTTATCTTCTTCTTGGTCTTCTTCTTTATCATTCTTCTTTATCTTCTTCTTGGTCTTCTTCTTTATCATTCTTCTTTATCATTCTTTTTTATCTTCTTCTTGGTCTTCTTATTTATCATTCTTCTTTATCATTCTTCTTTATCATTCTTCTTTATCTTTTTCTTGGTCTTCTTCTTTATCATTCTTCTTTATCTTCTTCTTGGTCTTCTTCTTTATCATTCTTCTTTATCATTCTTCTTTATCTTCTTCTTGGTCTTCTTCTTTATCATTCTTCTTTATCTTCTTCTTGGTCTTCTTCTTTATCATTCTTCTTTATCTTCTTCTTGGTCTTCTTCTTTATCATTCTTCTTTATCATTCTTCTTTATCATTCTTCTTTATCTTCTTCTTGGTCTTCTTCTTTATCATTCTTCTTTATCTTCTTCTTGGTCTTCTTCTTTATCATTCTTCTTTATCATTCTTCTTTATCTTCTTCTTGGTCTTCTTCTTTATCATTCTTCTTTATCTTCTTCTTGGTCTTCTTCTTTATCATTCTTCTTTATCATTCTTCTTTATCTTCTTCTTCGTCTTCTTCTTTATCATTCTTCTTTATCTTCTTCTTGGTATTCTTCTTTATCATTCTTTTTTATCATTTTTCTTTATCTTCTTGGTCTTCTTCTTTATCATTCTTCTTTATCATTCTTCTTTATCTTCTTCTTGGTCTTCTTCTTTATCATTCTTCTTTATCATTCTTCTTTATCTTCTTCTTGGTCTTCTTCTTTATCTTTCTTCTTTATCATTCTTCTTTATCTTCTTCTTGGTCTTCTTCTTTATCATTCTTCTTTATCTTCTTCTTGGTCTTCTTCTTTATCATTCTTCTTTATCTTCTTTTTGGTATTCTTCTTTATCATTCTTCTTTATCATTCTTCTTTATCTTCTTCTTGGTCTTCTTCTTTATCATTCTTCTTTATCATTCTTCTTTATCTTCTTCTTGGTCTTCTTCTTTATCATTCTTCTTTATCATTCTTCTTTATCTTCTTCTTGGTCTTCTTCTTTATCATTCTTCTTTATCTTCTTCTTGGTCTTCTTCTTTATCATTCTTCTTTATCATTCTTTTTTATCTTCTTCTTGGTCTTCTTATTTATCATTCTTCTTTATCATTCTTCTTTATCATTCTTCTTTATCTTCTTCTTGGTCTTCTTCTTTATCATTCTTCTTTATCTTCTTCTTGGTCTTCTTCTTTATCATTCTTCTTTATCATTCTTCTTTATCTTCTTCTTGGTCTTCTTCTTTATCATTCTTCTTTATCTTCTTCTTGGTCTTCTTCTTTATCATTCTTCTTTATCTTCTTCTTGGTCTTCTTCTTTATCATTCTTCTTTATCATTCTTCTTTATCATTCTTCTTTATCTTCTTCTTGGTCTTCTTCTTTATCATTCTTCTTTATCTTCTTCTTGGTCTTCTTCTTTATCATTCTTCTTTATCTTCTTCTTGGTCTTCTTCTTTATCATTCTTCTTTATCATTCTTCTTTATCTTCTTCTTGGTCTTCTTCTTTATCATTCTTCTTTATCTTCTTCTTGGTCTTCTTCTTTATCATTCTTCTTTATCTTCTTCTTCGTCTTCTTCTTTATCATTCTTCTTTATCTTCTTCTTGGTATTCTTCTTTATCATTCTTTTTTATCATTTTTCTTTATCTTCTTGGTCTTCTTCTTTATCATTCTTCTTTATCATTCTTCTTTATCTTCTTCTTGGTCTTCTTCTTTATCATTCTTCTTTATCATTCTTCTTTATCTTCTTCTTGGTCTTCTTCTTTATCTTTCTTCTTTATCATTCTTCTTTATCTTCTTCTTGGTCTTCTTCTTTATCATTCTTCTTTATCTTCTTCTTGGTCTTCTTCTTTATCATTCTTCTTTATCTTCTTTTTGGTATTCTTCTTTATCATTCTTCATTATCATTCTTCTTTATCTTCTTCTTGGTCTTCTTCTTTATCATTCTTCTTTATCATTCTTCTTTATCTTCTTCTTGGTCTTCTTCTTTATCATTCTTCTTTATCATTCTTCTTTATCTTCTTCTTGGTCTTCTTCTTTATCATTCTTCTTTATCATTCTTCTTTATCTTCTTCTTGGTCTTCTTCTTTATCATTCTTCTTTATCTTCTTCTTGGTCTTCTTCTTTATCATTCTTCTTTATCATTCTTCTTTATCTTCTTCTTGGTCTTCTTCTTTATCATTCTTCTTTATCATTCTTCTTTATCTTCTTCTTGGTCTTCTTCTTTATCATTCTTCTTTATCATTCTTCTTTATGTTCTTCTTGGTCTTCTTCTTTATCATTCTTCTTTATCATTCTTCTTTATCTTCTTCTTGGTCTTCTTCTTTATCATTCTTCTTTATCATTCTTCTTTATCTTCTTCTTTATCTTCTTCTTGGTCTTCTTCTTTATCATTCTTCTTTATCTTCTTCTTGGTCTTCTTCTTTATCATTCTTCTTTATCATTCTTCGTTATCTTCTTCTTTATCTTCTTCTTGGTCTTCTTCTTTATCATTCTTCTTTATCTTCTTCTTGGTCTTCTTCTTTATCATTCTTCTTTATCATTCTTCGTTATCTTCTTCTTGGTCTTCTTCTTTATCATTCTTTTTTATCATTTTTCTTTATCTTCTTGGTCTTCTTCTTTATCATTCTTCTTTATCATTCTTCTTTATCTTCTTCTTTATCTTCTTCTTGGTCTTCTTCTTTATCATTCTTCTTTATCTTCTTCTTTGTCTTCTTCTTTATCATTCTTCTTTATCTTCTTCTTTATCTTCTTCTTGGTCTTCTTCTTTATCATTCTTCTTTATCATTCTTCTTTATCTTCTTCTTGGTCTTCTTCTTTATCATTCTTCTTTATCATTCTTCTTTATCTTCTTCTTGGTCTTCTTCTTTATCATTCTTCTTTATCATTCTTCTTTATCTTCTTCTTTATCTTCTTCTTGGTCTTCTTCTTTATCATTCTTCTTTATCTTCTTCTTGGTCTTCTTCTTTATCATTCTTCTTGGTCTTCTTCTCTTTGGCTTCGTTTCTTACTCATGGCTATTCTATTTCATTTCTAGTTCGTCATTGTCCTCTTGCTTTTCATTTTCATCTTCGTGTTATCTCTTTCCTTGCATTTTCCCCTTCTCCTTATCACATGCCATTTCCTTCTTTTTCACTGTTCCTCTTTTGCCTGCTTCCGTTTTGTTGTCTTTTCGTTTCTCTCTCCATTGCTAATCATAATATATCTACACCTCTTCTTAGCCATTTTTGCTTTATAGTAGTTGTCCATTTTCTTCTCTTTCTTTCTCTATATTTATTAGAAATCATTTTCGTTCATTCCTTTCTCCTTCTCCTTCTTCTTCTTCTTCTTCTTTTCTTCTTCTGACATTTCTCTTTCTATCCACTTTTTCTTCTTCTTTTTTTCATTATTGATATTATGAATATTCACTCTTTGCAATCATTGAGTTTTCTCACCAACAAAATGTCTGCTTTCTCTTGGTATCAAAGACCGCATGTCTACTAAGCAACTTTGTATTCTTAATATTCCCACAAGTTTTCGTAATAATTTCTACTGGCGAATTTTTGTTATTTCTTTACATTTCCACTTCATTTATTCTGTTTTGTCAAGGCTGCTAAGGAACATATGAAGTGCGCCTAATAATGATGCTTGCACCGGCTCGGTTCATGTCCCACATTGACTTCATACTTCTGGTAGTGCCAGATATTTTTTCAAGCTTTTCAGTACCATTCTGCATTATTCTGACGGCTGCTAGAAGATCAACCTACACACTCTGTCGGATCTTGGCTCTATTTACAATGTCTAGAATTGATTTCATGATCTGGAACATGTAACAATACATTTTCAAATTCCATTATGTTCTTGTTTAGATGCATGAACCAGCTATACATCATCGTGTTCACACCATTTGCACAGTTCTCCATTCATCACAGTTTCTCTTTCCTCATATCCATACTTGGTTTCACAAAATTTGCAGTGTTTACTTATTATTATTGCTATTATTATTATTATTATTAGTTGTAGTAGTAGTAGTAGTAGTAGTCCTAGTATTGTTTTTGTTAGTGGTGTTGGTGTTACCGTGAATTCTGACTGGGTAAGTGTAATATATATGTGCAATAGGTAATTTCAGGCTTGCAAAAAGCGTGTAAAATTTTCACAATGCTTATCCGTCTTTTCTCTTTTTTCTTTCTCTTTCTCTTCATCTTTTTCTACTTCTACTTCTCCTTCTTCTTTTCTTCTGTTATTATTATTATTATTATTATTATTATTATTATTATTATTATTATTCAGCGATAAAACAGAAATCTGGAAAATAACATTAGGGCCTGAATATAGGAATATAATGACGTAATAATGTCGTTTTTGACGTTAAAAATACGTCAAAAAACGACATTATTACGTCATTATTTTTGCACCAACCTAATATAAAGGTATTGTAAACGACTTGTCAATCTCTTTAATGTATGTATGTCTAGATTTTTTTCTTCATAGCCATCTCCTCTTATTATAGGTATAAAAGCAATTTAACGATAACGCATTTTTCATTTTCTCTATAAGAATCAAGTCTGGTCGTTTGTAACTTAATATGTAGGGTAAAGTAAAACAATAATGACTTCATAACGTTTATTTATTTGTTCAGGACTGATTTTCATACAATTGTAGCGTAGCCGTCTGTACTATTGATATATATTCCAATACATTACAAGAGACGTAGGTTGCATGGGAACAAGTTTAATGGTTTAAAATGTCTTAGATTCTTCCTTAGTTTCCATAGGTGTCAGTCTCTTTAAATGTACCTTATGGCCTACTTACCTTTCAGCTGTTAAGGGTATCAAATTTACATTCATATTCCAAAGGCTTCCTTTCTGGTATCAGTTCTTCATATTTCATTACGTTTCAGTCTCTTTCAGTGTCCAGCATCGATTGGTTGAAATATCTGTATCGACCTTTTTCCTCGATTTCTCCCCCATTACGTTTGCAAGTCTCGTTCCTACTTTGGTAACATTTATAGAATAAGGCGTCTGAATTTTAATATTCCCAAAATATTTCCTTTCTATGTTATTCAAGGACAGATTTGGATTTTAATTAATTCTTTGAAAGGGTGGTCGAAGCCAGGTCGGTTGTAAAATCTCCGTTTTCCAATTTCAACTCATGTTTATTTTTGCATCGATTTTTCTTTGAAATAGTCTGCTGAGTTTTTCATAGAGTTACATTTCTTTTTATCTTTGGATTCTATATTCTTCTTTTTTCAAATTTTCTCTAATTTTTCTATTGACAATCGTTTATTCATTGTCCTGACGCTTCATGCCTTTAATATTTTCTACAATAAAATTGCGTGTATTCGTTAAGTCAGTTGTATCAATGAAAAGTTGGCGTCATCTAAGCATTCATCTTTTACTCTTCGTTTTGTTTTTCTCTCTGTATAATCTGTCAGTATCGCTTCAGATTTATACTGTTTTTTCCTCATCATTAGCCTATATGTTCAGTAATCAATGTCGGTTCGTATTTCTCCTGCTGAAAAGAAACTCAACTCTATCTCATTATTACGTAAGTTATCGTACGCATTACGTTTCCTATGTTCGGTCGTGTTTCTGAAGTGTTCCTGTGAAATGTTTATTGCTGACATTATTTGCATATGTTTCATTTTCGTCAAAACGTTTTCCAATAATGCGAGGTTTTAGCGATCATTTGTTGCTGTAAAACATATTGAATAAGGATAGAAAATGAATGAAGAAAATACAAAAACATAAAAAAAACGAGATATATTCTTACAGGAATTTTGAAACTTTACAACGAGACGAGACTGGCTGAGTTAGAAGTTCAAGCAGGATATGTTATTGGTGGACATAATTTCCAATGCATACGGCTTGATGGCAGACACAGAATGAAAAGTGAATTACAACACAGAAACTTAGACAAAATAGTAAAGTGAGTGGAGAGGAGTAATCAATAAATGTAAAAGCCAGAAATTATGATTTTTAGTAAGAGGGAAATTCCAAGAAGCAACCATCGAATTGGTAATGTCGGAATCGAGAAGAACAGTAATCATTCTGTCTGGGATGTGTTTAAAAGACCGGGGAAATTGTTACACTCGAATATGAAAACGCATTGGAATAAGGAAATAGGCTTTTTATAATCAGATTTTACGCGATTAATTTTCTATCTCCAGGTCCGGCATCAAATTACCTGACTATACTATATGGGTATGCTATACCCAATAGTTTAACTTCACTTTCACAAGTAGCCTTAAGAATATTTTTGAGTTTTTTTCAATTTAAATTATTTGGAAACCACGGTATTCTTGATGCCTTCTTTTAGTCACAGTCACATTTGCATCGGATATAATCCACCCTTTCGCCCATCCATGAAGTCCATCGTGATTCGTTCGTAAAAATTACTTTTACAAGATCAATTTCCATGTGTTGCATTTTTCTAGCTCGGCTGGTAATAGTTGTTTTGAGTCCACAGATAAAAGAACGTCAACACAGGGAATTTTAACTATTTATTAATCACGTCGAAGTATATATCTTCTAATTACTCACTGGGATCGCTCTCCCTCCATTGGGGAACTATTTTAGACACGAAAGGAAATATGTTTACATTGTTTGAAGGTTAAGAAACAACTCCGTGAAAAACCTTTCTCGATTTATTATTCTTGCGTTCGTTGAGCCAATCAAAGTCGACTTCCTTGCATTGTCTTTCATCTGACCCCAGAGTCAATATCAGAAAGACCGAGGAGAGATAACATTTCGCGTAAAATAATAGTCTGTTAAAATATTATTTAACATACCTTAACTGATCATTAAAAAAATTAATTTATAAAATTTCTGTTTACTATTAGGTTGGTGCAAAAATAATGACGTAATAATGTCGTTTTTTGACGTATTTTAACGTCAAAAAAACGACATTATTACGTCATTATTTTTTTGCATTAACCTAATATATTGCCGTAAATTCCACTCTACCTTTCCGTGTTTGCAATACGTACTCATTACACTTTTTCTTCATTGGGCCTTGCTCATATGATCCATCTGATATATACGCATTCCATTTCTGGAAAAGAATGACCATAAACAACAAAACTCTGTACATTTTTAACGCTTCACATACATTTTTTTTAAACAAATAAAGAATACCGGACAATGCTTTATCCATTCTGATCTAAAGACAACAAATCAACGACAGTCTGGATATTAATCACTCCAATCACTCCAGTAGTGAACTTTGTCCTCACAAACATATAACCTCCACCCAAATCAGCGGCTAGCACTTCAGCAAGGCAATATTCGCGGGGTGAACATAATTCTTTGCCTCTTCACTTGAGACTACACAAAATGTACATACAATTCAGAGAGAAAAATTACTGGTCCAAAAATCACAAAATTTATGTCACCCCCCCTACCACAGTGTCCACCATTTCCATAACTAAGCCACGTACTTGCCACCGAAATGCTACACTTTAAATATACTATGATCCCACTTATTTCCTATTCACAGTGACACTGCACACACAGTTTGTTATCACCGTATTTATTAAACCACAACCAATTAATAGCTTTGTTATTTGCGTATTACACGATTTACTTGAACAAATTTTACCACCATAAATTTTCTATAATTACTATTATTAGCAATCTGTCTCTTTGTTAGAAAACACAACTTGTATCCTCTCAATTCCTTGAGTTTGTGGCTGTCCCCAAGGGGACACAAACACACCCGCTCAGCACATCCTAACTAATCCATTACAGGCTTTATCATGGTTACAAGGGTTTCCTTCCTTTAGTCTTGCTCCGTAACCTGGCATCCCACAAGCCACTTGACCAATTACTTTTTCGTCGTAAGGGCCACACATAGGCCCCATGATATCTTAGGATATATCTTTTCTATGCTGAATACTTCATAGCGTATCGTTCCTTTCTACCAAAATATTGTCCGGTTTTCCTATCTACATAGCCAGGTGTGAAATCCGTGCCCATGACATAGAACCAAACATATTCTATGCAAGCCGAATCTACTTATGTTCACAAATATATAATTACTTAATTTTTCCACTAATTATCAACTCACAAAATTCTTCAATTAACAACCAATCTTAAATTTAAAAAAAAATCCACACCCCGTTACAAAAATGAACAAAACAATCATTTGTCAATTAGTTACAATTAACAAAATAATTCACAACTTAAATCATTCGAAATCATGCAAAATTATAGTCACAAAAGTTTTTCAATTCATTAAGAGTATACAGAAATCACAAGAAACAACAGTGAAAATTCCTCCATCACAAAATGGCGTCAGTCTTTCTTTGTCAAAGCATTTTTCCAATGCCTTCACTTACGTGAATTCAGTCCTTCACATGACCAACAGACTGCCAGATATATAACATTTGGATGCACACAAAAACATTAATGCGGGCCAAACAAATTTAACAACAGATTTCCGCACATGATCCTAAACTTTTGTAAAAAGCCAAAACAAAACAACACAAGTCAGTATCTCACTAAAATGTTGCAACCAAATTGACATTGTTGCATCTGTGTGCATGCGTGATGTGTGGTTATTCTTTGTGTCCTTTCTTTCTTTCTCTACCCTATTCGTTCTTTTTTTTTTTTGTTTTTGTCTGTCCATAAAAACCTGTACCATCGATAATGTCCGGATATTTTTTTTACTTATTAACTAAATTGTTTTTTCATCAGTAATGCTTATTTTTTTTCGCTGTTTAGATGTGAGCAGTAGAACATAGTAATATCATTGGACTTACAGTTAGTTTTTTCTTTTGTTTTGTTTTGTTTTTTTGATTTTTTCATATTCCCATGTTGGAAATCTTTTTTCGAACTTTTTCACGTTGTGTTGTAACCATCATGCTGCGTTCCAACATGCTGAGTAGTCTTTTTCAATGCATCAAATTAATACATATTTTGTATATCTTCTCTCTCGTGCTGTGGGGATTTGGGCCGACGGTATCAATTCAGTAATAAAGTTGCCTTCTTTTCTCGCAGTCGGTGATTGCTAGTTGTTTTGAGTGCAGAGATAAAAGAACTCCAACACAGGTAATTATACCTGAACTATTTATTAATCACGTCGACGTATACATCTTCTAACTATCCAGTTGGGTCGCACTCCCTACACTGGGGAGCAGTTTCAGGCACGAAAGGAAACACTTCTACATTGTTTGACGGTTAAGACACAAATCCTTGGAAACCCTTTCTCTATTTGTTGTTTTCACGCTCATTCAGTCAATCTAAATCGACTTGTTTTGTCTTCCATCTGACCCAAAAGATCAGCCTCAGGATTTTGAGTAGAGATGCCATTCCCTCTAAAATAATAGTCTGCTAAACTAATATTTAACACACGTATTTCAGTGCTAAATTCTGACGCTTTGAAATAAATGCTTTACTGAGATGGGTTTGCTTAGGTGATTTCTTGACAGATCCAATTTTTTTAAAAATATTCTACACATTCTTGACTCATTATGTTCCAGCTTTCTTTTTCAAAGATCTGCGTACTGATTAATAGTGGTGATTTTGCTATAACTCAATTTAGCTTACGTTTGCTAATAGGCGTCAAGTTCTTAAAACCCTTTCCTTTATTCCTGGTTTTCAACTTAGTTATACTTTCAACTGGCTTCTTCATTGTTCGATGATTTCTGCAAGGATCCTTTGATTTATCCAATGTGGACATTCGCGCAATCATAATATTTTTTCATTTTCTGTTTTTCAGTATTTATTAAACCCTTTCCATTACGTATGCTTCAACATATATTATAGAAAAAATTAAAAAAAAGAAGATTTTATTAGTTTTCAGAGTCCTTAGATTAATATTTATTTATAATAAAAATAGTTTTACAAAACATGTTGAAACTACTTACTTACTGAGCTCAAACATAAGCTCTATTAGGACGTCTATGTTAATCAATTAAAATTTGACAAACAATTTTCAAAAAGAATTCGTTTATAGGAATTGTATAATAACTTCAGACAGACTGTAAGCTCCACTCCTATCTGACCCGGGGTGGTAACATCTGTTAGGATACAAGCTATCGGTAAATAGTTAACCCCAAACCTAGAGACAAAACACTATGAAAGTGTAAAAATAGGTTTTAATACCAATAGTGCATTGTTGTAAAAATATTACAAGCAATACATTTTTTGAAAAAAAAAAAAATTACCAGCAATGAAAATCTTGTCGGCATTAAATAACCCACTTAGGTTGGTATGATGTAAAATAAAACAAAGCAAACTATCCATGTTAGTTTGTCATTAAAAAAAATGCTGTATTAATTCACTTCTTCAAAATGAACACGCGATTACATTTTATTCAATTCAATGTTCTGGTTCTTATTCTTGAAAGACCGGTTCGCGTACGATCAGCGCAGTTAAGCAACGTTGATGCTGATCTGTACTTAGATCAGTGATTGCTTGGGAATATTAGATGTTGTAAGGTTGGATGTGCAGCGAGTGTAAATTATAACGTCTGGGAAATGTTAATCGGAGAGCTGAGTCCCTTTATTTTTTATTTTTTTTATTTTCCCTTACGTACAAATAACAATTTGAAAAATATGATTCTGTCTATTCCACCAATTATGAGTTAATTAGTAAGACTTATATCACTAAACACTTGAATAATTTTCTACTATTGAATCTTATCTTCATTAGAGAATATTTCATTCGTATTTTCAAATGATTTTCAAATAGTTGAAAATGATAATCTGTTGCAGCAATTTCAGGTGAATATGGCGGGTGGGCTAGAAACTTCAAAACAATTTCTAAACATGTTGCTGTATTCTTCTTGTATTATGCGCCTTTGTATTGTCATAGAGAACAGTATTTTCCTTTTGATAGATGTAGCCTTTATGGATAAGCTGCATCTTCTGCATATATATATAAACATTTAGTCTTTCACTATCTTTTAACCCCCTCCCACAAAAAAATTAATATCCCGACGATCGCATCACACGCATAGGATATTCCGTTCACGAAACTCAGACTTTGGGATTGGTTGTAGAGATTTGTCCTAGCAAAGCCACTGCATTGAAGATTGTTATATATTAGTAGAATTCAAATTTATTCAAAATTTCGTATTATTAGTAGTTAAGATTATGCATTTATCATTAAAATTAGTTCGACAAAAGCGAAATTACTTATGTCATGAGTAACTTCCGTTTCATGAGTTTTTAAAGAAAAAAAAAATGTGTTATAACGTCATTTTTTTTTTCTTTAAAAAACTCATGAAACTTTTTTCTTCGCAATTTCTTTAAGCTTTATATAGCTTTATAGTAACTTTATCCAACAACTCTCAGAATTCTCCTGTTAAGTTCATGATTTTTTCATGAATTTCCTTTTTTGCTAAGTTTTATTTGGTGTTTGTGTCTGGAGATTCACTGACAGAATATCCTCCTGTGACCTATTCCTTATTCTTGCTGATTTTCTGTATTTCCTGCGATTTATTTGATAGCAAGTCCCAAAAGTGGGAATCGCGTATTAAGAATCGCGCTCACTACCGAGATATAATGCTATGTTAGATCAGCTTGTTAACCAATATGAGACATCCATTCTTTCTAGTTTGGGAATTGTTTCCAATCTGATATCAATTGTTCACAAGTCCTCTACTAATAAGTTAAATTCCTCACCAAACCGGCAATATATAGTAACTATTTTAAGACTTTTTTTTATGTTTATACGTTCTTTTTGAAGATACAAATATTTAAGTAAATGCTCAGCTTATAATAAACAGTATTAAACAACATTTATCGGTCTTAATGTACGAGAAATTTTCAAAGAAAATATTCGTCCTCGGACAGTATTCGAACCTGCATCCTATACAGAACCATCATTTAGCTTGACGTACCTTTAACCGATTTGGCCACAGAGGAGCGTTCGGTTAACCAGGTCGAATTTACTGTATTTGAACTTCAATATTCTATGAATCTCTCACGTACATTCATATCTGCTCATGGCGTATCAAATGTAAACAAATGACGTCACAAATTATGAAACGGACAAAGCCCGACAATTATTTTAAGACATTTTTATGTTTATACATTCTTTTTATAGATACAGATATTTAAGTAAATGCTCTGTTTATAATAAACAGTATTAAACAACATTTATCGTCCTGAGTGTCCGAGAAATTTTCATAGAAAATATGCGTCTTCCGACAGGAATCGAACCTGTATCCTATACGGAACAATCATATAGACTGACGTGATTTACGGAATGAGCCACAGAGGAGTTTTTCGGTTAGCAATATCGATTTGACTGTATTTTTTATCTACAATTCTCTGTAAAAGCACGTCAGGCTATATGACGGTTCCGTATAGGATACAGGTTCTATTTCTTAGACAAAAATAAATACAATGCTGTCATCAATCAAAAAGTGGCAGCTTATTTTTTCCTAGTTTTAATGAAGCAAAAGGATTGGTGAATATGACACTCACAAGACACACTAAACGAAAGTGAACCAAAGGAAATTACTTGCGCAGATTTAATGTAATTTTATCAAAAAGAAGAGCAAGAGGGATAGTAAACGAATAAGACTTGGAACCAAATATAGGATGTTGGGAAGAGCCATAATCGTACACGTTCTGAAAAAATGGGATATTAACGAAGATTAGACTAAAGGGAAATTTAGTTCTTAAAGAAAATACGTACTAAAAGGATAAACAGATGAAACATCTGGGATACATGAGGAAACGAGGGGATGGGGAAATCGGGGCTTGTGGAAATTTATATTCACATAACATATACAAGACAGAAAAGCCAAAGGGAAAGTGTGAGTCAACTACATAAAAATTATTAGTGAGTGGATGACAGAGAAAAGAAAACGGGAAATAGTAAAAGAAAAGAAAATAAAGGAAGGAATCTGTAGAAAATCATACCGTTATGATTGCCACGAAGTGATACGATGCATCTGCCGAGTATTAGTTTCTTTATGTCTTAGTCTTACGTACTAATCTCAAATTTATGCTCCAACGTATCAAGCCATTAAATATCTTATTCGGTCTGTTATCTTAATTTATTTATATTTTTCTTTCTTTTTTTTAAATATGAAATATTTCGACTATCATGTACTTCAGCACTCGGATTTCGAAAATGCGTCTAGTTTTTCTCTTCTTCTTTTCATTGTAATATTTCAACATCATCATGGGACTGGGCGCTTAATTCTACACGAGATTTCAAGTGAAACTGAAAATCATCCCTCTTTCTGTTACATATTTTTAGAATGTTATGTTTGTTTTGTTTTTTTTTCTATAATTCAGAGAATTGGTTCTTCGGTATTAATAATAGAGTCTTCGATATCGAACCCGGATAGATGAAATAAGAGGGTAGAATCTTATATGCATAAATCTGATGAAGTCTATAGAAATATTAATTTCTTTTATTAAGCCGGAATTGTCTTTGTACTCCGTTTCACACCAGGCCAACCTACTGCATCTGGCGGAGACCAGAAATTCCTATCTTGTCAGTAGTTACACGGAGAACGGAAAACCTCACATTTGTGCGCGTGAGAAAAACTGCTGTTTAAATCGACATATAAACAAGGGATACAGAGATGAATTGGGCAGTTTCTCATTTATCGCAGACGAGTAAGTAAGGCCCACGTTCGGTAAATGATCCACGGGACGGCGTGCGCACGCACACACACATATTGTGCGCGTGAGAAAAACTGCTGGCCAAATCGATATATAAACAAGGGATACAGAGATGAATTGGGTAGTTTCTAATTTATCGCAGACGAGTAAGTAAGGCCCACGTTCGGTAAATGATCCACACACACACACTGAACGGGAGTATTTGACTAGACAAGTAGTTGAATAAATACTAATGTGATGACTCAAGTCTCGTGTCCAATATGTGTTTTCCTTACGCCTGTTACTGTAGTTTATAACAATGTAAGTAATACTCTAAAATAGATCCTGTAATGTAAATGGTTCATTTCAGAATATGAAAAAAAAAAATGTGTGATAGTGTATTAAATTTTGATTTCCAGGGAAGATTTATAGATGCCTTCTTTTGAGAAGATATACTGCATTTGCCCCATAATAGTCGTTACAATTGATATATGAAATTAGTTTCGAAAATTAATAATAATAATAAAAAATAACAATGGAATGGTTTATTTTCTGCAACGTTTAGAAGAACAACAACTCGTTACTTAACTGCCTACTTCAATTTCAACGACTGAGTCGTCTAAAGAACGGTCGCTAAATGAATAGTCGAACATGACTATTTAAGGCATACTATTCGCGTTATGCGTTTGTGCCGACCAGCTTCAGATAAAGTTAATTTCGCTTCTGCACCATTTGGAATATTTCTAAGATTTCTATTTTGTTTCTAAATCTTTGTAGAGTGCACTAGTTCCCTGAACAGACAGCGCAATAAAGAAATTCAAAGATCAGAGCTGATCTTATAAACCTTGAACCAGTTTCCAGCCTGTAAGCAACATTTTATTTATTGTTCACTTTTTATTCATTTTGGAGAAACAACCGTGATCAAAGGGTTCGAGCAATTTACCACGCCGACTGGTTGTTTTTATAAATTTTATTTTACGAAATTATATAATTCCTCGAAAGTTCAGGGTTTGCTAAATCAGCTTTAATTTAATCGAGGTGTTGCTATGTATACCTAGTCTTAATGAAACATAAAAAAAAAAATATCTTACCTTGGCACAGAAGGCACGATGGCGTAATGCATAGTATCAGAGAGCCGAGTTCGAAATTAAGCTGAATCTATTACATTCACTTACGTGCTAATACCCTTGGGAAAGGTATGACTCCTCTTCTTCTCACACCAGCTATGGGTAAATAACAGGACAGACCGGCTTCTATAGTCATGGATGTCAACTGGTCTACCGCAGATTAGTAATAACCCATCTCTTCTTCAGGAAGCTATGGATTAAATAATCGGAGATCTTCGGAGAAGAAAAATTCTAAATTCAAAATCGGTTGGGTATAAGTGCCGGCAACTAACTCCCGTAAAATCCTACTTTTTACGGCAGCCACCGCAACACTGCTTAATTTGTTGAGTGCTGTAGTTCCCACTGTGAAGTCAAAGTGAGGTAACTGATACTAAGGCAAGAAATTATGATTTATTTTGCAATGAGGAATCATTTCCTCTTCTCGTAAAACTTACATAAATATATTCGCAAGTCGTGAAAAGTCAATATTTACATTGTATCAATGGCCATAAAATGTGCACGCCCGATTCGAATCAACAATTACCATATCTAATGGCATAGAAATGGCATGTCTCAGAATTTCTCTTTTGCAAAGACCGCTCGTTAAAACTAATGTCTATCTCAAGTCGTGCACATTGAGGATTTTCATAGGATGTTTCATGATAAGCATTTGATAAAATAAAATTATTGGCATTTTATTGTTAAATTTAAAGTGTGTTTTCTCAGCTGGTTGTCACTGTATCGAGCAAAATTATACTCCTTTAGATATCATATATTTCTCCTAATAAATACATAAATTATAAATGGTAACATGTCTTACAGGATTATTTATTTGTTACTCTGCTGTAGCTTTTCTTTTATTTCCATTTTACACGAAAGGTAGCGTTAATTTAAAACAGAAACAATGATATTGAATTGGAATGAAAACTGTGATGCCTTGTATCCTGAATCCCTCATAAAATTTCGTAAATGCTAAACACGTGAAATACCTCGATATATGAATGTTAAAACAAATTTAATCTCGGAGATAAAGAAATTGGACATCGAGTAAGCTCTATTCGTGATTGTTTCGCCCAATACCGAAAGTTGCTTTAAAACCAAAACGTTAACTTTAAAGCTTAAATAGTCTCGTCAGATCGATATTTTCATATGGATGACAGGCATAGCGCCAGATACGTTCAGAAATATATAAACTGTCGGTTTTATGCAAGATTAAAAATGTCTTTGACGGAGTAAAACGTTTAGGTATCAGAGACGGCCATCCTTTGGTGAACATTGTGGACTGGTACTACAAAATCACAAATTAATGTACCAAATAACAGAAGCCACATCACTCGAGGAATTTCAACTGCCACAACTACTAAAACGGATAGCAAATAAAACGTGAAGTGAAAATAGCGACAAAACCAAGAAGCTGGCAGCCTACACTACACGAAAATAAAAGGCAAGGAAGAAAACTCCCATCACTAACGGAAAGATATATTTTCCCACAAAAATTGTTCTACGACAATCTTATATAAAAAGTACAATATATATGTGTGTTTGTGCGTGTGTGTATGTCCAAGCAACTCATCCACTTCCACTGGTCCGATTTCAATGATTAAAAGCTCATAGAAAAGCCCAAGAAAATTTAGGTGCAGGGAACGATATTCATTGAGTTCAGATTCAGGGTTATCAGATTATGCCAGGTTAAAATATATATTAATATATTATACTAGACATTATCGTTGCTTTCGTGTTTCAAGAGAAGAAAATCTTATTCTTTATTTTGTATCCCAAATTTCAGCGCATATTCTTTTTTTATAAACTAGCTGAAAAACCACCGTATCGGGTGGCATTTAAGCTAGGTCCTGTGGAGGAATCTTGGTTTGGCCATCACCACCATAACTAGGTAGTAGTAGATTCGATATACATCAATAAATTATAGAAGGACTCAAAATTGATTGCTGCATTCAAGTATTGAATTAATGTTTAATCATAATTTTTGAAAGTTCAATGATAATTCCTCAGCTGCCTCTTAATTCAAAGACGATTTGATGTACGTATATCTTTATTTTCCGTACAATTGTTTTTATTTCACGTGTAATAGAACAGGGGAAATGTATCAGTTAAAATTAATATTTTGTAAATAAGGGAAAATATAAATCCATTATATATTCAACGAGTTAGAGAAGTATGATAGCTAATTAAAGTAAAACCTATATTATGGAATCTATATGAATAAATACGACATCGAAGAGCAATTCACCCAAGATTTCTGTGCTTAAAACGATCCAGTTCTACTTTATATTAATTGACGATATTCAGTCACCCCTCCACGAGGGCGTCAAGTGGCACAAGGCCGTTTTAACGCGGGATCTCCGAGCCCGTGGGCTCGGCCAAAAATATGTCCATTGAACCCGTATAAACGGGTTCAGGGTCGGTTTACCTCCCGAAAGAGAATTCACCGTTCGGCGTAGCCTCTTTCGGGTTCCTCCTCCGCCCAAAAGCAGGGAGTTCAACCGGTCGTCCGACTGAACTCAGACAGACTCGCTGAGCGACTCTATATTAATTGACACGAAAATCTCATTATGTGTATTATATATTATCTACTTCTAGGTAATATCACTCTTCATGTTTAACAAATTTGCATACTGATTTTAAAAAAGTCTATTTCATTAATTAACTCTCCTTCATTACTGTTCTTTTACTCGAGGATTGTTTTGGTTTTCATATCAAAAATAGTTCTATTTAGGAATATAATTTTAAATAGCACAGAAAAGTGTTTGAAATTTGCATTAGCCTTGGCCTTCAACAAGTTGACATCTATTTATTAGGTTTGTGCAAAAATAATGTCGTTTTCTCACATATGTTACTATGTGAGAAAACGATATTATTTTTGCACCAACCTAATATAAAACTTTTCTTAACTATAACAAGCCAATTTATGAATGAAATGTTCATTTAAAATTTTTACTTCAAAGATTTCAAGTAGTGAATATATCTTTGCGAAGCAATAACAAGCGGGCAAAGCCTGTCAGTATATTATAAATTTCAAACCACAGCAGTAGTAACTACTCGGTCAATGAATGCCGAATGTTTCCTTATGAGGAAACCGCTAATATTATCATTACCGCTAATAGTATCCTTACCAATATATAACTTTTATTAGCCGAACCAATTTTGATTCCATTAAACCGCCAAAACTTCGTATCTTTAATAAAAGTGACACGGACGACTTATTTAGATTGCAATAATGTATATCTACAGAAAGCCACTCAATATAGAACAGAATTTTCAGATTTATAAAAGTATCACATTTGTAATCTTCTTCTATGTTCCGTTTTTCTTCAAGTCATGGGGAATCTTGGTCCTCCATGACATCCTAACCCGTGTAGCCCTTAGCAACGTTACTCTCTTTGCCAAGCCTTCCACCCGATTCCGCTATCAGGGAAGTTTCGTGATGATTTTTCCTGACCCTTTTTCCTTCAGAATGTTCTCTGAATGCAAATTGTGTAAAGCCCTCATTATGCGTCAAATAAATTTCAGCTGACTACTTTGTATTTTGAGTATAAATATCTGTGTCTTTATTTTTCCTTAAGGCTTTTGTTTCGCTTACCCTCTCTGCCCTTGGAATTCTCAGCATCCTTCTCTATAGCCATATTTATGTTGACCGTAAGGCTTCTGTTCATCTGTGAGAAGATGATGAAAACATATAACATATTATAATAAATCTCAAGTTATACATTTAATGGGAGTTTTTTGATAACTTTCCTTGAGGAAATTTAATGAATAATTTTTTTACGGCATTGATTACCAGACGAGCGATTCCCCTCGATTAAAAGAGTAGTTTCTTACAGTCTGGTCTTGACCAGAATAACCTCTATTGTCTTGAAGAATATCCTGCTATTCTAACACGAAATTCCACGTTCTATCACTTGATTTATCTTTTGAAATGTTTCCTTTAAATGCACTTAGCTAATCTCGAGGCTGACTTAAAAAAAAAGAACAAAAACATCAATGAAAGTCGTCTTCAACAATTACGAAAGCGACCCTTAGCCGTTGAGCGTGCGCAAAGTGGCAACTCAACTGAAGTGAAAGAAGCTGAAATGACGTCAGCGCACCAAATTACATCCACATCAATTGGCGCGATCCAAAAATTTTCAAATACCGGATATGCCAAACGCAGCTAAAGGATGAAAATTCAATTTTCTCCCGGGGACGGTGGAGAATCAAATCAAATTAATTCATTTTCGTCGATTTATTTTCTGACATTTTTCACTCGATATTTTTTTTTAATTCGGTTTATATTAACAAAATAAAAGAAATCATTTAATAATCCTATATTCAATACGCGACTTCACATTTATTTTTAGTTTTAACTGCAGTAACTGCTAATGTCAACGCATGGATTCTATTAAGTTTCTCTGAATAAAAACAATCCTACTTTTATCGGGCCCCACCACCAGCAACATCATCAGCAGCAGTTGACGTCGATATCTACCTTAATCTTATTGTTCACAAGAATTAATGTACTTTTCCTGCAATAATTTGTTTTACTAAGATCACAAAAGGATATTTGGGTAATGTTTAAAATATATTAGATTAAAGTTACAGATGCTAGCAATATTTCAACGATTGGGTAAGACACGACTGTTCTTTGATACAAACAAGAACGTTTTTAAAAGAACTCATTTCTATGATGCCTTGAATATCTTCGGATTTTTAAATACGAAATTTTCTTTCATAGTTTTCCTTTTTATTTGCAAACCTCTTGCCATTTGCAGCAAAAGGTAAACCTGAAAACAAGCAAACAAAAAAAATTCCTCGTGGCAAAAGGAAAACAAGATTTAGATATTTTAAAATATCAATTAAAGAATAATCTACATAAACAGTATTAAGTAGAAAGAGAAAATTAAATATTCATGTGAGAAATAAGCGAAAGAAAATAGAATTTCTGATAACAAAAACAAAGCGAGTATACATAATAGTTTCAAATCTAATATTGATTAATTAATATACACTCAATGGACATAAAATCTATATAAACGATTGAGCTGCCTAGATGTAGCCCTAAATTCTATGCAAACACTTTACTTTCTCGCACTTCTCGCTTGTGTAATTCCCTTCCGGCTCAATGAATCCCAGCCATCTTTAATTTGAAAAAAATTAAATACAATGTCAATCACTATCTACCATTCTCCCGATTACTCTTTTCTCTTCCCGATCATTATTACTGCTTCTGTTTCTAATTCTTCCACATCCTGTAACCAACTGTGTCTTAGAGGCTTACTGCTTTGCATGGGGTGATACCTATTTTTTTTTTAAATTATTAAAAATGGGAGAGATGTCAAATAACATTTTGTAATGAAATATTAGCTCTGAAATGTTATAAAACGCAAGTGCAATGATAATCGGGAATTTTCTTATTTTTGTTTTAGATTTCTCGCTGATCTAAATCAAAGTCGTGTAATAAATAAGCGACTGCAAGAAAATTGGAAACATAGTGATACAAGATTAATAAAGCAGTACAATATTAGCAAAAGGTTTTTCTTTTTTTTTTAATTGTATGTACCTTAAGGTCATGGGTAAGACGATAAACCACATCCGGCAGCAAGGCCTCTGATCGGGAGACTGGAGATTTTGAGGAGAGTGGAACCACCTCATTATTGCTGTTGTTCCTTAGGTCAACTCTGACCTGGGATGGTGACGCTTGTTAGGGTCCCAGCTATGGGCAAAGAGTGATAACCACCCCCAAAAGGATACACTATGAAGGTATAAAAATACATTTTTATAGTAAAAATATGAGCAATAAGTTTTTATATAAAACATTTGCCAACAAGAGAATTTATCTATAGTTAAATGCATACAATTGCGTTCAAATTAGATTTAGATGAACCCATAAGTTTATATTCAAAATATTTAGATTCCGACATTAGATAAAGCATAGAGGTTGATATGCAGCTAAAAAAATCATCCGACTAAGGTTAACGAGGAAAATTGTTATGGCTTCAGATTATGATTTTATTCATGTCTAATTTTACCTGGGGTCTATGGAGTGGTTTCCCGTTGAATTCTCCAGGGTTAAAACTCAGTGTTGTTATTCTCTAAGAGACAAGAGTCTACTCTATGTTGCAATTAAACCAATTCTAACAGGATAGGGGAGATGTATGAATGTATTTGCCAATAATATTTGCGTAAACGTGACCGTGATATAAAGAAGTAAACTCGAACTCACTTCGCTGGTATCATTTTCAGCACCAATAGCAGATACATTTCTCCTTCATGTGACTTGTATCCACGGGACGTATGCGATCATGGCTCTCCACAACTTCCTGTAGCTCTGTAACTTTCTGGTATTTCTCCTAGGCATTGTTCCGCAATCTATTTAGTTCAGGTCATTATGCCAAGCGTCGTTTTCTTCTATTCTTGCCCTCACTTTGTCCTGTATCAGATTTTCCAATCCGTCCTTCCTCTTGTAGACCCTAGAATTCTGAACTGTATCTTCCAGATGGTAAGTATTTGTTTACTTTTTGCTTGCATTTTCTCCAAAGCTTTGTCGTTTGTTACACGTTCGCCCCACGGTATTCTCAACTCATCCATCTGTAGAATCACATTTCTGTTGTTTCAAGTCTCTTCATCTTTGAGCAAACATACATTGCCATTTAGGTGGACAGACGCTCTTGGAATACTTCTCTGGTATTTAAATTTCAGCACTTGTTTGATTTTGGAATATCTGGTTTGCAATTTGCCGCATATTGGGGCTATCATTTTGCTAACAAACATGCATTCTCTCTTGTTTCACTTGATGATTAACCCTTACTTCCCGCTTTCCGTTACTACCGTATTAGTGGTAATCTGTTCTCGTTTTTCCTATATTTCCATGAACTTCTAACATTATTTCACAAATCATTTTCTCCATATCGTTCAATATATATATATATATATATATATATATATATATTTCTGTTTTTATAGAATACAAAACTTTGAATTCAAAATATCAGGGTGTATTTGTTTTTATTTAAAAAAATGTGTGTTATTGTAGGATATGTGCTATTATGGCTCTTCAAGGCTTCGCTTAATATGTGTAAATTTCCAGTATTATATTGAAAAAAATACTGAAATTTTCAGTGTTTTCTTCAGAATTTATTACTGTTTTCCACGGGATGGAATTAAATTAAACTGGCTTAAACGAATAATTTTAAAATGCCTTAAAATTGAAATATGCTGCATATTCAAACCAGCGGCTAAACATCATTAGCAGACTTTCGACAGAAATTCTTACTGGATTCTCAACTAGAGCATAGTCCCACTTCAAAGATAACCTGTTTTATACCCATTCGTGTTTTTTTATACCCACAGTGCCAGTCTGTGGTTATACTGAAACTACTTTGAACAAACCTTTATTGGGGTTCAAATATCCGGTTTCAACTTCAGAATTGTTCACGGCCTTTAGTGATTACCAAACCACGGCTAGAGAAGCCAGTTTGCCATGCTATTTAATCCAAAGTTATAGTGTAACATTGTCAAGATACCATATGTGGTTATTCCGATAAAACTGGGGTTTAGCGACCACGATCATTTTTCTGTTGTGGGTTGAATCGAATGTCTCATTGTGTTAGACTCCACGACATCAGTCCAGACTTACAGTGTAAAATCAACCTACGAACACTAAATGAGAGGTTTTCTTTAAATATGAAATAGCACAAAGCGTATGTTCTGTATTGGCTACTTTTATTGTCTCCGGTACGAAAATTGTGTCGATTACTAATTAGTGACGGCGAGGAAGAAGACCCGTTTCTCCGAGGTTGTAGATAGAAACTCTTTTATTTTTATCAGGAAAACTCACCTTTTCGCAAATTGTTGAGTCGTCAATACACGGGCTAATAAAAAGACACTGCTACATTAGTCTTTACTTTTCTTTCATTTTTGTCAGGAATTGTGACCCTAAAGTGACAGTATAAAAACATATTCCCAGTGACCTGAGTCAGCTATTTATTTGTTAGATTTTTTTTTCTTAATACTTAACTCTAAATTATTATCATCTATTTTAGACACACAATGTAATGTTGGGTTGAAACCAAAACTATAATCATTTATTTACCAATGTCATCTTTCAGAAAGTGAATATATTGACTAGAATTAAAGCCGGTAACCATTACAGTACCTGCATCTCCATCTATTTCGTTAAATGTTTCCGAAAAAAACTCCAATTATTATCGATTACGAAAGGGTAGTGAAATTTGAAATTATAAATCATTATCATAAAGTCATGAATAATTTAATAATATTGGCTAGCATTCGCAAACCGACATAACTAAGAGTCTAATCAATGTAACGCATTTTATCCTCCGTCCACTAAGTAAAACAGAAAAAATACTGATAGGCCCCCTGACATTCATATTTCATTCTAAAAAATAAAAAATAAAAAAAAAAACAGTAATGATATAATGTCAGCACTTACTAAAATTCCCCCTTTGGGGGAGGGTTATTCTTTTCTTCTATAATTACTTGCCACAATTTTCCTTCCGGGCAAACAATGACGTATTGCCCAGGAACACTATTTTAAGCCAGGCGTTTATAGTCATCAATATCGACGGCTCTAGGCGAAAGAGAGTTGCTAATTCTTTTCCCAGAGTGATTCCTGTTGGAATGCAAGCTACAAATCTTTCTCAGTCTACAACTTCTAATATTAATAGGAGAAATTTGTTTCCGGGAAAAGATTTTGAGAATATATCATTCTTAATATTATTTCGTTTTTCCATTAAATCTTTAAAACGTTATTCGAAAATTATATGAGACAGATATTAAACGAACACATTTTGGCTACGTCTATCACGCGATAGCTATTTACAAAGTTAGCATTACTGCAATACCTAGTCGCTATAATGACTCACCCAGTGTGAAACACATTCAATGGGCTGCTAGCAATTGCTATACAGTAATGAGCCTTTCTGCGATGATTCATGTCTAAGAATACGATATTACCTCAAACAGATAGATTTGAACTCAATAAATTCTGAGAAAATAAATGAATGTTTATTTTCCAGGGATGTTAAGCGTTAGTTACTGCTGGATCAAAAGTTAGAGTAAGATGCGGAGAGGAATGGTCGTCCATGACTTGGAAAGAAAAATAATTTTCACACGTTTGAATTAGAATTATTTTTAATAAAGTTCACCCATTAAAAGAGCCAATCAATGTAATGGGTTACTGAAAGGGGTGTGTGATATGAATGTAATCACAGACATATAGAATTGGAGATAATGAAAATAAGATGGATCGATAGATATGTGGTGTTAATATCTAAATGTTGAAATGTAATCTTCCTGATTTATTACTATACTAGCGGCATGGCCCAGCGTTGCCCGTGCTTGATTAAAAAATCGTACATGAAGCAATCGCTATCACTTGACTTAAAATATTTTTGCCCTTCCTTGCCTTTAAAAGAATGCTCTTTGCCGTTCTGTTGTTGCTACATGCCTTACTTCTTGCCTATCTCACACTGCGAATTTTTTCTAAGCTCTATACTAAACATTAAATCTGTTACGAAAAAAGAACTAAACAAAATGAACACAAAACGATCAGCTTTAAAAAAGGACTCGTAACTGGAAAAACCGAATGAAAAAAGAATGTTAACAACAAATACTTTTCACACCAAACCCAGTTCTGCGGGATCAGAATCAACGTTGAGTTTAAGCAAGCGAATGAGCCAATTGGAGTAAAGTGCCATGCAGTTTTAATTTTTCCCACTTTTGACGAATGCAGCTATCTATTATTATTTTTTTGCATGCTTGCATGATAGTTAACATTCGTATCAGTCAGCTGTTGGCTCTCAGACTGGCGAATAGAATCTTTCTTTTCATTCGTGGCAGCCAGCTGTAGGGTCTCACTATGGCCAGTAGAAAATAGCCGCAAACTACATGAAAACTGCCGTAGAAGCATGAAAAAATCGATTATTTCCACTATTGTTTCGATGGGAGGTGGTCTTCCCGCTAACTTGGAGCATGTGCATGTAAATTTTGGTGCGAATCCGTTGAAAATTGCGGCCGTGCATTCGTTACACACATATACACATCCTGCCTTTGATATATATATATATATATATATATATATATATATATATATATATATATATATATATATATATATATAGTGAAAAGGAGGAAGTCCAACAATTATTTTCATATATTTTCTGGGTATACGTTATTTTTATGGATATAAATATTTACGTAAATTCTCTGTTTGTAATAAACAGTATTAACAACACTGACAGCGCTGAATATGCGAGTAATTTCATAGACGATGTGGGTTCTCCGAAAAAATTGAAAAATTGGCAACAAAGAGACGTGCATTGTATAATTTTCCCGTCGACATTTTGAAATAGTTCCATTATGTAAATGACAAAATGTAATATCTATATGTTTTCCATAATAAGCTTTTACAGAATGAAGTTGCTCGCGCAAGGCACGCTATTAAGTTACATCACTTAGCATCCTCAAATGTATACACTGGCATTCAGATTTAACCTGAAAACTGTTTGTCATCGTGCATAAATTCAAAAAATTTGAAAACTTAACGATATTATGACATCTGATTCTAAAAACATGTTTCACGATAAAGTCGTTATATTTTTTTGTTAACGACCACCAGAGGATTAAGCGCGTTGATAAAGAAATGGTTTTTGTCTACATTCATATTGTCATTTTACGTACATATTTTATGTTATTAAAGGGGATGTTTATTTTTGAAAGGGACACATCGTTTTTATGTTTTACTTTAAACAGTGTACATAATGTCTATCGAATATGCAGGCTGCTAGACGTAATACACACTGTTTAATGTAAATATAAAGATGGACTGTCTATTTAACATAAAGTATCCATTATGATAATGTTTATAAAGTTATATATATATATATATATATATATATATATATATATATATATATATATATAGATAGATAGATAGATAGATAGATAGATAGATAGATATACTTGATTAAGTCACAGAGAAATATTTGAATGCGATGTCAGGAAAATTATACTATACTAAATTATACTATACTCATCTCAAAAGTTCAAAATACACAATCTAGCTTATTAAATAATAACCATATATATAGATGAAAGTATAGAGGAACTGTCAGCTATGATACATATTAATTACTACAACTGCAATATATATTTATGCAGAGGACACATACACACACACACACACACACACACACATATATATATATATATATATATATATATATATATATATATATATATATATATATATATATATATATAATAAGATGTTCAAACACTAATATTCCATAGTCATAATTTATTACATTGGAAACGTAATCACGATCCAAATCATCAGACCTACGTGATTACGATTCTAATGTTATAAATTATAACCATGGAAAATTAGTATTTGAGCCTTTTATATTATGTTCTTACTCTGTTCTGGAGATTGAATTCTACCTGGATTCTATCCACTTGGATATTTATGTATGTACACACACACACACACACACATATATATATATATATATATATATATATATATATATATATATATATGAAGAAAAATATATTTTTCTTCATACTGTCGGATCTCTATACATATATTTGCTTACATATATATATATATATATTCGCCACTGATATTAGCTCTCTCTCTGTATATATATATATATATATATATATATATATATGCATGCATACAGTTAGCTATTTGCCATGCGTGATACACACTTAGGTGATCATGTATCTTTTGATACATGATTGATAAGACAGAGTTTTTTTTCCCGCGGTAGGTTGCCATTTCTTTCTCCGATAGACCGGTTGCCATAAGTCTGTCCTGCTATTTACCCATAACTGGGGGAAAACGTAGAGGATTCATACGTTTTCCCAAAAAGTCAATGAATGTAATGGGTTTGACTGTAATTCGAACTGGGCTCTCCGATTCCTCAATCCGAGCCGCTATCCGTTACTATCCTCCTCTTATATGCATGCATAAATATATACATATATACATACATGCCTACTTACATGCATACAAGGTAGATTTTCTCACATGTATCCCTTAAGAAATCTAGTATATGCAACATGAATCTACGCCAGCTTTCGTTTGTTATCATTTAAGCCTTACTGGATGTCTGTCTGTCAGACTAGGTTGTCACTGTACACCTCCGGGATTTAACTCCTAACTACGTTATTTCTCAATTCACTTTTAAAAAAATGTAAGTGTTAATATGCATGAAAACTTTTTGTCTGCTGTATCAAATTATATACGAATACGAGAGTAGTGAAACACACCAGAAACTGGAATTGACGAGCTTAGTTCAAATCCCAGCCTCGTATGTTGCGTTCACTTTCAAATCAATATATTTTTGAAAGGTTTAATCTATATTGCCTCATCCAGCTATTGAATAAATAACAGACTATGTTCTAGAGCTGGGGGTAGCCGCATTAATTGGAAAGGTACAAAAGATTTTCAAATCCGTGGAATTCACGTGCTATCTTTTCCAAGAAATCAAAACAACGCATCGATCAATACAGAATCTCTGGAGAATCATGTAAAGATTTTGTATTTGTTCCAAAAGTTAAATTATCGAACACATTCACGCAATATATATATATATATATATATATATATATATATATATATATATATATATATATATATATATATATATATATGGTATAAAATGACAATTGGAAAATAATTATACATTTTGCCGACGCGTTTCGTCTTCCAACATTTTCAAGGCAAAAATGTAATCGAATAGTTTTTGTTGTTATAGTTACATTAAAAATCCAAATAAAAAAAATAGACGCTTATGTCTAAGCATATTTTTTTTTTGGGGGGGGGGTAATTTAAATTACCATTATAGTAAGGGATTATTATCTTTATTTTTTTATTTTTTTTCCATGTCGACAATATATATCGGGGAATTTAACTATATTGTCGACATGGAATATATATATATATATATATATATATATATATATATATATATATATATATATATATATATATAATATATATATATATATATATATATATATATATATATATAAATATATATATATATATATATATATATATATATATATATATATATATATATATATATATATATATATTCAATATGTTTTTGGATAGTCTGAACATGTGTCTATTTGTTTCATTTTAATCGTCTCGAATTCTCGGGAAAAGAAACCCCAAAATCTTCTTAATGTTCATGTTGAATTCTTTAAGAAAGGCGCCGTAGTTATTTGTCAGTCCTTTTATTTTCTCAATTATTTTCAATATCAAACAAGATAATCTTCAGGTATGAATTGTTAAGACAAAAAATTAAAATATTCAACCAAACATGCTTGACTGAAGATTCTGCCGAAATACACACACACACACACATATATATATATATATAAGGGTGGCTGTGTGTGTGTGCATGCGTGTGTATGTGCTTGTGTGTGTATGTGAGTGTGTGCAAACGCGTGTATGTATGTGGTGCGTGAGTGTCTGCGTGTTATTTCAGTTTAGGCTTCATCTATTACGTCCCTTTCGAAACTAATGCCCATGGAACAGTATTCAATCCATATGTTTAAATATTATTGTAAAGTAAACTCTCTAGCCTGGGTAGTAGCCGTTCTAGGACTATTATAAAACTAAAATAAAACCTCCCTGGAAGCTAATAGGAAATCGCTCCATTATCTTTCCCATTATGTTATGGCAGGTCCTTCAAATATAATAAAGGATTGTTATAAAATTGAATTATCGAAAACACACATTTACACACAAATATATATGTATGTATGTATGTATTTAGAGAGAGACAGGCAGAAAACAGAGAGACAGAGACAGAGAGTGTGTGCGCATGACAGAGAGGGGGAGAGAGTGAGAGAAGGGAGCTAGAGAGTGAGAGAGACGGAGAGACAGACAGAGAAAAAGTCAGAGAAAACTGAGAGAAAGAAAGAAAGTGGTTTTGCTGTGTTTGTGTGTAATTGTGTATTCACGCCAACTGTTGGTTAAATAGCAGAGTAGACTGGAATTACTCTGAATTCAAATCATGGCAATTTATTGCTTAGTAAATAATCTGTGGAAATACATGAAATATTATTGCATGTATAAAAAAATAGAATTATCTTAAACGGAAATACAGATATGTATATATATATATATATATATATATATATATATATATATATATATATATATATGTATGTATGTATGTATATATTAAAATGGATAGTAAATTGTCGTTTCAATAAAGAGAATGGGAAAGAAGAGAAGCTAGGTAGGTAACCCAAATGTTTGTAACTTTTGTGATTTAGTCTGATCAAAATAAGACGAAAATGGAGTTTCTAATTTAAGAACAAAAGGAACGTATAGGTCTTCCACTGAACGAAAAATAGACTAGAAGTTAAAAGCTGACCTTCTGATCTAAGGCCAAATCATCTTATTCTTCTTCGAAACAAACATTCAAAGACTTCTTTTTGGCCTGCAAATTCTGTGCCAAAATGACTTTCTAATTTCCAATATGTTATCATCTTTTTTTTTCTGTCTCACCCAAAGGAAATCGTTCATCTTATTATATAAAAATTGCTCCACACTTGGGCAGACACTTTCAAAAACTTTTTCTGCCAGCGAAATTTATCACTTGATACATTTTGTAGATAATACGTTGAAAGTGTTATTACTTTTATAGAATTTTATTTTTGTCTCCTTTTCTGACTGACACATTTATTAAAATACCTAAAAATATAACTAATCCAATCCAGTAAACTTTGTTTTATACAGTCCTTTACAGAAAACTTAAATCCTTTATATTTTATTAACTGAGAATAAACAGTATATGAAAGAATGGCAGAGTTGCAAAAGTTTTGTTTGTACTCTCAATAAGGTTCCTTACTTGGAACTGCCACGAGAAACAATGTTCCCTTCTTATCTTAAATGGAATATTTATATACCATACATTGCTAAATGTGCTGCAGTCCCACCCAAGAACGTACCTTTCCTCCATCTGCTATGTTCGGCCTTTACAAGAGACAGATCACCCTATCAAAATGAACTATCACAGACATATTCTGGGCTGACGATGCCCAGTCAAAACCTGACATACTTCAAACACCTGTATTTGGTCTTTTGGGTGATGTGTTTTCATCGTTACCACCCAATACTCACAGATGAAATGTAGCTTGCCTTTTTCTATTCTCTCGCTATTTCCAGGACAGCTTGTTCGAGAGAACTATGTTCTTTGCTTCCATCAGTTCAAAACTTCACAGCTAGGAACCGATAGGCCACATACCCTGAGTCGAAGGATTTTCATACTCTTCATATTCCATTTGTAAGGATTGCTTCTTTGGAAGGACAATTGCTTTGTGGACAAGATACGAAAAGGATGCGTATCTGATCATTATATTTTTATTTGCTTCTTAGGTTAACCTTCATTTGTCTTACATATTCATTATAATATAAACTTCTTACTCACTCCATGTTCACACTTACAAAGCTTATTCACTAATTCGCTAATTTGAGTGGACTTTGGGTGACGCATTTGTTTAACAATTGTTTATAAACATATTATTTCACTTCTGATTTTGCTCACTTATTCATAGGTATTTCTAGCATCCCTATAAGGGAAAATGTTGCAATACGTAAGCAAACTTCGGGAATCGAACGTACATAATTGTTAATGGTCCGTGGAACTAGCTTTCTTTCCATTGTTCCAAATTTTGTGAAGAAAGTTATGTTATGCCTTTTTTTTTCTCATGGGATGTGTACTTGCTTTGAAGATCAATAACAATTTATGGCTTCTGTTTTTATTCTAACATTAACCCTTTGAGCCATGACCACATCTTTTCCGGTGGTAAAGAAAAATGACTTAATGCCCAGCCATCGGTTGAACGGTGGGAAAACACTTATGTCGTTTTTCCTTTTTGGTTGTCTTATTTTAATGAATCATTCAGAAAGGTCTTAATATTCAGATGTCATCGAACGTTATACTAACATGCCAGTGCCTTTTTATTTTGTGAATGTGTTTAAATTAAAAAAAGATGATTTTTACCATGAAGAATTCTGGCGATAGAGTGAAGGCATACAATTTTACTCTCTCCCTGCTAAGTATAATGATTAAATTTTTGTAACTATTTTTATATCTACTGTAAAACATTACTTACCAATTATCTGCGAATTATGACTGAGGATCTCAGACAGAAGGGATAAATTGTTTAGGAACGCGGGGCTCAAATGATTAAGAGAAGCAATGTATTTTAGTCAGGAGTAAAAGATCAAGTACTATTATCCATGCCTGGCAAAAGGTTACATTTAGGGAACAGCCATGTGGCACTAAGCTAGATATTCTAGTGTATGAATCTGCTAAACCAACTAACCGACTTTAATTGTATAAGACATTCGGCCATATTAGATATAGTCATATTTCAGAAGAGCTTAGAAACATGTTTTAGTTTATTTAAGCATCTGATTTTAATCTATCAGTACATTATAAAACATTGCATAAGTGTTTTAGCTATAATAGAAAGTATCATTGTATATAAAAATCAAGTTATCAGAAGTACTGAATGTCAAGGAAGAAATCAAACATTTGAATTATCCCACTGTATTCCTTTGTGGTGTCGTACGATAGACAACTTTTGCCCACCGAATGTTATGTTTTTACTATTATCACTATTTTCTTTTGGTTATACTTCTTGTTTCTGATACCGGCTGGTTAAATCTATGAGTGTTCGGCGGTATGTTTAATTATGATGTATCCGCTGGTATTGATGGAGTTCGCTGATAATTTGTTTAATTTTTATACATGATAAAGTTTTTAAATCTGGTCTGCCTTTGTCAGTTACGCTTTCAGTAGATAAAGCAAATCACAAAATCTTCATCGTAGTTGGTGGTGATTTTAGCACAGCCGATATGATGCCCTCTAGCGGCTTTAGCAGTTGAAGTTTCGAGAAATAAATCTCAGCACTAATATTAAAAAAAAATGCATCTGAACAAAAATTATATTATGGTTTCAATCTAGGAAGAAGTGATCATCTACGATAAATCTAGTAAAATGACTAAATTATCTTTGAGGATAACTATTAGCTTGTGTTTCACCTTCCCGTAACATATAAATGGTAATGTATAGTAGTTTCGTAGTTCTTTCACGGTTGGGGTGTCTTATAAGCTGTAAAATACGGTACACCGTCCCACAGTAGACAGTCAATGAGATTTACGTCGTTTCACACGAGAGAATACCAAAGCACCGTGTGAGGATCAATGTCATTCATGTATTAAGCTTATTTATGTCAAATTTGATTATACCGTCCGATGAATAGTTTTTAATTTAGTTACCCATGTTGCCTTTTCTCCAAAACAATATCATCTTTTCATCCCATCCGATTTTGTGCTGACTCTGCCCGGTCAGTCTACCTAAAATATGTATCCAATCTCTATGCATTCACGCGTTACTTTAAAGAAAAGCCTGGCTGCATTTAACGCCATGTCTGAACACAAATGATAAAAGGGAAAACCCAGACATTGAAACAATCAATAATGGCTGATTTAATGAAATCTGAATTTCAAGACCTTTGTGGCAGATTAATGCAGTGGCCTTATATTGATTCTTTTGATGCTATATCGAACTCTCGGACTATCGATTTCAGCTGATGATTATTGTGTTATATACATACATACATATATATATATATACATATATATATATATATATATATACATATATATAGCTGATATATATATATATATATACACAAACTCTTATATATATATATATATATACACACAAAACTGATATATATATGTATATATATATATATATATATATATATATATATATATATATATACACACAAAGCTGATATATATATATATATATATATATATATATATATATATATGTATATATACAAAGCTGATATATATATATATATATATATATATATATATATATATATATATATATATATAAGCATTGTAGCGTCGTCAACTGTTCACAAGTCATGTTTTTTTTGTACACAAACATTTTGGAGCTGGATTTTAGTGCTTCATCAGCAGTTCCTCAGTAAGTACGACAATGCGGCGTCAATCGTCCGAATCAACTAGAGAAAATGTCAGAGAAAATTATGAAATGATAAGAATTGTGTTTTTTAGATGATAGAGCGAGAGAGGGAATATATATATATATATATATATATATATATATATATATATATATATATATATATATGTATGTATATATATATATAATGTCTATTTTTGTAGTGATTTTATAACATATTTATGTTATAAATTTTTTTTAAAATAAATAATTATGTATATATATATATATATATATAGGTAGAAGAAAGAGAGATAGCGGATGGCAAGCGGTCATCTTGGAGAAAATGAGCGAGGGAAAGAGAGTGTGGTTGTGTGTGTGTCTGTGCGTGCGTGCGTGCGTGCGTGTGAGTGAGAGTGAGAAAGAGAACGGATGGGAATATAAATGGGTTGATCAGCTAATCCACCCACTTGGGAGATGTATCTCGTTGCTGATACACACACACACACACACACACACACACACACAGATATATATATATATATATATATATATATATATATATATATATATATATATATATATATATATATATATATATAGATAGATAGATAGATAGATATATAGATAGATAGATAGATGACATTAAATCCATTTTAAATATTATTCTTATTTTTCATTTGTTATTGATATTAAAGTCAAAGCCTTTCGTGCAATTGGACATAGACCATCATCGATTATCCATTATTTGCGCTGTCATGGACACATAAATATGTGTTGAATATCGTGTTACTTTCCTCTGTGTTGTACCATTCTTTATTTGTTACGGCTAAACAAGTGTATATTTACTACGCTATATTATCAAGGGATTGAAATCATGACTCCGGCATTTTATTAACCAACACAAATATCCTCTACTTACTATACTGAAGGACATCAACGGTCTGGTTTGGAAAATTATTTAATTTGCTGCATGCAGTTTCCAAATCATCAGGCCGAGTGCGTACCACTTTTGTTTAACAGCAGATAAGGACTTATCAGCCTATTCCTTGTAAGCGAACAACCTTTCTCATCAAATTTAAAAATTCCAAAAAGAAGGGACGATAAAAATAGTAATGTAACACATGTAAGACATCCGACAAAATAGTGAATGATGGTCTGAGAATTTTTGGACAAAATGTTATGCCCATATAAATATTTATAACAGTAAAAAAAAAAAAAATAGAATCAAGCAGGATAAAAAAATGTTCAAATAATTCTAATAACTCAATATATATATATATATATATATATATATATATATATATATATATATATATATATATATATATATATATATATATATACTAGTAATAATCTTATAAATATAAGAAATTATACTCGTCTGGAAAAACTTCGGTGTCTTGATTTGCAAATAATAAAGGGGGAAAAAAGAATGAACAATGAACATGTATGTCAGCCGAAAATAATCGTCTAGCATTCAAGTCCAGAGTCCAAAGGAAAAAAAAATACGAGTAAGTAAAACAACTAAATAAATTACTCAATACGCTAAGTATAGCAAAGCTAATTAAACCTTGGGAGCCAGACAAACCTACCAAGGATCGTCAAGGAGTATCACCTACGCGGATCGTCAGGGAGTGGTGGCTAAAGAGGTAACGTAAGAACGGAATATATAGCCTATGAAAATAAAATCATGACCACGTGACCAAGAAAAAAAAACGAAGGACATCAGACAATGGTGGGGCGAGAATATTTATTTTATTTTATCTCGATTTCAATAAATGTTTAACCCCCCACCCCCGGTTATCTGCTTTCCATTTTTTTTTTGTTGATCACGTGGTCATATATATATATATATATATATTCCATTCTTACGTTACCTCTTTAGCCACCACTCCCTGACGATCCGAGGTAGGTAAAACTTTGCTAGGTTTGTCTGGCTCTTTAGTTTTAATTATATATATATATATATATATATATATATATATATATATATATATATATATATATAAAAATATATATATATATATATATATATATATATGTGTGTGTGTGTGTGTGAGTGTGTGTGTGTGTGTGTGGAAGTGTGAGTTTGTAAACTGGGAGTATTACTGCTAATAATGCAAGACTCTTTGGTAAAACGAATTGATTTCTCGGAGTCACTGTGCGTTTATCTAAAAGTACAATTCTCTTAAAAACACCCATCATCACTGCCATGCGTCAACCGCTTAAGGTTAAGTCAAGCAGATTTTGATACTAGCTAAAGGCAACCGGACCTCTAGGTGCACTGATGAGCTGTGATATATATATATATATATATATATATATATATATATATATATATATATACACACACACACAGGAGAGAAGAGTGTATTTAAACAAACTGATCAATATCAAACTTTGGCGAATGTATTTGACCAGTCGTCCTCAGGTCCTTTAATTGTTTTACTAAAATAGATTCTCTTTAAAAATATGTGGCAAGACAGGAAAATGCATAGGAAAAGAAGAAAAGAGCGAAAGCTGAAAATTATGCTGGCAGTGTTGGGTTAAATTTCCTGAAACAAACCCTTCACCAAAGAGTCGCATAACTAAGTATAAATGTTTTCTTAGCATTTAATCATACAGTTAATGTTGAAGGCATATTGAAAGACAAGTATCAAACATAATATTTGAATGTGTCAATCAGTGAAAAACTTTTATAGAAGTCTACTTCTGCAAAGAAAACATGATTCAAATCTACAAATAAAAAGCAATTACACCTAATGAGTAGATATAATAAGATAAAATATAGTTCTGATATATAATGTTTGATACAATCAATTACCGTATTTAAAGACACAAAATATTAAAACAGTGTTCACTTGATCAATTTTTGATGAATTCTTTGAAAAGCGGACAAAGACAGGGATACTCTATATATAAGTTTGTGTTTGTTATTCGTGAATATTAAATTATTTAATTATTTAATCGAATGGAAATTCATAGACATTTCATAGGAAAAGAATTCTTAGTTTCAAAAGAGGTGTTACTGTGTGACATTCTATGGGGGACTACGTGCCTGATATTTCGAGAAACTTGATTTTATAAGAAACGGGCAGATCTAAAATCAAATGAATGATATTCTTCGGAATTACTTTAGCTTATTTATTTATTTTTTTGGTCAATAGAGTTGTGGCTCCTCAATTTATATGTCTGTAATATGTTGGAAGCGAAAACATTAACTTTTCGTACACAATAAACGTCGTCAAGGAAGTGTCCTTTCAGAATAGTTTTTGGGAGCTTGCCAGAAAAGTGCGAATTTATGTGACAACTCTTTATGGTGAAAATAATGATAAACAATACACAGTTACATATAACATTACACACACACACACACACACACACATAGGCACACAGAGACACATACAGACACAGGCTCGCGCGCACACACACACACACACACTGAAAGGTGTTCCAATAACTTGAACTGATTTTAATGTGACTTAAGTTTAAGCGTCTAATGACTTCTTTCTTTTTCTTTCAGATTTGGCGGATAATTTTCACACATAATTGCCATGACTTAAACAACATGACCCAATACAGAAATAAATAAATTTTCACGAATAACATTGATTTATTTACCGCCGACATTGATCCGTCATATTGCAACAACTACATATATATATATATATATTAGGTTGGTGCAAAAATAATGTCGTTTTTGACGTACTTTTAACGTCAAAAAACGAAATTGTTTTTGCACAAACCTAATATACATAATCCATCTTAATGAAAATCCTTTATATATCGGGCTGCAAATGTACTTATACAGTAAGTATTATACATGTATTACCAGAATATAATAGTAGTTATAGTATACCTTTTATACCAAAATTCATTAAAATTATTTTTAATATTTTTATTTTCAGAAGTTTTATTATAATACAATTATTATATATTTTATTTTTTAATAAAAAATAATAATAACTATTTTGCAGTTAAAGTGGTAGTTTAATGGTCGAGGAGCATAAATGGATATTAAAACAGTACTTGGAAACATTATTATTTATATGTTTGTATAATATATACAATACGTTTCCTGAGCAATCTTTTGTTTTCATAATTGTATACCTATTTTGCACCCCATATCGTGAGTAACGGTCATGAAGTGGTTTTGTCTTTCTCCCCCTCTTGCCGAAGTAAATGGTACCCCTTATCACGGTCTTGGGGGTGTAAAAATAGTGACGCATACAATAAATTTTCGATTGCTGCTACTAATTCTTTTAATTTAAATGTTATTCTTTGTAATCAAAGGGAATATTAGTTTACACCTTTGCCATTTTTCTAATTTTTTCTTGAGTTCTATGTTTGAATACGAAATCTTTGAAATAATCATACTAGCATTTAACTCTACCATGAGTAACAGGCAAAAAGTGGTTTTGTATTTCTAACCTCACACCGATGCATTAGGTGCAAAAATAATGACGTAATAATGCCGTTTTTTGACGTATTTCTAACGTCAAAAAATGACATTATTACGTCATTATTTTTGCACCAACCTAATAAATGGCCAACCTCCTCACTAATTCTTTTAGTTTAAATATCGTTATTTCAAATTTTAGTCTAACCCGTTGCCATTTTTCTAATTTTTTCTTGTGTTGTCTGAATATAAAATCTTTCAAATAATTATTCTAGCACTGGAAATTTTACTATACCTTATGTAGCGGCCATGAAGTGGTTTTGTCTTTCTACCTTCGCACCAAAATGCATTTTGGCACTTAAACTAAGTTGAAAATTTACATATAGACATTTTCCTATGAATGTGTGAGTGTATGTGTGTGTGTGTGTGTGTGCGCGCGTAAAAAGCATAGATAGGCTTTCCATCGCCCGGTCAATAATCCTCCCCCTTTTCTTGAACAGGTATACGGGCTCATTCCTTGTTTCCTGTTTAGGAAGTAGTTCCCGGATATTTTCCTTTTCTCTGGCCTCGGTATAAGTGCTGCCATGATTCCCCTGTGGTGTGCTGTCTGACAACGTCACTTCATACTAAGGATAGTAGGTTGCTAGTTCTCTTGTTGCTGTTCCCGACTGGTAGTTAGGAGCCCTAACTTTTGCGTACCTTCGTGAGCGGCTGCTCTGAACAACAGTTGCATATTATCGGGGTGCTTGTATACCATGTCGAGCATAGAATTTTGTCCCTGCATGCACCTTCGGTTGGCAACCTCGAGACAACATTATTTTATAGACTGTGCCAGCTCCTTTTCTGTCCATATCACATACGATGACTGTCAGCTACTATTACTTTAGGCCTTTCAATTCCATTACTAATATTAATCAACATGACATCAATCAGTCACAATAGTAAAGCTAAACCAGATCTGAAAAAGCACCTAAACTATTTAACATTTCCTTTTTCAATGTCCGTGGAATTCTAAACAATTTCTCCAATGTGGAATCGTACATCGTTGAGAGACCGGCCTTAATTCTTCAATCCCATCAATTAACTTCTCGTTATCTTTCGTTCCTTAGAACTGACTCCATAACCCACATGCATGAGTGGCCTGGGAGTTTACGCACAGGATCATCTCCCACTGGCTGGGCAACTCTCTCTTGAATCGCCAGACCTTATATATTCGTCTATTTCTCCACAATTCTATAAAATCTCTCTTCTTTGTCTATCGCTCTCCATCCTCCCAAGACTGTGGTGTACTCGATTGCATTTCTGATAATATAGACAAGGTCATCTTTCTACATCCATCTACAAACCTATTTGTGTTAAGTGACTTTAATGCCAACCATACCAAATGACTTAAACACTCCATAACTGACGTTACTTGCATACAATCACCTAACTTTTCAATCTCTAACACAAGTGGTTGATTTTCCTATGAGTTTCTCCAGTAACCTTGACAATAAGCTTCCCTTCTTGATGTTTGTTTTACCGCCATCCCAGAGTTTTGTCGTTCCACGCAGCTCTGTCCTCTTGGCAAGTCTAATCATGCCGTCGTATCTGTTAACATCCCCTTCTACTACTCCCTCAGTAAAGATCCTCCTACCAACAGAACGTCTTTCTGTTATCAACGAACAGACTGGGACCCGTTCCCGGATATCCTCTGCGATCTCCCCTGCAATGTTGTTTTTAACCTCCCTGTCCAAAAATGTGCGTCTGACGTCTTATCCTGGGTAAAAGCTGGTGTCGGGGATTTCATCCCTGCAAGAAAATATAAAGTGAAATCGCGTTCCTCCCCTTGGTTCTCGGCTGTTTGCTCAGCTGCTATTGCCCACGGGAATCAATATTTACATCTGTACCGTAATAACATGTCTGATTGCAACAGACGTCTCTTTGTTCGTTATGAGTGCAAGCCAGTACTTCAATAAAGCAAAGTACTCTTTGCCGAATGATTGAAACAACGTATTGCTCCTCACAAGATATGCCTGTCGATCAGAACGTTGGAGACCTGTCTGACCCATTTAACTACTGTCCTATTAGTCCCTTACCATTCTTCGTTGAAATCTGTGAAGCTTTCCTATAATCTGCTTTCTAACAAACAATAGGATTTCCGCTTTGCCCGATCTACTGCTGACGTGCTCACAGCCATAACTTAATTCGTATACCAAGCTCTTCACAATACCGGAGAAGCTCGAGCCGTGACTCTAGACAGCTCTAAAGCATTTGTTAGGGTTTGGCATGTCAGCCTTCTTCGTAAGCTTCAGGGATACGTCATTACAGGACGATTATTTGACTTAATATAACCAGTCCTTTTTACGAACGCCGGTGTTCCCCAAGGCTCTACACTGTTCCTAATCTTCATTAACGACCGTCCTGATGTCATCTTCATCTATGCGGAAGACACTACTATATACTTCTACAACAATAGTTAATCTGGTATCATCGTTGACAATACTAACTTGGGTGCCTGTCTTGAAAAGGACCTCCAATCAGTTGTTGACTGGGACATGCCATGGCTTATAAACTTCCAAAACGAAACTGCTCTCATATATCCGCCACAGAGAATCCTCCCTGTCTCTCTTCAGAATTGCTGATGTCCATCTCCACAAGAGCGCCTCGTTGCGCCTGCTTGGTCTCAGTTGTCCCATATTATGTGATGTAACCAATACATAAACTTAATAGCGCCATCTACCACAAGGAAGGTTGTTTATTGGTGTCGTGCCAGCAAGTTATTCTCCTCCGAACCCACCTTCAAATCTATAAATCCACCATGCGTCCTTGCATGGAATATTGCTGTTGTATATGGTCTAGTTCCCCCTCTGTAAAGCTGAAGGTACTCGACAGAGACGGATATGCAATGTGATAGGTCCTGATTTGGCATCTAGTCTACAGTCGCTTTCTCACAGACGTGCCGTAATCTTCCCCTGTCTCTTCTATCTGTTTTCAGAGCAACTGTTCCATGGAGTTGCTTTCTCTTGTTCCCAGACTGCATGAATTAAAGCGAGCTACTCAGTTTGCATCTCGGTCCCATTCTTTCACTGTCGAAACGATTAAATTTAATCGTCTCTTCAACTCAAACAGCTTATTCTCTCGCATTTTCAGTCTGTGGAATACTCTTCCTCTTACTTGATTCCCTAGTAACTATAATCTTCAAATATTCAAGTATAATATCAATAGACATATTCTGATATCTTGATATTCATTGCCGTACTTCTCTTTATCCTCTCCCTAAACTCTTGTTCTCTACCCTCTGTAAGCCCTTGCATACTAGTGGCACTCTCGCCTTGTTTAGGGTGACATGCTTATATATATATATATATATATATATATATATATATATATATATATATAGAGAGAGAGAGAGAGAGAGAGAGAGTCCACAAGCCCATTTGTTTATATATATATATATATATATATATATATATATATATATATATATATATATATATATATATATATATGCATACTTATTCATGTATACATTTACGTATGTGAGTATGTATGCAGAGATATATGGGTGGCATAGAGGTTGGAGAAATCAAAAATTTTAGGTCCCCACCCCCAGCTAAGGCTTAAATAGCAAGGCCTTCGTTGGCAAACTGCCTATTAGAAAGAAAATTGGAATTTACAAATCTGGATACATTAATTTTTATCAGCGATTATCAACATTGACAGCCATCATTTGTGCATATATATATATATATATATATATATATATATATATATATATATATATATATATATATATATATGTTATAATTGTTTCATCAAGTCAAGAAGAAACATCAACTGGATGACCGTTTCTTCCTATTTTATGAACTCATCATCAACGTGCGTCAACTACCGAGAATCGAATCCGGGCCGTTACAATATGACGATGACAGAGATGTAAACAAAATAACATGCTTAATATAGTGCCAGGTCTTCACATATTCCGTCCTGTTACTCATCTGCGTTTACTAATATTAACGAACCGTGCCCACATGAGTCACGACATCTATCCGGCTCATTAGTAGCCAGTTCAAGCAATGATATATATATATATATATATTAAGTTGGTGCAAAAATAATGTCGTTTTCTCTCATATGTTACTATGTGATAAAACATTATTTTTGCCCCAACCTAATATATATATAAATTCATGAATCATTCATACAAAAAACAAATATAGAGGTTAATGATTTGAATGGTGAGAATACATCTTCGCTAACAATATAAATAAGATACACCAACCCCGAACCTGTGTATGAATGATATGATCCCTGTTTATAAATTCCAGTTGCATAAGGTCTTTTTAATTTTTTACAAGCTTTCGTCTGATCCTACAGACATCCTTATGTATGGAAATAGATTTGTTCTTGTTTTTACTTCTCGGTAATAAGAGGACAAAGAAAATAGAGATGTAATCCGAAAAAATGCTATGAGAAATATGTTATTGTTTTGGAACGTGCACTCGCAACGCTGAGTTTGAATTTTAAATTTTAAGGTTGCGCGTTTTTGTAAAATATAGTAATAAGAGAATTCTTTTTTTACTGGTAGGTTTTCCATCAATGTGGCATAAACTATATTGTTCAATAATTACAGTAATGTCACACTTATTATCCGAAAGTTGCACGTTCGATCATTTATTTAATTTCAATTATAGGTGCAATTATAATTTACAAATTCATGAATCATTCATACAAAAAACAAATATAGAGTTTAATGATTAAAATGGCGAGAATATTATTGTATTTTCGCCATTTAAATCATTAACCTCTATATTTGTTTTTTTGTATGAATGATTCATGAATTTATAAATAATAATTGCACCTATAATTGAAATATATATATATATATATATATATATATATGTATATATATATGTCTATATATATATGAATGTATATATACATATATGAATGTATATATATATATGTATGTATATATATATATGTATATATATATATATGTATATATATACGTATATATATATATATGTATGTATATATATATATATATATATGTGTATATATATAAGTATATATATATATATATATATATATATATATATATATATATATATATATATATTGATTAAGGGGGATTTGGAAAATCATAATTAAATGATCGATTTTAGAAGACGTTATGTTGAGGATTGTTCTAGACGCAATAAATTAATTATGGTCATTCAAACCCCCTTAATTTCTCTATCTCTTATATATATATATATATATATATATATATATATATATATATATATATATATATATATATATATATATATATATATGTGTGTGTGTGGGGGGGGGGTGTAAGTATCCATGTACGCGGGAGTTAGAACGAGTTGATAGTACGTTCGCTTTCCAACAACGAGATGTGCATCAAACATGGCCGATTTGTCAGGGCGATAACTTCTGTATGTGATCTTCCTGATGAAGAGCGATCCCAACGTCATCCACGGTTGGAAAGTTTCTGCAAACCAACTGACGGCTTGCCGTAAAACTTGTAACTGAAATTGCGTAGAAACTGTCAATGTCTTTTTTTCTCACGAAAACACAAGTCACCGAAACCGAGAGTTTGAACGCACTGGCTCTGTTCATGCTGTTTGCCACACTAGACTATACTTTCTCTCCTAGAAAATGTAACTAAGATCTGCTTTGTTTCTAACGAAGGTTTCGTTTCTCTTAATTCTTTGCTTAATTTCTTGAAAGTGTTTCACCCTATTCTGATGCATGTTTGAATTCTTTGTCACTTTTTCTTTCGCCTGTTGTAAGTTAATTTTTCTACCTGGTTGCTTATGACGTCAACAGTTCCAGGTCAGACATTTTCCTCCCTTTAAATCTACTTTGCTTTCGTCCATAGATTCTGTTTACTTACGGCTAATGTTTAGTCATTTCTACTCTGTTTAGTTACACAATATTATTACACTTCAACAGAATAATGACTAGGTCTACAAATAACAAAATATTTTGAATCGACCGTCAAAATCTTGTCATTGTGATAATTAATATTGGATAGATTTATCGACAAATCATGTTTTCGATTCATTATTTGTTCGATATGATGTCATCGTAAAACAAATTGACTTCGAATTGCTTACCAGGAAACATTGTAAAGCTCGTATCACAGTAAAATTCGGGTGATAACGTGAGTGGTTTTGAGTTAAGGCTTTTATTTATTTTTTCCTGTTAAATATATATGTTGGGAAGCAGCTCGCATTACCATCTGAACAGAATCAAATTTCCGTGAAAGTGATGATAGCTATCAAGCTAAAGCTCGGATACTTTGATTGAATGCCTGCAGGACGTGAGGATAAAACCAACATCTACACTGGATGGACATAATCCTATCTACTCGTCAACATATATTCATCTTAATGAGAAAGTCATCTCACTTTTCAAGCCGATATTGAAAATGACCAACATCCTTACTTTTCCTTCGAAGAGGTTAACGATTTATTTTTGGGATAAACACATAAGAGTTTTAAAAATAATCGCTAATCAGTCTAATGTCACATCTCGATTCAGTTTTTAATTTAAGTCTGGAAAGTCTGATGTCACCGAAGTAATCACATCATCGAAAGAAAGGTTATATTTCTAGAACACATTATACGAAAAGTGGGGGATAGAGAATTTATAATTCACATAACATATATAAGAGAACAGAAACAGGGTTAAAGAGCGGAGATTTCTTAATTAAGTTCCTGCAGGACTTCAGGATAAAACTAACATATACACTGGATGGACATAATCTTGTCTACTCGTCAACATATGGTCACCTTATAAAGAAAGACATCTTGCTTTTACCGCCTAGTTTGAAAATGAGTGGTTAGCGGATCTTTTAGTGATTTATTTTAGGGAAAACATACGAGTCAAGAGTAATCGTTATTCTATCTGATGTCCAGTTGCTTGTCATTTTCTGATTTAAGACTGAAAAGTGTAATGTCTCCGAAGAAGGTTCATCATGGGAACTTATAATTGCAATCAGAACCAGAGAAGTTATATTTCTGGAACACATTATCCGCATAGTGCACTCAGATAATATAAAATCCACAGAACATATGCTGAAGAAGTGAAATGGCTGAAACAGCTAGTAACCGTTTTAACAGGTTTGTCTAAATGGATGGCAGGTCAGCGATAAAGAATATGAAAGATTAAAATGTTTCAGGAAGGAAGAAAAAAGAGAAGTTGTGAAAAGCCACGATTAAACAAGTCTTGAATTAACTTAGCACATTAACGAAAAAGAAATTGAACATATAAACGTAAACTGGGAAAATATTTATAACAAAAACACGACAGGAATTCGACACTGCGATTTCTCTAAGCCGAGCCGTTATACATTACTCCGCCATTCCTACACCAAGAGTATTATCACGTAAAATATGTAAATAGAATAGCACACTGGGTCGTATAGCCATGGTTGGTGACTAGTCTAAGAGTTTATTCCAAACTAGACTGATTACTTTGCCCAATACACACCACTGCTATGGTGCCCCTAACACCCTAAGTAGTTACAGGACTCGTGATCATATCTAACATGCAAATATTTTAATTCTGATTGGTAAACGAATATATCCACAATGGTAGTTTATTGTCGGGAAATTCTCGCCAAATTATCTTCGGTGCATCTGATAAAAAAATTGTACTCATACTTCGGAAAGACGGATATTATTAGTTGAAGTCATAAATAATTTCCATGTTTCTTCAACAAATTTATTCATCAGACAATAAATTACAATTATATGTTATCCAATTACATATTCACTGTTGTCACTATTTATTTGGCATTTTCTAGATACTATTTGAGTAAAAGTCCACAGTATTTGCTATGAAAATGTTTTCGACGAACCTTTGAATCTAGTTTTAATAAGAGAAATAATTCCACATCAAAGCGCTCTTTACCGATCAAAAAAATGTTATAATCGGTTGGCGCAAAGTCTGGTGAATATATCTGGTGAGTTAAAACAGATCAATTTGATTAGCAGTTGTTTTCCTTTGTCTTCCTTTTGTATGCGGCCTTGCGTTATCATGAAGGATATTTTTTCTCATTTGATGAGCGCAGGATGTTTAACGACCAAAGTTTAATGGACACTTACTAATTACTGGAATTGAAAATATGAATCTAGTGTTTCGTTATTTTAAGAACTTTAAATGTGTAACACTGAAGATCCATACAAATGCATTCATCTATCTTGCATCTGTGAAGCTTAATTTTGGAGTTCGCTTGTCCGTGTTAATCCACTGCTTTTCTTTTAAAAAATTTGTGACATAATCGACTGTTATGATATACTGAATGAAAGCTTAATTAGAAAGATACATTCACCACTAGAACTGGTTCACAAAAATGGAGAGTTATTTAGGACTCAACCTAATATATGAAAGATCAAGAATCGGTACCATTTGCATGGACATCTTATTTTTACACTGAAACGTATAGGCAAAAATGTTTGATGATATCAAGATTAATCACAGAGGTTGTGTAGGCTCAACAGTATTGGAAGTAAATGGCTCCCCTTAACATCCGTTCTTTTGTGGATTTAACTAGCTTTTCACGCTTGTCCGTCCGTTTTTGTCCATGTTTCACTTAAACTTGTTAAGTTAGTTACTCTTTGTTTATATTGCATTCAGTTTCTTTTAAAATCCCATTACTGATTACGTGTCCCGGATATTTAAACTGTTGATTTCTGATTAGACAATGTACATGTCTAGTATTGCTCTCATTTTTCCTATTTTTATCACGTGGACATCATCAAATGTATCTCGATCCGGGTAACTTACAGCGGAATTTAACGTGTACCCTTTATTTAATCTATATGGGTAGACTGTTCTCGTCCCCTTACGCTTGCCATGTTAATCGGATCGACATACACCGGATGAAAGTCGAATTTCATAATGACGAAACGTCGTGATAACAATAACAAAATAGAATACTATATTTGAAATGTAAATAATGATAAATCACATCTCAGAAATTGTCTCTTTCTTACTGTAAGTATACGGTTCCTGGTAATTCGTATTTTACAAGAGAATTCTCATGTTGCTCAAATAGTATGTCCCCCGATGTATTCAGCATTCTTCGGCAGGCCACATTCTCAGTCGCTTCAAGTTATTACATTAGGTGTGAGGAAATTGCCAACATTCACTGCCATATAGGAAAATCGATATTACATAGAAGTTTAATGCCTTTTTTCTAATATGCTCTTATCTCTTAATATATTGCTTAGTGTTAGAAAGTCATATCTCACTATTCTCTGCAGCTTTCGGTCACATTTTGGTCAGTAACTACTACAATTCTCAAATAGTTAAATCTCTTTAACTGCGTGACTTTAACATTTCCAATACGTTGGTCACTACTCAGGCTGTTTCTTTTGCTGACGAAGCAACGTTCTGTATTTTTAAAGAATACTTACTTCTTTCTTTTTTTTTTTTTTTTGCTTTCCTTTAATGTCATGCCTTAGAGTTCTTTCAGAATACTTTCTGAGTCCCGCCATGAGTAGCATGTCAGCAGTCTCACAATAAATTACTGGGTTTATACCTGGGGATAACTGTATCCATTTTACGTGTGTGAAAATTTTGTTAATTCATTTTCTTCTCATCTGTAAAAGCAGGTCTAATATATAGGTGAAGGAGCTGTTTGTTTTTAGTTTTATATGCTATACCTTATGTATTTATATAGAATCTTTCCGCAAAGCAAATTTGGTTTGCAAGGTTTACAGAATACTGCATTCACATCACCATATTACACATTCTTTGTCTTTCGAGACGGACAATTCTTTTGTTCTCAATTTTTTGTTTAAAGTTGTATTTATTTTAGTAAAAGACTAGTAACACCATTTATATTATTCGGACTATTGTCCTCATCTTTGTCGCCATATCTATTACAACGTTTCGGCCGTTGTACGTTCCGTCCTTCTTCAGGTGCTTGGAATGTCGAACTGAACCGTTTATTTCGCTCACTGGAGTAGACTGTTCTAGTTCCACGTGACATGTTTAATGGATGTCAGTTATCAAGGACACCTGGCACAGTAGATAAAGGCGTTGGTTAGATCCAGTGACAAGACCCAAAGAGTGTGAGTTCAATACCCTGATAAGGTAGTGGAGAACATAGAGAGGGGAATTAACAGGAGATAACTGATAACTGACATCCATTAAACATAGCATGTGGTACTAGAACAGTGTACCCCAGTGAGCGAAATAAAAGGTTCAGTTCAACATTTCAACTAACCGAAGAAGGCCGGAGCGTACAACGGCTGAAACGTTGTAATAAATATGGCGACAAAGATGAGGACAACAAAAAGTAATGTAAATAGTGTACATAATACATCATCTCAGAAATATAGCAAACTTAGTAAAGATTTTGTTTGTTCTTCATCTGTAATTTTAATGTTGCTTATTTTAATTAATTTTTGAAAACATGCAGAACCCAAGGAATTAGGTTGTTTGGCAAGAATGACAGGATTAAAATATGATGTTAAATCGTCAATTATTGCAATAATTGTAAGAAAGCAGAACACAAGTTTGGGAGCAAAATGAAAAGCTTAAGGAATTATTGCGTACTGGACACGTCAACGTCACGCAGATAAAGAACTTTAACTGTTTGGGTATTGTCGCAACTAAAGACTAGATGTAACAGTAAAAACTGAAAATGCCTCTCAGACACTAAGCAATGTACTAAGAGAAAAGAAAAGTTACAGAATAGGATGCGTAATTGCTATTTAATCTTTGCTTTACTCTTTCTGTTTTATACTAAAATTTGGCCAAACACTATTTAAAATCCACTCAAGTTAAAGTGCTAATGTTAGATGGCTATGCTGCATGAGGTGATATGAATGACAGAAAATGTAGTAGGAAGTGAAGTCTATGAGGATATGTAGACTAAATAGTGACTTAATCTTGACTTGATGAGGTTAACATTCAGGGAAATATAATTGCAAAGTAGCACTTCTTATAAACAAAAATCTATCTCCTTCCTTCTGGCAAAAAGACGAAATGACAGTGATTCGAACCGATGGAAGTAGTGTAAAGTTTTCTAATTCTAAAGGTTTGAACAGGCGAAAATAATGAATAGATCTGTGAACACATACTATGTAAATAAGGGAGTAAATATAGGCTTGCGACTTTGCGTCTGTACGGAAGAGATAGCAGTTTGGAGAATAGGACTTCCCTTAAGACTAAACTATTTTGAACTCTATCACGTATTCACACGTAGTATTAAGAAATTCCAACCCAGATATGGCACAAATTTGACTTATGTAATAATAAAACACGTCAGAAAGAGACATATGTAGTCCCTGGAGTGATGGAATGAGACGGCACGTTTTCTAGCATCTTAAATGATAAATTTATGAGTTACACTTGAGATCTGAAATGAAATTGAGACCCTATAGACGTTCAAGGAAAGAGGTCAATTGTTTATAATAACCAGAAAGAAGTCAGTGTCATAATGATGAAAGGATAATAGTTTGATTTTTCTTTCTTTTCCTTGACGTATTCATTGTCAAATCTATTATTATTTTTTTACCGTGAAACTGTTAGAGCAAACCCAGAGATATAATTTTCACGGCTCGGAAAATCTTTAATTTTAGAGGTACATCTCTAAACCTAGGTATCATCTGTATCGAAGTATGCATATGAGGGGATGCAGAACTAATTTCAACTAGGAACTAATTTCTGACAGCGACCGCCGAACCCATTTTTGCTCCACCGTCTGATATTTTCTGATTCCCACCTGAAATTTTCTAAGCTAACCAACTTTAATTCTATATCAATTTCAAATTCAAGTACCAGTAATTGTCCTAACTATTCTGCAGCTTGTGAACCGAGGAAACGATGAATTCTGAATTACCTTATCTACTAAAGATGTTTAATTCTAAATTAAAGAAATTAACACCAACTATATGCATTTTGTAATCGAAAATAGATAGCTTTGATTTTAAATCGAGTTGAAATTAGTTCCGAGTTGAAATTAGTTCCGAGTTGAAACTAGTTCCGTCACTCCTAGCAGCGAATACTTGCCTTAATATTTTTATCTACTAAAGATGTTTAATGCTAAATTAAAGGAATTAATACCAACTCTTTGCATTTTGTTATCGAAAATTGATAGCTTTGATTTTAAATCGAGTTGAAATTAGTTCCGAGTTGAAATTAGTTCCGAGTTGAAACTAGTTCCGTCACTCCTAGCAGCGAATACTTGCCTTAATATTTTTATCTACTAAAGATGTTTAATGCTAAATTAAAGGAATTAATACCAACTCTTTGCATTTTGTTATCGAAAATTGATAGCTTTGATTTTAAATCGAGTTGAAATTAGTTCCGAGTTGAAATTAGTTCCGTCACTCCTAGCAGCAAATACTTGCATTCTTCTTCTTCTTCTTCTTCTTCTTCTTCTTCTTCTTCTTCTTCTTCTTCTTCTTCTTCTTCTATGTACTATGTCCCTTCAGGGCGCGGAAGATCATGACTCTCGACAATAACCTATCCTTAGTAGAACTTATCTTTTTACTCTCTTAAATCCTGATGTGCCAACAATTTACTCAAGCTCGGTAGGTAGGTTATGCTTTGATTGCCTCAGTCACCTCTTGCCTTTAAAAATAAACCCCATGAATATCAAAATTTCTATTCATCTTTCCTCCCTATCTACCCTGAAAATTTGACCCGTCTCTTCTTGTTGCTAAATATGAATATCCTTTTTTTTTTTTTTCCATTTTCTATAAACCTTCGTCATTGTCCACATGTCCAGTCTTTCATATCCTAAGCATCCTTCTGTAGAACCACATTTCTAGCAACTCAGGTCTCTTCTCGATTTGTCCGGATATGGTCCCGTATCCACTGTTACATAAGAAGTTTGATATTATATAACAGTCCAGTACTATTTTCTTTCTTTCTTTCTTTCGAATGTTTAGGTTTCTTAATACTTTGCTTAGCTGTGGGAAATAATCTTTAGATATTCCAATACTCTTTCGGATTTCGATGTCACGCTTTCTGTCCCCTGTTAAAACACTTCGCAGATATTTAAACGGTTTTATTTTCCTGGTTTTGGTATCTCCTATTTCAAAATTTCTTCTAGTATTTTTCTCAACAAATTACGTTATATTCTGATATAGTTAAATGTAATTTTTGAAGCGAATATTTTTTTTTATCGGAATCAAGTGTTCGTGTCAACATATTTCACATGGTATAGCGACACCATATTAACATAAAATCTTCTCATAACTTTAAACATTGACGTCGCTATCTTTTATAATATTAGCTTATTTAGATTTCATAGTTTTTCCGTTCATTTCTCTAGGCAAATAATTTTTAAACACAGTGAAAAGGTTTCACCGGGATCCTAAAAAAACACTTCGAGTGCAAAATTATTTCTCGTTTTTCTGAACTTTGAATTTCAAAAAGGATAAAGCCTTTATAACATGAATGAGTGAAGAAATATTATTAAAAAGAAAAAAAGAAACTTGTATAATTTGTTGGTGTTCTGTATCATTTACACATATAGAATTTTTTGGGATTCTCATTCATGCTGTCGGTGTCTTTTCTTTTAAGCTGATCCTGATTTCTTAGTTTTAATATTAATAATCCGTTCTTTATATATTTTTTTAAATATATCATACTTTTAAAAGTATTTCTTTTTAGCTTTTGAATGCATATTTTTAAAACTTTCTTTTTTGAAAATTATCTGCATTTCTACCACCGTTTGCGACGTCACCAAGTACATGACGCCTGCCGTTTTCATTACATCTGATTTTCTTCATCTACATCTTTTCCTGATTTCTACAATTCTGCAACGAACAATATTGGGGTCTTCATAATTACGACATATTTTCTTGCTTCTCACCTTCTTTCCGATGAAAAATGTTCTTTTTTTTTTAATTTCCCTCTCCTTCAACTCTTATATTTTTTTCTATCATTCTTTTAGTTTTCTTTCCGTAATTCTTTCTTTTTTCATTCGTTTATCATATTTCCTACATATTTTTTTTAATTTCTGCAGCTTAAATGTTAACTTGCGCTTTCTTTAATATCACGTTCTAAAAGATTTGGTATCAATGAAAGATACTTTCATATCTACTTTCTACGTCAGTCTTCATTTTCGCATTATTCTTTGTTGTTTATATCCCAACCTACCTATAATTATTTATCTATCTATCTATCTATCTATCTATCTATCTATCTATCTATCTACGTTCATTATCTATCTATCTATCTATCTATCTATCTATCTATCTATCTATCTACCTTCCTTCGTTCGTTCGTTCGTTCGTTCGTTCGTTCCTTCCTTCCTTCCTTCCGTCCTCTGTTTATCCTTTTAAAATAAATGTAACTCCAGCTACAGCTTCGCTATTATTTATTTAAAAAAAAAGAACCTCACTATTATTTGTATTGTCTCCGTATTCTGCATGTTCTTCATTCTTTCTTTCAATCTCATTCTTCTCGCTTATTTCTTTTTCAATTTCCTTATGTTTATTTCTCCATTTTCGTCATAGTATTTCCTTCTTCCTGCCTTGCTTTCCTCTTTTCCTTTATACTACTTCCGTTTTTGTGCGTTTCGTTTTATCTCTCATCTTCTTCATCCTACTTTCGTACTTCTTTCTTTCTTTATTTTTCATTATTTCTTCTTCTTTCTTTTTATTTTCTTTCATTCTTTCTTTATTAATTTTCCCTTCCTTTTTGCCTCTTTGTTCTTATTGGCTTATTTCATTCTTCATTATCATTTTCATTAACTGCTTTCTCTCCTAATGCTTCATCTTTTTTTCTTTCATCCTTCATTGTTTATTCAACGTCTTTTTACATTAAAACCTATTTTTGCTATCTTCATATATTCATCTTTTCCGAATTTACTTATTTGATTTTCTTCATTATTCTCTTCTTTTGATTTCTTTATTCTTGCTTTTCCCTCGATACTTTCTCTCTTTTTTTCATTTATTGCTTTTTTTTTTCAGATTCTTATTATCTTACGATGTTTGTTTATATTTTTCTCCAATTTGAATTCCTTTCTTCCGTAATTCGAATGTCTTTCTTTCCTACTTTTTCCAAATCGTTTTCCAAATTATTTTCTTTTTCTTTGGTTTTATCTTTATGTTTTTTTTTCTGTTTTTTTTTTTCTGTTTTTTTCTTGTATGTATTATACATTATTTCTATTTTTATTGCTTGTTGATTTTTCTTTTCAATCTCACGAGTCGCAATCCTTTCTCTTGGCCATGCGCACTCATTATTCGGCTAATACCAATTATTAATCTTTCTTTGACTTTTCCTGTTACCCAGCCTCATTCACATTTCTAACTGCTTTGCTCCAAATGTTTTCCTTGACGATGTTTTCATTTAAGGGACAATTATCTGCTGACAACAAGAGAGAAACCAAGCAAAAAAAAATCAATTAGTGTATTTACATTTTTATGAATTCTCATACATCTTCCCCCTTTTTTTTCGTTGTTATATCCATTATTCCAAATCCTAATTCTGTTCATTAGTTGAAAGCCGTCGGAAACCCACGCTACAATTTTCTTTCAGATTGCACATAATACATATCCGTGATCTGTGCCGTACTTAAGTGAAGGAAAACATATTACTCCATCGTTACACATTCAATAAACGCAATAATAGGAAGATAAATGAAGAAAGTACGACTTTTATTAGCGAATCCACTGACGATAATTATTATAATAATAAAATATTGGATAACGACAACTGGGTAAAAAAGATAAGAATAATAATATCGACCAATGAGAAAAGCACAACTTGGAAACTGACCTAAAGAACAGCAATCGTAGAATTCCAACCGAACACCAAATCCAAACAAGATACAAGAATACGTCTTCAGACACAAATGAAAAACATGTCAGTTAGTGGCTCTGTCCATTACAGGAAAAACATTAAAAAAGGAAATAAAAACTGTATAAATATCTAGATTTACAGAACAGAAAATCTAGTGAAATAGGTCGGCACATCATTACTGGTGTGGTTGCATTGCCACGAAGAGCTTCGTCACAATGTCGGGAGACTTGGAAATCCAACTTGAAAATGAAAACACCCAAAATAGGGCGCGATTGGAAACAGTAAGATTTTATCCAGAATTGTCTGATAAAATTACAGTGAATATCAAATATTATTAAAGCGACAGAATTTAGTTAGAGAATGGAAAGGGAAGAAATCTGTCAATGCATGAAATGGTTCAGCAAACTACAAGTTAATCGGAAAGACTCTAAGTGAATAAAGATCTAGAAATTTTTCCAGCGGACTGATGCAAGTTTGGTAAAGGAAGATGATTAAATTAAGATGCTGTGTACTTGGAACTGCTCTGAAGTCTCTTGACAAACAAGGAACATAATTGAATCTCAGAGGAAGAAATCATTAAAAAAAGCAAACGTACTGAAATAGGAATTGTATTCTTGAGAGATTAGTAAATATATGAGTAGACATATTGTCACTTGATTCTCAAAGAATGCCAACTGATAGCACAAATGTAAAAGAATAAAAATACAAATGTAATAATAATAATAATAATAATAATAATAATAATAATAATAATAAGAAGAAGAAGAAGAAGAAGAAGAAGAAGAAGAAGAGCAAAAAGAAGGATGAATATGATGATGATGTCATCGCACGTTGTACAAAATGATGTAGCCACTATCTTCTGCCATTTTTGCGTTTATACTTACTGGGAAATCCATGCAAATCTATCAAACGTAATTGTGAAAAAGATTATATTGAGAACACGTGTCTTCTGATAGATGTTGTAGTTCCAACTCTCAATCAACCAGTCCTTGAAAATATTTAAGTAACAAAGTAAATACAATGACCTCGTGACAGAACTGGGATCTCAAGATAAAAACATTACCTGTTGTTGTTGGAGCTTCGGGATTTATACCAAAGAGAGAAAGGAAATCCAATTCCATGTATCCTTAAAATAGGTGATTTGTAAAAAAAGAAAAAAAAAAAGAAAGGCCAATCATATGCATAAGTATTAGGTTGGAGCAAAAATAATGACGTAATAATGTCGTTTTTTGACGTATTTTTAACGTCAAAAAACGACATTATTACGTCATTATTTTTGGACCAACCTAATACTTTTCATATCTTGAATAATTTTCACTCGGTGCTGTGCTTATAATATTTTTTTTCTTTTTTTTCTTTTCCAATTGCATGGCACTTCATCTGCTTGCATCTCCTGACAAAAAAAATCGTCTCTTGAAGTTTCTGGTTGTGACCTGCTGACAACTCGTACTACACAAAGCAAAGATAAATACGAACAACAACAAAAAGCAACATAAATAATAAGAACAACAACAACAAAACGATGGAAAGATGGAAGCCTCTTCATGGTTAATACTTTACCCTCAGCCAGAAATCTGATGTAGACAAACCCCGTACCCATCAGTGATAACGTAGAACAGGGTAAGAAACTGAAAAAAAAAGTTTTTATTCGTGTTGCACAGAACCAATTCTTCTGACTTGAAATTAACAAGCACACATTCTAAAAAAGTGTGTTAATCCGTAATGCAGATTCTGTGATCAACATGTATCTTGTATGCACCCATTGAATGACAGAGTTGGCCAATATCTGCACTGAAAAATATGCAATTTTTACGGGAAGGGAACAGCAAGAAACTGGTATAAACATTACCCAGACCACAGAGACGGGCCTTTGCAATATAAAGAGAGAGAACAATCAAAGCAAATCGCGCATACATGGTGATCAAAGACCAAAAGAACAGAATGCCCTTTCTTATTGAAAGATCTTAAAAATCTATCAAAATACAAGGATTATGAAGTCGAAATCTAAAAAGCGGGGCACATGAAAACATCAGTAATTCCATTTGTAGTTAGAGCTCACTGGCTCACTGATTGATTGGAAAAGATTTAAATAGACTCATTGAAGAAAATCCTGGTAGGCCATGCCTTAAAGAAAAAAAAAATGTACTCGCATGTACAACACACCTATTACTAAGAGCTTTCTCTATATGAAATGTGTCTTATCTTAGGTTTGTCTGTTTTTTTTTGTTTTATTTTTTTTTTTCCAAAATGATCAGTGAAAAATGTTATTAAAACTTAGGCTTCTAGTTGGGACCCAGAAGAAAATGTCAATACATCAGATATCAAAGGAAATAATAATAATAATAATAATAATAATAATAATAATAATAATAATAATAATAATAATAATAATAATAATAATAACAACAACAATATTAATAATAATAATAATAAATAAATAAATAAATAAATACATTTCAGTTAATTTCTCAACATGCTAGCCACTAAAAGATAACAAGTTCAAAATAGAGTTGCAACCGAACAGATACAGAAAAATGACAAGATAAACCGCTTCCTGTCCAATATTCTACCCATACCAATGAAACGGATATAGACAAGGGCTGTACACATCAGTGGCTACGTAGTGCAACCCTAGAAGCTGAAACGGAAGGTTTTATCCTTGCTGCACAGGATCAGTGGTTAATTAGAAAGTGTCAAGTACACATACTAAAATATTGTTATAGCCCAAAATGCAGGTTATGTGATAATTACCCGGAAACAATTGATCATCTTGTATCAGTTTGCACGATATTGGCAACCATTGAATATAAAATCCGGCATGGCAGAGTTAGCCAATATATGCACTGGAAAATCTGCAACTTCTACGGGAAGGAAACTGAATGAAGTTAGTATGAACACCATCCAGACCCGGTTACGATGAGAGGCCCTGTTACAATTTTATGGGATTATACAATACTTACAGATAGAACAATCAAAATTAACCGCCAAGACCTTGTAACAAGAGATCGCAAACAAAACAAGTACCTCCTTATTGATATGAGGTCCAAAGATACATTGCAGATCTTCAAAAAGCAATCAAAATACAAGGACCTTGAAATCGAAATCTCAAAAATATGATACATGGGAATATCAAAAATCCCTGTTGTAATTGGAGCCCTCGGACTGGTTGTGAAAGATTAAAGTAGAATGGATTCCTAGAAGTCTTGAAGAAATATACAAATTGTTCTCACAAGTACAGCCCACACCTTACGAAGGGTTTTATCTATGGAAATATATTTATTTATTTTATTTTATTTTATTTTTTTTTGTGGAAAATATCATGATGCTATTTAATAACTTAGGTCTCTGGGATGGACTCGGAAAGAAATGTGTACACACCAGAAATCAAAGGAAATATAATAATAATAATAATAATAATAATAATAATAATAATAAGAAGAAGAAGAAGAAGAAGAAGAAGAAGAAGAAGAAGAAATCGCACCATGTAGAGGATGATGAGGTCACGATCTTCTGAAATTTCTGCTTTCATACTGATTAGGAAATCCACGCAAATCGATCATACATCATTGTAGAAATATTATGTTGCAAACACATGTCTTCTGATAGATGCTGAAGTCCAGTTCACAAGAAACTCATTCTTGAAAATATCTTAAAAGAAAGTCAATACTCCTAGAAAGAAACCAGTAAACTGTGACATTTCAAGATATGATTACCTTTTGCTAATTGAGCTGCGGTATTTAAATCAAAAGGAAACATATTTAACTAATACCTATAATAAATAGAATTAAGAGAAAAGTGAAAATTGTTCAAATTAACAAGAAATTGATATTCAATAATTTAATAATTCTTTATGTCCTGTGACTCCTCAGGACGTAGGCGATAAGGACTCTCAACTACCTGTAGCTCTTAATAAAGTTTATCTATTTTAGTATTTCTCTTAAGCCATGTTTCACCATCCATTTGATTAAGCTCACTAAGTATTTTATGCGTTGTTTTCCTTTCTGGCTCTTGCTTTCAAATTGTCCTGTGAGTATCAGATTTTCAATGCCAAGATTCCTCATTACCAGCGTTAAAAATTTCAACTGTATCTTCCAAATGGTATTTATGTTTGCTGTTTGTTTTTATTTTCTCTAAAACATTGTTCTTACTCACATATTTGGTCCTCCATAACCTCAGAATCTTTCCGTAGAAAGACTTTTATGTTGCTTAAAGGCTATTTCGTTCTTGCTCACTTATTTGGTTCTCGGTAACCTCAAAATCTTTCCGTAGATCGATCTTTATATTGCTTGGAGGCTATTTCATTCTTGCTTACTTATTTGGTTCTCAGTAGCCTCAGATTCCTTCCGTAGAACGACCTTTATGTAGCTTAAGGTATCTTGTTTATTTTTTAAAGACATTGTCCAGCATTCACTGCCATATAGGATGACAGATATGACGTAACAATTCAGTACTTTTTCTTTGTTTCTAACGAGTTTGTTTTTTGTTTGTTTCTTATGAATCTGCTTAGCTTTTAGAATTCATATTTGGCTATCCCAATGCGCCTTCGGATTTCAGTTCTGCACTGTCCGTCCCTTTGTTAAAACAGTTCAAAGATATGTTTTAAATTTTTCTACTTGTTTACTTCTGGTAGCTCTGCTTTACAAATTCCATTTTGGGCTCATCGTTTTGTTAAAAACCCTGCATTCGTCGTTCTTGCAGTTGATGTTTAATCCTTTCTTACGAAGATTATAAAGCAAAATATGAAAATAAATATATCCGGATATTGCGACGCATGAGATCACATGTTGAACTAAAAGAAAAAAAAAAGAAACCAAAAGCCGACATCCTGTATGTCAGCCATAATAAAAGATGATTATGATGATAATGTTTTCCACATTCACCAATAGCAGAGCCGCAGGAACAGATGAGAGCAATATCTATATGTCTGAATCCTAAAGAATATCTAATTGGGGTAATCAAAAGAAATGACCAATATATTATTTTAACTATATTTTCCTTAAATATACCATGACAGGTGATAGAAATGCATGACTTATGAAAATGTTCAACGCAAATTGCGCTGAACATACAAAAAAGAAATCTCCATAACCGACCGCATAATTGGGCTCTAGAGGAATATATATATATATATATATATATATATATATATATATATATATATATATAATAAAAGGCGCAGACACGGAAACTTCATGAGGTAATAATTTCATTTGGGTCTTATTTACGACCCTAATAAAATTAATTATTATATTTTAGATAAAGAATTATTACCTCATGAAGTTTTAGTGTTTGTGTCTTTTATGAGACTAATTATTACTCTGTTTTTAACATAGAGCTTTCCCTGTATTTATATCCTTTTGGAAAGATCCATACTGATCACTAATATTATCATATATATATATATATATATATATATATATATATATATATATATATATATATATATATATATGTGTGTGTGTGTGTGTGTGTGTGTGTGTGTGGAGATAGATAGATAGAGAGAGACAAAGAGAGAGAGAGAGAGAGAGAGAGTCACCGAGAGACAGATTTTTCGCTTTATCACAGCTCATCAGTGTGGCTAGACTTCCATATATTTGTATGAAGAATTAATGAATTAAATTTTACTTCCTCATTTTTATTATTTCAAACGTTGTTTTTAGTCTTCATTGGTTTGACGTCATTTTAAAACACGTGTATCCACTAAATATAACGTTTGATACATATATATATATATATATATATATATATATATATATATATATATATATATATATATATATACGTGAGGTGGGATTGATGTTTTTTGTTTTGTTTTTTTTTGATTTACTGATATTATTTAGCGAATCACAAACCACTTAGGCGTTATTTAAAGTCAAAACATATTTTTGAATTGGAAGAATAATATTTTTATGACTGGATATTAACAATTTGACAGTTATATTTTTTTTCTCTATACAAGTTCTACTATTTATACTATTTACATTATTCGGACTATTGTCCTCATATTTGTCACAATATTTGTTACAATGTTTCGGCCGTTGTACGCTCCGGCATTCTTCAGGTGTTCGGAAAGTCGAACTGGTACAATGGATAAAGGCGTTGGTTAGATCCAGTGAAATGACCCAAAAAGTGTGAGTTCAATACCCGGTTAACACTGTGGAGTACATGGAGAGGGGAATTAATAGGAAATAACTGATAACTGATATCCATTAAACATGACACATGGAACTAGGACAGTCTACCCCGGTGAGCAAAATAAAGGGTTCAGTTCGACATTCGAACTACCTGAAGACGCCCGGGGCGTACAACGGCCGAAACTTTGTAATAAATATAGCGACACAGACGAGGACAATAGTCTGAATAATGTAAATAGTGTACATAATACCTCATCTCAGAAAGATAGACAGATCTTACTTTTTAGTCCATCTCTAGGGGAAGATATAAAGTCATAACTGTGACATGTTATTTGCATGTAGTTAAGGTAAGAAACAAGACAAAAATTCGAAATCAGCTTTCCGATTTCTCATTTTGGCTATCGATTGCATTGCTCTTGAGCTAACATTTAGTGTTTTTGATTTTTTCTTTTACTTATATATAGTATTCATCATTGATAGCGCTGATAATGCCATTTCAGTTCTAATATATAATACCCAATATATTTTGGGTAGGTGTTCAACCATGATACTAAATATTAAAAAAAAAAAAAATTATCTATTTGGTTTTGACTGTCACTTTTGAATGTTATAATTTCTCAGAACTGACAATATAAAGTTAAATCAATCTTAGCCATTATCAAGTAGTAAATAAAAAGATATGATAATATGAAATTTATTCACAGTTTTATGGTAAACAAAATAGAAAGAAACAGTAAGCACTAAAATGCTAAAACAAAACAGACACTAGAAATGGCGATTGTGTTGTTGAAGAAAAAGATTTAAACGAAGTTTTTTTTTTTATCAATCGTTTTTACAAGATATCAGATTTTATCACGCAATTCAATGTTTTCACAATAACATTTTTATTAACCGAGAGATTTTCGTACATTTTCGGAAATTCTTATATTTATATAAGACACACATCTGAATTTCAATTGATATGATTCTATTACATCTATTTAAAATAACCAATTTGGGCGAAGGTAGGGGCTTTTTCTTATATTGCAAATGGATGTATTTAACATAACATTGATACTTATTTCTAATTTCAAATATATAAAGATTTCTAAGGATGCCAAGAAAGTGATAATCTGATGTCAGAAACACCATGTTTTTTTTTGTTTTTTTTTTATAATTCCATCCTTCATACAAGGCAATATAATTATTATAATGCAAGGGGTTACCGAGTATGAAATATTAGGGAGACTGAAGAATCAAATAACAGGAAGAAGACATAAGAAAATAAGTTTCATTTCGGAAGTAAGAACTCGCAACAGGGAAGAAACACTCAACATAGAACTTACGCTTACATCTAGATATCCCAACAGTAAAATAATGAAACCTTGCTGTGAATCTTGCGGTTAATTTTTTTAAAATCGAGGTACCAAAGATCATCAGAAAAAGCGACAGGAAAGTGGCAGAAGCAGAGATGGCAGGTCAGCACAGATAACATTGCAGATTCTTTTTTGAACTTTGAGAAGTATCTTTAAATAAATAGCGGTAGCAGCAGTAGTAGTCATAGCAATATTGTCGAGAAAATCTAAACCAAGAAATAAGCCTAGAGACGGTGCAGGACGAGGAAAGGTGCAAAAGTATTTACCTTAATTTGCGTATTTCCTTTCGCAACGTAGTTTAATCGTCTGATGACTTGCATTGAGTTACAAGAAGAGCGATGAAATGGAGGAAAAAATATTTACTTTATAACCAGTTCAGGAATCGCGTGGTAACAAGTTACGAGACACTGTAACTATAAAAAAAATAGTAAAAAGTTAACGGCTTTTAGTCAACAAGAACCAACAACCCATGTAAATACATTATTCCTTCCCTCGCCTGAACCATTAATTTACCCATAATATTAAATGCATGAACGAATAATAGACATAGAAATGTTTAAAAAGATTCTCGTGGAGGTTAACATCAGCCATGTTGATAGTAGTTAAAAATGGTTCTCTCGGACGATTAAAAGAGAACGGTGCTTTGATTTTTACTATTAACGACTGAGGGAAAAATGAAGGAAAATGTTTGGCTCACAGGAGAAACAAAAGTGAAATTATTGACATTGGCAAGATATGAACAGAAATATCTGTATATATATATATATATATATATATATATATATATATATATATGTATATATATTTCAATTAAAAGGTACAATTATAATTTATAAATTCATGAATCATTCATACAAAAAACAAATATAGACCTTATGCAACTGGAATTTATAAACGGGGATCATATCATTCATATACAGGTTCGGGGTTGATGTATCTTATTTATATTGTTTGCGACGATGTATTCTCGCCATTTAAATCATTAACCTGTATATTTGTTTTTGTATGAATGATTCATGATTTTTTATCTATCTATCTATCTATTTATCTATCTATCTATCTCTCTCTCTCTCTCTCTCTATATATATATATATATATATATATATATATATATATATATATATATATATATATATATATATAAGTAAAGGAAAGTAGATTGACCAGTAAAAGACGGCATTTTACAAATGTAAACGGAGAGAATAAGCATGGTATTAAGACACTCGTCTCACGCTATCTGATCAACCAAAATTTCATATCTAACTCGCTATTACAAAATGAAACATGAGTTTTGTAAAGAAGCACATGGAACTTAATTTCAAAATATTTGTGTTGAGTGTAGGGCTACATTGGAGTAGGCTGATGAAATGACTAGATTTTGTTCCTTCATTAAAATATTCAATCAATACGACCACAGAGGAAAGATGGAGGAATAATATGGTCTGATATTTTTGCCAATAAATTTATAGTAATTTTCAATAGTGATGAAATTATAATATTAAATAGAGATTATTTCTGCAATTATTGTACAAGACTCTTTTATGTTGCATAGATCACAACCATCAAATTCTATGAGAAATTGCTTATTTATGCACAACATTTCACATTACATTCTATATAATTGACTATTTCCCATCTTGCTAAGAACTATTTCAGAAATATAAAATTAGTGGAATGATCGTCATCGTATCTAGATATCTCTCCAAGAGAAAAATTCGGAAGCACAAATATAACTTACGTAGGCGAGAATGGAAAACCATATTCAATCACAAATAACACTACAGAAATAAAATTACTGCGCAGTAATGTTAAATTTGTTACAGTAGAAAGGTTAACATAATCAAAAGAAGAAAGTTGTTAAATGTCATGCAGCCTATACTGTAACAAATAAAATGTATTCAAATACATGACTTATCGAATCCATCAAATTTTGTGTCGTCTTTCTTTCAAGACATGGCCAATCATGGATCTCCTCATCTTCCTATACATTGCGGCTCTATGTAAGGCTTGCCTTTTTACTATCTTTACTACTGTCAGTTCTCATAAGCTAATGTTTCATTTTGCCTCCATCTGTCCTCTTTATCTTCGATATGTTAGGTGAGTGTCACATTTTCCAAGCATTCTTTCCTCGTTATGTTTACCTTTCATTCTCACTGTCTCTGATTTTAACTATGAGTGTTCTTTTCGTTTCCAGTTTCCATAAAACATCCATACAAGCCTGTCTGTGTTGTTCATCAAATAAAGTGCTGTTCGATAAAAGTGACTCACCTGATATTTTTTACTAAATGTTCTCTTCTCTGATGAAACGAAAGTTGAGCTAAATTCAAAACATAAGCAATCGAAAATCCGAAGAAGGAGCTTTGAAAGCTCTTTGTATTTAGCAGTGAGTACTGTCAAGCACACGTTCAGAATAATGTTTTCGGGATGCTTTTCTTTTCATGGAACTGTTTTCTTGAAACCTTTTGAAAAGACCCTCAGGAGCGAGCAGTACAAGATAATTTTAGAGTCTTTTCTGCGCCCTTCTGCTGAAAGGGTGCAAATCGATCCCACCAAGCTCATTTTTATGCAGGATAATATTCCCTGTCACAAATCAAAATTGATGAAGAAATACTTTGATGAGAAGCAGGTGAGTGTTATGACATGGCCGCCCTAATCTCCTGATCTCAACCACATAGAAAACTTATGGAGTATGTTGCTCAACTGCTTTCTCGAGAGCCTGTGCTTTATAATGCTCCATAAGTTTTGATAAACTTCTACTCATGTTCAAATGGCGGGAAAGGAATGTGAATAAAGATTTCATCTGGAATAAACCATATTTTTGTGGAGTTGTCTGCTGCTATTTCAATAAGAGAAGAAAATACTAAATCTAGAAAATTAATGAGATAACTACATGGCGACTTCATTATAAAACCTATTTTAAATAGATGTCCAGGATAGGCAGTGAAGTAACTCTCTAGAGAGAAAACTGATTACCGATAACGACAGGAGTCTAAATGGATAAATTGAACCCGAGTGCTGCTGTAAGAAAATGTGTACATCGAAGACAAAATATATGATTTCATTTTAAGGATTTTTTTGTATCAGTATTCGAATAGTAAATATCTGAGAAGTGTTTTAAGAGAGCACGGAAAATGTGAAACGGAAATCCGCAGGTGAATATAAAGAGAAATGTTACATTCCAAAAAGTAAAAGTTGTATTAAAATCAGGAGAAATTTGTTATAAGAAGAAAAAGATATCTGGACTGCTACATAAGAAGGAACCTCCTCCGTAGCAGACAATTGCCTCATTGATGAATACAGGATATGGTTCTACAGAAGAATGCTGAGAATGGCATTAACATAGCGTGTAATCAAGTAAGTTTAGAAAAAATGGAAAGAAATAGGACACTTCGCTTAGATTCAGAGAGCTGCAGTTGAAATTTCTGGGAAGCATAGGGTGGAATAAACGCTAAGGCGATCTAAAGAATGAGATTGTTTCATTTTTTTTTCTATGATTTTCACACTGTACAAGGCCCAAAAGGCACCAGAGGAAGATGTTTACAGAGTTAGAGGCAGAGTTTATGGGGATACGTGTGGAAGATAATGGTAATCTCAATACTTGATATATATATATATATATATATATATATATATATATATATATATATATATATATATATATATATATATATATATATACCTCTGTGTGTTAATATGTATGTGCATATATATATATATATATATATATATATATATATATATATATATATATATATATATATATATATAATTGATATATTCTATTTTCAATAGTATATAGTATAATTAGATAAAGGCTTAATCTATGCAATAATTAATAATTACTTAATAATTCTACAACAATGTTACGTAATAATAATATACTAGAATATAACTTTTTTGAGGTTTTGTTTCTTATGTAATAATACATGAATATTGTGTTTATATAGGCTCAATTTTATATATTTGTTTTAATGAACTGGTGTCATTATTTTGGAAGTATTTAGAAATTTATTAATATTATATTTTTTTTAACGTATTAACATGTGGTGTATGTATGAATATATAATATTGACATGTACTTTCGATGTGTATCATAAAGATATATATTGTATTATTTTGTTTGATGAAGTGCTATTTGAATTTTTTTCTTAGTAAAATATTTAAGAAATTTATATATTTTATGTATTTTTATTAATATTGTTATTAATAGTTATTTGTGTTTTATGTAATATTTAACATACCATTCTATTTTTTTTACTATTACTTAATTAAATCAATATATTTAATTATTTATTATATGGTTTTATCCTATAAAATTTATTCTAAAGTCATTCATTTCAGTTTATTCTAAAGGTACTTCATCCTTCACTTTCTTTTCTAATTTTAATTGTAGATTTTTATTTAATCATCCTTTTATTGGTTCATTATAATATGTTAGATGATGTATATTAACTGTTTTTTCCTTGTAAATTGGAATTATTTAATATAAGTTTAATTAAAAATATGTTGATTTAAATATAGATGTTAAATGAGATACTTCGCCCTTAGATAAATATAATCATTTCAAGATATTAATTTTTGTAATTTTCTTGTAGTATTTTTTTGATATATTATTTATTTTAATATAGCTTTAATTCTGAACTATCTCTCTTTCATATTGTTATGTCCGATTCCTTGTACCACGGTGATAGTCCAAGGTAGAACCAATAAAGAAGAACGCGAACACAGGTATGGAATAACACAGATATATTACAAACAAGAATATATACAGAGAAGTAGAAGTGTTAGTATGGACAATCAGGTTTAGGAGAGAGAACAATATAGTCTCGACCAATATCACTATTCCAATGTCTGGCAGTAATTGTCTGAACGCGACTGTGTTTCGGACTGCCACTGACTCGACTCTTGACTCGAATTGAACTACTGACGGATTATATTTATTGCTGTAATTTACAACAAATGTGGCACAAGGCCAAAAAGGGGGTTGGGGAAAAGGACGGTTATCACTTGTCTTACAACCACTGGCCCTAACATACAGAACAATATTCCTATCACCAAAACAACACATTTATACATACCGTTCTTACTACATCCACCAAAATAATTCTTTGTCTCAATGAAAATCTTAAATAGTCCCCTCATGTACAAAGATTGTCTCTGGGAGGAGGGGCATAAAAACAACAACTTTTAAAAGATCCCCAATGAATATATACAATATGACATATGATATATTTACAAGAAACTAAACAAAAAGGTGTTTGTAATAAACCCCCTACAAACCTTAAATGTGGCAGAAATATCAGTTAACCGGACGAAATCGAAGCGGGTCTATGAAAATAAAGGAAACATTCATTCCTCCAAAGCATTCACACAGGCACAAACTCATTCATACACAACAAATACGAAAAACACACACGCATCCACCAGAGAACTGACATCACTGGCCACCTAAACGAGGGAGGGAGTGGGGTGTTAAACTAAAGGAAAAAAGTGGGGGCAGAAATAAAAGGGGCAAATGAGCAAATACACCCTAGCTAAGTTTACTGTAGAGAAGAAAAAACTAAACGTCAAAAGACAAAAGCTACACTAACCTAATCTCGGGATGGGTTGCCTATGTTCAACCCAGTAAAACAATATCCTCATACCTAACCGGCATCAAAATGCCACTCAAGGTCAGCCCCTTTTACTCGGCACATACGCGCAAGATTCACCCACCTTTTGCCAAATTCTGATGAGCTGAGCCGCCGCCTTTCCGCCCGAGTCTTGACGTTAAGCTGATGCTTAAAGAACAAGATCAGTTGGGAAGAAGTGAACTTCTCGCCCACATAGAATTCCTTCGTCCAAATCACGATTCTCATAACAACTAGTAAGCAACAGAACGCAGTGTTCAGCCTTCGTCATCTGCAGCACCACATTGCTACAAACATAACTGGGTTCAAGGAGAAAAAACTTTCCCTGAAGCATGCGAACCATAGGGCCTTCAACAAACCTGCACAATGGCATTACCGTCCTGTACTAAAGGAAGGTGTGACCAATGGTCTCGACTTCCCCGTACAGCGACGACAGTTTGAATATTTCTCCTAGCCTGCTGAACAAAGTCTCTTGGTGACCCAGAGGGCCCCAAGAATCGCCAGCCAGGTGAGTGATGCCTCATCATTATTGGGGCATTTCAACCCAAGCGCCCAAGTCTATATCGAGCGAGCCTCCTGCTTCATAAGACCGAGCTCGCCAATCAGATCATCTTCAACGCCCCCCCCTAACTAACAGTTGATACAATGCCTTACGAGACAACACCTGGTCGTTGAAGAGGCCATGTGAAGCCCGTAAGAGAAGCTTCAGAGCACGACGACATTCGCGGTAGAAGGAGCACTCAGCTCGGCGTGCACGGCCGGCCTCTCCCTCACACGAGTGCACACTTCTCAGGGATGGAAAATGTTTTCGGATATCTTCTCATCCGATCCGTTACACATTCGGTCTAGAAAGGTGATGCGAAGCATATGTTGACGAATCTTAATGCTAGGCCTATCCAGACTGCCCTCAGAAGGAAGAAGGCAACAGATCTCGCGAGATACCATAGGGGCATTGTCTCGCCACAAAAAGAGAACAAGTTCCGTACTAATAATATTTGTCTGGCATACGGGATTGGAAGTACAGAGAGTCGGTACAGGAGAATCGGGTAGATGTGTGAAACACATACTTCCGCCCTTCCCTTCAGGGAAAGCCTCTTCCGAGTCCACAGATTAACCGCGATCTCGGCCTTCCCTTGTACCTCCGACCAATTCATTTCCAACTGGAGATCAGGACCGAACCAGACGCTGATTATCTTGATCGGCCCATCCGTCCAGAGGAAAGGTCCGGGAAGAGAAACTCCCTTCCACGCACGCAACCGCAAGCCAAAAGACTTATCACGGTTGATCTTGGCCACTGTCACCATCTCATACCCACTGATCTCATTGCTGACTTCGTCAATCTCGGCTCTGCTCGACACAAGAACCGAAACGTCGTCAGCACAGGCAGAATACCTGGTTGAGGTGGTAACCCCAAGCAGGTAAATATTTCGCGCAGGACCGGATTCACTTTTAACTTGCGAAGGAATGGTTCCAACGCAAGAACGTAAAGCAACGGAGAAAGCGGACAACCTTGACGAATGGAGCGAGACAATACGAAAGGCTTCGATTTTACCCCATTCACCTCCACCAGCGCACCGGGGGTCGCATAGAAATGTCGGATCCAGGAGCGAAAGTCGGCTCCGAAACAGCCGCCGAAAGGACAGCCTCCAGAAAACGATGGTCAACCCATATCAAAGGCCTTAGACTGATCTAAATTATTCAGTGCGGCTTCACTGTCGACTTGTTCTAAGATCAAGCGTAACATATGAAGGTTATCCTGAATAGTCCTGCCCTTCATATCACAAGTCTGTTCAGGGCCAATCAGACTAGACAGGACAAGCTGTAAACAGTTGGCTAAGATCTTCACCAAAATCTTTAACTCCTCTTTTAACATGGTTAACGGGCGAAAATTCCCTAACACATCCCTACCGTTCTTGTCCTTACACAGCAACTTGATCACACTCCTGGTGAAGCGTTGAGGTATAGACCCCTGCTTCATCCAGTAGTTGAAATTCAGTTCTAACAAAAGGACAAAAACGGGCGACTGCCTCAAGTAAACTTCGTAGGGAAGGCCATCAAGTCCCGGAGATTTATCCAGGCCAACCTGCTTTAGCGCATCCCAGATTTCCGACTCTGTGATGGGAGGCAGGGAAAGTCGGCTAAATAGGCGTCGAACTGACCAGGGCCAGGCCGGGCTCCCTGGTGAAAAGATCCTGAAAGTAATCTCGAAAGGCCTCATATGCTCGCGTTTGTAGTCACGGTCCGCTTATCCGACAATGTGACGCACGCTATATGTCGCCTAGACGCGTTCCGATTTTCCTCTGCACGCAATTCAGCGGCCATGTTCGTCGCCTCAGATGACATTCTTTTTAACCTAGCCCTAACAGAGCCTGATCTTTCTTGATAAGCAAGGAGGCCAACTCTGCCTTAGCTAAGGCTATTTCCCCTCTAACACGGGATTTCACGGCCCGATCAACTTTTTCTTCTAAAGCCGTTTGCGCCTCTAATCTATCTAGATTGAGTCGACGACTAAAATCGGCAGCAAACGTTCTAATTTTGGATTTTAATTTATCCCACCAGGCGTTTCCCACAGCCGCTCCCGTCAATTCCCTTTGTATCATTAGTAACAGCTGGTCGCGGAAATCCTGCTCACCAAATAGTAAACAGTTTAATTTCCAGTACCCAGGCAACCTAACCTTAGTTTACACGGACCCGGACCCGGACAAGCCTATGATCCGTATAAACTATATAGTGGAACATTAAGAGCCCTACTTCGAATCTCCTTCCTAGGACTCGGTCGAGGTAGCTCGCAAACGTCCCAGGAGCCGAGTTGCCACTATTTGTCCAAGTCCATGCTACATCCTGTGGGTGTTTATACTCATCGATAAAGTCCCGAAATGGTTTCACGCCTGGGTTGTTAGTACCGTGTTTTTTTCCTATACGATCTATATCGGGGTCAAAGACGGCATTCCAATCCCCCGCTAAAACTACCCGACGAGATGTCGTAAAGTACGGCGGGATCTGCCGAAACAAACAGGCCGCTCAGCATGGTTACTGGACGCATAAATCCCAATAAGACGTAGAACCTTATTCTTTATGGTAACGTCCAGCACGCACAGTCTGCCCGCCGGTTCCGCGAAAACAAGGGTACATGCAGCCTTCAAAGACCTGCTAACTAGCTAATAGACACCGCTCGAACGACCATCAAAACATGCTGAATAAAGGGGGAACCCCTTTGACAGTATATCCTCACAGTCATGAGAAGAAAACCGGGTCTTTTGCACACAACAAACATTTACCCCAAGGCGCTGAAGGTCATAAAAGAGCCTCGCCCTGCGAGACTCGGATCTCAGACCCCGTACATTTAAACTAGCTAACCAGAGTGCCACGATGAAAAGAGATTAGCGTTGTGATAATGGTTTGAACATGGTCGGAATCAGGATACCAACGGCTTCTCCCATAGACCCATGACCCATCTCAGTCTTGATGGTGCCGTCTTGGGAGATTCCGCCGATATCCCAGGGAAATGTCAGTTTTAGGGCCCTATACAAGGATGGGTGAACTAAAACGGGGACCCTCCCTGCACAAAATTGTTTTAATTTTTTTAACTGTTCGTTTTCGATGATTGCGATTGGTAAAACCATCTTGTAAGCACTGATAGCCTCATCCACCATTGCCCAAATCTGCTTTGCACCGGCTCCTGACCTTATTACCGTCAAAACGCTCTGTGCAAGTGGAAAGTTTTGAGACACTTCAATGTCCTGGTCTGCAAACTGCCTTATAGATAGCTAGTACTTGAAGTCCTTTATTCTGTTTCCATAATTCCGGACTCTATCGGCCTGGGCAGGGGAAATGCGACAAACCTCCTCTCCCGTGTTAAAAATGACCTTTTTTTCTTTTTTTCTTTTAACTCCTGCGTGGGGCTTCTCTGAGGTTTGGAAGCGGCAGGTTGCATATCCGCTTTTTTAACAGGGGAGTGACTGGGAGTATGCAGATGAGTGCAAGAAGATTTTTGTTTAACGGGTGAAGTAGTGGGTGTGTGGAGAGGGGTATAAAAAGATCTATGTCTATAAGGGCTGGGACCTCTACTTAGAGAAAGGGATTTGGATGGTGATATCAAGGGGGAAGGTCGTTTTTTCGGTGAAGGGGTGGGCCGAGCAGAGGACGTTGAAAGAATAAGGTCTGGTTCTTTTCTTTGGCTATCCAATTTCTTTTTCAGCTCCTTAATTTTTTCTGACTTTTCAAAGCCTGGATCGAATTTTATTTGTTTGTCTTGGAAAGAGAGTTGAGAGGCCGGGGCATCACCCTTAAATTTGCCAGAGGTAGTGGGTCTGTAAGTGACTTTCTTCCTTGGGGGCTTCAGAGGACTGAAGACCCGCTGACCGGCGCTTCCCTCTGGCCCTACCAGCAACTAGCCATTCTCCCTCCCCCTTCTCTGCAACTGCACTAGCATCGGGCGAAATATCTTTGGAGAAGGTGGTCTTTTGGCCAACCGGAGGATTCTCCCTACCGGTCCCAGAAGCTGGCATAACCAAGACAGACGAGGCGGTAGTTAAAGACTCGGTCTGAGGGGGATTTTGGTCAATAGGAGATTGAATTCCAGAGGCCTTCTTCTCTGGGCAGTCAGAGGAAAGATGACCAGTCTTTCCACACTTCCAGCAAACCGGTTTACGGCCGGTCACAATGACCGGTAATTTTAATCTCCCTACTTCCAGGTAGTTGGGGATGGAGAGGAATGCTTTTTCATTGGGTCGAATATCAAAAATCCAACTCCCGCTCAGGCTATCGCAGGATGCGCACAGAATTTCGCTGAACTGAGACAAGAACATCACGAGATATTCCCCGATTACCTGAGGAGGGACCTCATATATTAAAAATTGTCTTCTTCGGCCCAAGTATTCAGTGCGTAGGATCAGATCTTTGTGTTCAGGTCTCGGCTCGAAGCCGCAACGCAATCTCCCGCTGTGGGTAACAATACGTCCCGCAAAAAGCCAGCTCCTTTAACAACTCTGAGTGGCTTGAACCCCAAGGATTCCAGTGATTTTATCACTGTGTATTTCGACGAACGACAAATTTTGCGCGTACTCTTGTCGACGACGAAAACTGACAGTATTCGTTTCTCAATTTTTCTTAGTTACTGGGCATCATCTACGAGTCCACCTTCTACGACAAGGTGAACGTAACTCTTAGCCCGCTCCAAGAACTCAGCCACATTGATTATACAATTAGGGGGGACGTCCAACAAGAGGGCGATTCCCCGGCCTCTGAATTTTCCGTATTTTGGTCATTATTTGGGGAACTATTGGCCTCCATACTATTTTCTTTATTGCCATTATTGGCCTCCATACTCTTAGTGTTTTGACTATTATTGGCCTCCATACTTCCAGAGCTATTGGCTTTTAAATTTTTTTGTGGGGTATTTTCTACGTTTTTATATTGAGAAGTACTAGGTAAAACAGGATACTCTTTTGTATCATCTTTGGGGGGATTCTTTCTTGCAAATAAATGTTTTTTAACTAACTTTGTAACGTCAGGGAAAACTGTTTTTTTTTCTTCTTTTTAATAAGAAAAGACGAAGAATTTTTCTCCTCCAATTTTTTTAATAAATACAATGGGGACGGGAAGGGGACGGGAAAGGGGACGGGAAGGGAAGGGGTGGTAAAAAAACAAAAAACCGCCTAAAGGCGGTGTGTGAGGCTCAAAAATTAAACAGCAGGTAACAGAAAAATAAATCACAAGGCTCACCCTAAAGCGGGACAGTAAAGAAAAATATACACACCAAAAAATATTACATGACGCGGGAGAGAAAAAAAATAAAACAAGGTTCACTTAAACGTATAACAAAATTGTAAAAAGTACAATAAACAATAGCAAAACTAAAGGACAAATAACGTCTAAAGGCGAAAAACAATAATAAGAAAAACACGAAAAGGAAAATTAGACAAACAAAAAAATACGAAACTTCGACAAAAGCCTGCTCTAGTTACAAAAATTCAAAATGGCCGACGCTAAGAAACAATAAACAAAAGAAAATAAGCAGATAAATTGCACAATACAACGATTAGAATCAGATTTAGTACATAAACTATTTATAAACAAAAAAACACGTAAAACTTAAAAGAATAAAAGGAACAATTAAAGAAATAACAAAAAATTAAAATTAATAAAATACTAAAACGAAACACAGACAGGGGTTACAAAAGAAAACGAAGATAGATTTAAAAGAGAAATTAAACAAAATGAAAATCAAATCGGAAAACTAGAATACAAAGAAAAAGGAGCAAAAGTTAAAGGGGTTAAAAATGAAGATCAAAAAAGGAAAAATAGAATTAAAGAAAAAGAGCAAAAATTAAGGAGGTAAACATTAAAAAAAGAGGAGGATAAAAGAAAAGGAAAAGAAAAAATCAAAATCTTTTTTTTAAACAGTCAAAAATAAACAAAAATACAAAAGACAGTATTAAAAAAAAACTTAACAGAAAATGACGTTCAAAAGGGTAAATATCAAAACCAGTCGGGCTGCAAAAATGTGGTCTGAAAAAGCCAAGGAAAAACGGTCTAACTTGAACTTCTGACTGACTATATTTAGTCACACCCCCACGTGGGCAACATGTGGCACAAAGCCGTTTTCCTCGAGCCCGTGCGATCCTCGAGCCCGTGGGCTCGGCCAACAATATGCCCATTGAACCAATATAAACGGGTTCAGGGCCGGTTTATCTCCCTGAATGAGAATCTGCCCTTCGGCGTAGACTACTTCGGGTTCTTCCCCGCCCGAAGGCAGAGAGTTCAACCTAACAGCCGGTCGAGAGGTGAACGACTGCCTGACTATATCTAGTCACCCCCCACGTGAGGATCGTGTGACACATGGCTGGTTTAACGTGTGATCTCCGAGCCCGTAGGCTCGGCAAAAAAATATGCCCATTGAACCCGTATAAACTGGTTCAGGGTCGGTTTACCTCCCCGAAAGGCAGAGAGTTCAACCGAACAGCTGGTCAAGACTTGAGAGCGACTGACTGACTTCTTGCCTACTCCTGAGGTGCAGTATTTATTAAGTATCGAATAGCCCATTATTATTATTATTTGTAAGATCTCAAAACACATATAAACAGATTTATAGAAATATAAGATAACCTATATATATATATATATATATATATATATATATATATATATATATATATATATATATATACAGCAGTTCCATTTATAATATGGATTAAATTGTTGGAGAAACTGTCCGTAGCTCACGTTATCTATTCGAGTACATTCGACCTTCTCTTCACGGATCTGCATGAACTTACTCGTATGGTGTAAATAAATAAAATAATATTAAATGGACCTTGTAGATTCGGTTAACTAAAAATCTTTATACCTTCACTCAAACATGTTTTGCTAATGTCCGTCAACATATATATTTGTTAAATTCAATTTCTGTTAAATTCGTTCTTGTATTTTTTTTTCAGGTTTTTCATAAGCGTTTGACTGAACAAATCATAATCAGAAATAACTTTTCAAAATCATCGCTTTTGTTTTGTTTAATATGTTCGAATGTATGGATCTTATTAGTATAGGAGTATATTTAGTTGGCTATATCTTGACTTATTTTTTAATGCAACAATTCCAGTTAATGCAAATGTCCACGTTTCGTAAGAGTGACGTCATTCGTAAGAGGCTTACACAGAGCTAGCTTATGCTGAGAAGAATGTACAAAAAGCTATTTCATTATTTTAAACTTCTATTAAATATTTGATAAAAATTTTAATATACTGTCTCCTGTAGTAAAAGATATATTTAAAACGGGCTGCTTCTTTTGAAATGCCGAATTGCCTGTTCAACATTGTCATATCGGAAGAAAATGCGTAAGTACCGACACCGAGGTTCAAGTGTGGCACTCTGGACTTATAAATATATGTTTTCCGCCAGATATATAAATAGCTGTGTCAGTCTACTGACTGGTGGGGTAATTGAGATACTATTGCGTGGAAATATCTAGTCAATTTATTGTGAAATATTGTGCAACAATGATTAAGTTTCTGATTTAGGATTTACTGGATGTTAAGCTGAGCCGTGCTACTAACAAAGTGTTCACTAAAATGGTTAATTATCTTTGGTCGTCTTGAACTTCCTTGTTCTGTTTAAGTAGTTATTTACGGTTTTAATTAGATACTATTTTATTTTAACATTGACATCTTGAGTTATACTTAATTATTAACGGTCACCGTACTTCAAAGGAAGCATCTTCAAACATAAAAAATACAGTAAATGCAGAACATGACAGATATATTTAATAACAATAAAGCACAATGAATTGTAGACAGTCATAATAACAATAAAACACAATGTGTTGTAGACAGTCATAATAACGATAAAGCTCAGTGAATTGTAGACATTCTTAATAACAATAAAGCACAATGTATTGTAGACAGTCATAATAACAATAAAGCACAATGTATTGTAGACAGTCATAATAACAATAAAGCACAATGTATTGTAGACAGTCATAATAACGATAAAGCACAGTGAATTGTAGACAGTCATAATAACAATAAAGCACAGTGAATTGTAGACAGTCATAATAACAATAAAGCACAATGTATTGTAGACAGTCATAATAACAATAAAGCACAATGAATTGTAGACAGTCATAATAACAATAAAACACAATGTATTGTAGACAGTCATAATAACGATAAAGCTCAATGAATTGTAGACATTCTTAATAACAATAAAGCACAATGTATTGTAGACAGTCATAATAACAATAAAGCACAATGTATTGTAGACTGTCATAATAACGATAAAGCACAGTGAATTGTAGTCAGTCATAATAACAATAAAGCACAATGAATTGTAGACAGTCATAATAACAATAAAGCACAATGTATTGTAGACAGTCATAATAACAATAAAGCACAATGAATTGTAGACAGTCATAATAACAATAAAACACAATGTATTGTAGACAGTCATAATAACAATAAAACACAATGTATTGTAGACAGTCATAATAACGATAAAGCACAGTGAATTGTAGACAGTCATAATAACAATAAAGCACAGTGAATTGTAGACAGTCATAATAACAATAAAGCACAATGTATTGTAGACCGTCATAATAACAATAAAGGACAGTGAATTGTAGACAGTCATAATAACAATAAAGCCCAGTGAATTGTAGACAGTCATAATAACAATAAAGCACAATGTATTGTAGACTGTCATAATAACGATAAAGCACAGTGAATTGTAGTCAGTCATAATAACAATAAAGCACAATGAATTGTAGACAGTCATAATAACAATAAAGCACAATGTATTGTAGACAGTCATAATAACAATAAAGCACAGTGAATTGTAGACAGTCATAATAACAATAAAGCCCAGTGAATTGTAGACAGTCATAATAACAATAAAGCACAATGAATTGTAGACAGTCATAATAACAATAAAGGACAGTGAATTGTAGACAGTCATAATAACAATAAAGCACAATGTATTGTAGACAGACATAATAACGATAAAGCACAGTGAATTGTAGACAGTCATAATAACAATAAAGCCCAGTGAATTGTAGACAGTCATAATAACAATAAAGCACAATGAATTGTGGACAGTCATAATAAAGACAGAGCTGATATTTATACAAGTTGAACATATACAAGAAATACCTTTGAAAATTACACGGTGTTCCTATTTTAAATTTCTGAGGAAACTTAACTCTTCAATAAATAACTGAATGAGCTCATGGCGAGATCTATGACGATAAAATATTCGTATAAATTCCCTTAACGGATCGTTAAAAATTTGAGTTTTGTAAGTTTAAAAATAAATGCTGGTCGTTATATTAAGAAGTCGGTATAAATGAAAATATGTGTTTATGATAATTACTTCCATCTCCCTCAAAAAGCTATTGAACACTTCTGTCTTGCCTACTTTCTTCTTTGTTCTCACTGAAACCAAGCAGAGTCTGTTTTCTTTTTTCTTTTTTTCTTTTTTTTCTTTCTACGGAATCAAAACGAAATCATTATTTATGAAGTATTGACAGCAGACGTTAATTAATTTTATTTTCATTCTTTCTTTCCTTCATTTTAGCCACATCCGCATTTTACGAATATTTATCTAAATAATAATTAAAAAAAACAATACAGAAGACGATGTTATTTTATTTATGTTAACTGAATTTTTGGCGATTTCCATGATCGATTTCTGCCATCCGATACACTGCATCTGAAAACTGTCGTGTTTAAAGCGGCCGTCGTCAATTTTCGACCTTTCTGTTGGGATCAAAGTATGGTATCTCCCCTTAGTTACATAAATTAAGTTTCATCTCGGAGTTGTGTCTTTATCTTAGGACAGAACGCCAGTGATTTTCGGTAGGTCTGCGGATTGAATGCATTATTGAGAATTGCTCGGTCTCCGGGAAACTGCTGCCCTCGTCAATGCCTCGCTCACTGCACCAATAAGGGATATCGTTTGTGGGAGCTGAGCTATTTTTTTAGTCTTTTGTACTTGTATTCCCTCCTTTTTTTACTGAATGATAACGTGATCTCTTCTTTTTTTTATTAAGCTACTAGAATGTGTTGTTAAGTAATTCACACTATTTAAAATCAGTTTAAAAATTACGGTTCTACTCAGACATATGTATTCACAAAAATAAAATTTGCTCTAATGAAAGAATATCGAAATAAAAACAAAATCTATTAAATCCTTAAAAATGACTCTGAATCGAAAAATGTGAAGGCGTCAACAGGGAAACATCTCACTATGTTTGACGATTATATATAACTATATATATATATATATATATATATATATATATATATATATATGTATGTATATATATATATTATATATATATATATATATATATTATATATATAATTATATATTATATATATATATATAATTATATATTATATATATATAATTATATATTATATATATCATTATATATTATATATATATAATTATATTTATTTATATATTATATATATATACATATAATTATATTTATTCTTATATTATATATATATATATATATATATATATATATATGAAATGATTAATATAAATTTCTCACTTAGCTGAGTCATTTTATATTCAGCACCTCGACAGCAGAGTTTCGTGAACACACATTTTCATAATGTTTTCAGTAACTTCATATATATATATATATATATATATATATATATATATATATATATATATATATATATATATATATATATATATATATATATATATATATAAGATATCCTAATAATTGATGTTGGCATAAATAAGATTTAAGGTAAGATTCTACGCTTGTGAATTTGTCAAATGTATGTTTACATTTAAGCAATACCTTACCTCAATGTTAAAGGACAATATACGCTCCGTGGTCATTTTGAGAGCAAAAAGACCAATCGTATTCTGTTAACATAATTATTCAAAGTAATCAGGCTGGCTACGATAAACAAATGAAGATAATGTGTTTAAATCGTTATTAAAGATTTTATCACTAGAGAATTTGTATTGGTTTAGTTCCACTAAAAAACAAGTTCTGACTTTCTTTTTTTTTAGAATACACTGTTATCGAAACGGAAAGTTGAAAGCGACAGCCGAGTTTTATTCGTGACATCAACTGTTGTGACAAATTATTTAAAAAATACCGTAAGATATGTAACAATTTATTTCACCCCAGCTGCTTGTTAAATAACAGTGTGAAACTAATACGAGGAGAAGGATTACTCTCAATTAAAACTTTGATGAATCTAATGGGGAAACACCCCTAACTATATTTGACAAAAAAGGTTATTTCAATTTGCTGATAATAAAGTAAAAAGAATGATCATGTATGGCATGACGGTCCTTGGAGAATCCTTAGGGAATTTACTGTAGATAACGGAATAATCCAAGTCATCCAGATCCTATACAAAGATGCCACCAGCGCAGTTTTGGAAAAACAAATGGGTGGATTGTTCAGCCTGAGACAGGGTTTCGGAATTTCATCCATTTTAACCTATTTCTAGAGAGAATCATGCAACAAACCCTGAACGGCCATGATCCTTCAATATATGTCGGTGGTAGATACGTCTGTAACCTATGTTTTGCAGACATCATTGACCGCATAGCAGGTAGTAACAGTGAACTCTAGAACTTGACGAACAAACTTATTGAAAGAGCAGGAGCATATGGAATGGAAGTCAGCTCCGAGAAATCTTAATTAATGGTGGATAGCACAATCAGTAACACCTGTGTTAACATTACATTATCATGAAAAAATGTTCTAGAGGAAGTGTCCTGATTTCAATATTTGGTAGCAATCATGTCTAAATATGTTACCTGCAGCTCGAACATTCGCATACGGATTGTCGCAGCCATGGCAGCGATGACGAAATTAGCAAAAATCTGGGGGAGGAAAATCAACTGAAATACAGACTTTACAAATGGGTTGTAGTCTCCATTATCCTATACGAAGGTGAAATGTGGACACGGTCGGCAGAAACAGGGAGAAGCGTTTGAGAACAAATGCATGCGAAAACACTTTGGTATCTTCTATTGGAAACAAAACCAATGAGTTTGTGAAGAGAATAGTTGAAAGTTTTTCTCGCTACTGTCAAACGGGGGAAAATGGCGTAGTTTAGACATTTTACAAGGCACGACAACATGCACAAGACCATCATTCAAGGCACCGTTGAAGGTAGACTATTAGAGGACGCCAAGGCACAGCCTGGTTGAACAATGACAATCCATGGACAAGTATGACTATACAAGAATTGCTGATGGCTGCCATTGATAGAGCGTTGTGGAGGAGATTCAATATGTTTTCTACATTAAGATCCCTTCTACGATTGCAAATGTCAAGGAGGTGATGATGATGATGATGATGATGAAGATGATGACGTCGACGATGATAATTATTGAAATTGGTACGGCAATGAAAAAAACATTTCCACTTTTAAATACACAATATTCATGGTATAATATGTTGCAACGCTTGAGATGTACAAAGAACGAAGTTAAAGATAAGGTTAGATCAAAAATATATATATATATAATTATATATTATATATTATATATAATTATATCTTATATATATGTAATTATATATTATATATATATAATTATATATTATATATATATAATTATATATTATATATATAAGCATATTATATTATATATATATAATTATATATATATATATATAATTATATTTATTTATATATTATATATATATATATATATATATATATATATATACATATAATTATATTTATTCATTTATAAGTTAAAGATCAGTTTAGATCAAAAAGGTATATATAATAATTCATCTTGAAAGCATGACAAATAAATGATGTGTATCATTGTCTATTTAAATCAACATGCACTTAATAGTATTAAACCCAATATGCTTATTACACCTTGAAATCTCAAACACAAAAAGAACAATTGCAGTTAGATATGCTACTGTGCTTTTCTAAATTAATGTTATCTGGATTCACTTGAATCAAGCTACTTTCAAGATATTTCCTATTGTCGCACCTGCGTTATTTCTATCATCGGGACAGTATTAAAAAGCACACTTTTTTTTAATAATCTACCCTAAATTGAGTCCAACAAGTCAAGTTTTCAAGCCTAAAAATATTTCCAAAGTTAGGGTCAGAATTATACAGCGGGTATAATATGCAATCCTTTACCACCGACTTATAAACAAGTGGCATACCACTCCTAATAATTACTGTATACCACTTACTGTACTTCCTAATAAACACTGTACACCACTTAACGTACCTCCTAATAATTACTGTACACCACTTACCGTTCTTCCAGCAAGCTCCCACAAATATATCCCAAGATGTGTTTGGTGAAAATATTTGCCATATCAATACATATTTTTTGAAAACCTGTCTATATTTCAGAGATGAGTTATTTATTTATATTAATTGCATTGTTCAAAATGTTGTCCTCATCTTTATTGCCATATTCCGAAGTTTCAGATCTTGTTCGGGTCTTCTTCAGGGGATTACAAAATGGAGATAACTGAGACATCCGGAGGAGGAATGTTACGGGAAACTGGAACAATCTACTCCCGGTGGAAGGAATAAATGGTTCAGTTCAAAATGCCATGCACCTGAAGAAGGCCAGAGAATAAAACGGCCAAAACGTTGTGAATGTAGCAATATTGATGAGAACAAGAGTCCGAACAATTTAAATAATGCAAAGAATTTGTTAAAATTTAATTTGCTAATTATACTTAATTATACACCTATGATTGCTTAATTCTTGTCTGTGTACATGGTAACCCTTATCACTTTGCGTCCAAACACACGTCTGAATCAAACTGGAATATGAAATCTTTCAAAAAAATGCAAACCACTGTTGATATCTCTAACAGCAGTTTTACTAAATATAAATAAACATTGGTTGAATATGATGACTATATTATATACTGCAAAATCAAACTCTCTTCTGTAGAATGGTAATTTAAGAGATCTAGTGGCAACTGCTAAGGTAATATTCAACGAACCGATTTTCTTCAATTCTTCAAATAACCAGCCCGTCGATCTGACTCAGAAGAAATGAGTGAGATCGATAAGCTGTTTATTATTATTAATAACCAGCTTGTTAATTACTTCTCTTCTAATTGAGTGAGATGAGGGGGTGGGGATTGCAGGTGTGTTATTTAGTGACAAATATCTTACGAATAATCCCAGATCCTTCGAGAAGACCTCTCCAACTGTTACTGTATCTGTGGTACTCTGCTTTATATAGATGACTCTCCCACACAAACTTGACATTGATATATCTAATTTCTCTACACCGTCTTAATTTTAGGAGATTTTGCTTATTAGCCATATGGCCCACTCTTCGTCTAGAATCTCTTTAGATATCTACCTTTAAAGATAATTGTGTCCTTGAGCGATCAACACAAACAAATCTATAGTTTGGGAATTAACAAACTTCGAAATGCATTGTATTGATTTGAAAGAACTCAGACGTTTGGGACAGATAGAATAAAGTAAACAAACCCAATGCCTGGTAGTTAAACAAAAGAGTTAACAATTGTTTGTTTAAAAGAACTGGCTTCATTATGTTAAATAAGGCCACGCAGCTATTTTTCACAGGGTTTAATGTAAACAAATATCTGAACACTGTTTCTCAGGATTAAATAAATGCATGTCTTCTTATCGGCGGCAGATAGATAAGATAGGGGATCGTCGTTTTCATCAACTGTAGTTTTGGCAGTTTATTCTTTTTGATTATATATATTTTAAAACTAAGTTTAACGAGTTTTTTTAAAAGTTTTTTTTTCCCCAACGATTCAACCTAATCTCCATTTAAACTTTTAAGTTGAAAAAATATACTGCGTTTTTCGCTTTATTTGCTGCTTTGGCAACGCATACTATCAGCTTTTTGCATATCTTTTGGCAAAGAGTGAGGGTAATATCTTATGAGCAGTGGCTGTGAGAGAGGCACATGTCATTCCTTCCATGTATATGGACATTGGAAGCCTTTGAAAGACTATCTAAAAAGATCCTTTCAAATTCATTGAAAATTTAGCAGTGAAGATGACATCATATTTTATGGAGAGGCTGATAAAAGAGATGAAACTATCGTGGCGACACGGACTGCAATGACGAAGATTAAATGTGCTCATATATATATATATATATATATATATATATATATATATATATATATATATATATATATATATAGAGAGAGAGAGAGAGAGAGAGAGGGGGAGAGGGATAGATAGATAGATAATGTGAGATCATTGTACGCAGCGGGTTTCTTTACGATAGATAGATAGATAGATAGATAATGTCAGGTTATTATACGCAGGGGGTTTCTTTAAGATAGATAGATAGATAGATAGATAGATAGACAATGTGAGATCATTATACGCAGGGGGGTTTCTTTAAGATAGATAAATAGATAGATAAATAGATAGATAATGTGAGATCATTGTACGTAGGGGTTTCTTTAAGATAGATAGATAGATAGATAGATAGATAGATAGATAGATAGATAGATAGATAGATAGATGGTACTAGGGTCGTCTAAACTTTTTGCTCTGCTGAAAAGTATTCTAGTATCATGCCATGTCTTTTAGATTATCAACTGTTGTATCCACTTACATTTATATCTTGGTCAGTCTATGAATTTTCCAGTCGACCTTCGAAGATAAATAGATGCATTGATAGATAAAGAGTTTCTTATATATATATATATATATATATATATATATATATATATATATATATATATATATATATATATAGATAGATAGATAGATAGATAGATATCGGTATATCAAAAAACGAATGTTTTGAAGCGATTTAACAAATTCGTTGTACATTAGTTATATGGTTATTGGTTACATGGATATAATTGCTTTTAGTGAGAAATATGACGTCGCCCGTGGCCGATAAAAGGTTCATATTATTCTCATACATAATAAGCACTTTTACTTTTTACTTTCATAAATTATGAGAATTCGTATTTGGTGTAAGAAATTTAGAGATAGTTACTACTATTTTATTGATATTTCCAATTTAATTAGTTTGGTTCAAACGATTACAAAATGAAAATGCCTTTTTCTTGAAAAGAAATCAGCCAAATGTTATCGTATTGAATATGGTGTTACCAGATTATTATCTGGTAGCACGGTGTTATTCTGAAATGTTGAAATGTATTCCTTTTCAGTGGATACTTGCTTACATACAATTCCCAAACTTATGACCATGTTTGTCAATTTAATATTTTATTAAATTAGTAGTTCTTTGATATTTAATTTTAGTATTTCACATAGACGAATATCGGTCTTTCTCTATTTTAACTTTAAATACATGATAATTCTTAGCGTTTTTTCTTTTTAGATATAAGCCATAAATTGTCTAGAAATAGAGAAGACAGATCTTTGAAGTTACGTTCTTTTTCCTACCCATGACTCTTTTTCAAAATCGCTGCCCTATATAGACACTGGTAGAAAGAAGGGAGATTTAATACATTTATTCCGATTTGAAAAAGAACATACTGCATGAATTATGAATTAAGAGGAAAGGATCCTATATTTAGAATCATAGTTGTTTCTTTTTAATGTTATTATGACCTTATCCTTCTGGTAAATCTGAGCTAATTAAAGAATACATATTAGGTTTGACCTATTGTCGTGTAAGACTTTTGTCGTATGAATACTATACAAAGGTTTCGTAATTCGTTTTTTGATCATTTATTAGTTTATAATTTCGTTCTAAACAAGACAACAATGCGACCAGAACGAAAGATGTTACTGAAATAAAATGAAAATACTTTAGCAAGGAGATAATACCAAAAAATAGGTTTCAGGAACATATATTTTAGAGATTGAAGTTACATTTAATTTTGTAAAATCGTTATAGGCAAAGAAACAAGAAACTGGAAGAAAGTTCCAAAGGTAAGAATTACAGGGAAATAAACTATTAGAATAGAACATCAAGTTACATCTAGCTATTTCGACAGTAAGTGATGAAATATAGTAGCTAATCTAATAATACGGTTTCATCTTTGCCGTCAACGTAACAAGGAGGAAAACACATCAGAACAATTGAAAAAATATTCATAGAAAAGACAAAGGGATGTGACTAAGTTCGAGATACCAGGTCAAGACCGATAATTTTAGACCCTTCGGATTTTGTCGAGCATCTTGATATATATAGCGGAAGACTGCATATGGTAGCAATAAACAATGCAGGAATGGATGGTACATTTATAAATGTCCAAAAATGGATTCTGGTAATAAAATTATTTGACACGACAATCGTGGACCAACTTTCTTATAAGCAACTGTAATCATTCAATATAATCATTTCATATTCACGTTACATTATGGATGGGAAATTATTCTTTATGATGAATAAAAGACAATAGTTTCGTTAAAATTTACTAGTCATTTCTTACCTCTGTTAATAACTGATTGCATGTCATGTTCGAGATCAGCTACCATTTTGATATTATCGAACATGTCAGACTTACAATTAAGACGGCAGTAAATAGTTTTCATCAGCATAAATAACGATTTGGAAGCTGAAGACACCCGGAAGGTGAAAATAAATGCGCTCATTTTAAATATACCTTGTTTGTTTCTGTTCTAATCTTTATTCTTTTATCAAATTTAATCCCAAGCTTGTAATGAAATTATGTTCAGGATTAGATATTGAATGATAAATTCTGTTATAATTATTTGTTTCCATTCAATCTTTTGTAATTGAAAAATAAAAAAAATGCATTATTTTTGACGGAATCACTGAATCAAAATATTATAGAATTTACAAATCTTGAACATTACAGGATTTAAATATTTTCATGCACCGCTGAAAAATTTTAAATGCAGCAATAACATTCAATACAAAAGTATATGAGAAAAAGTGAGAATATTCGTCTCTTTAGAAAAAAACATCCAGATCATAGACAAAGAAAATCCTAATAGATATGCAAAAGATGAAAAATGAGGTTTGATCATCTCATGCTCTGTAAAATCAGGAAAATAACCAGTTATTTGGGGCCTTAAAGAAAAGGAGTCGTTTAAATTTTTATAAAGAACACTCGCATGTCATCAGAATTGCTTGAATGTTCCTTCCTTCGAATGTTATTCTCCCGCTTGCTTCTATATAAAAAAAAATACATTGTCGGTATACATATGTTAAAAAATAAATGGACGATTCTACATATGCATAATGGTCTAACTTTCCATGTCAGAACAAATTTGATTTAAGAGAAAAAAAACTGTTTGCTGCGTTTCGCACTGTAAAACGATTTCAACTGGTGAAAGGAAAGAAAAAACTTTATTGATGGTATTATAATATATATATATATATATATATATATATATATATATATATATAGATAGATAGATAGATAGATAGATAGATAGATATAGATATAGATATATATTAGGTCGGTGCAAAATAATGACGTATTAATGTCGTTTTTTGGCGTTAAAAATACGTCAAAAAGCAACATTATTACGGCATTATTTTTGCACCAACCTAATCTATATATATATATATATATATATATATATATATATATATATATATATATATATATGTAAGGTGATGGGGATATAATTAGTCATTTAATATTAGTATACAGTAATTCTAATATATTCTATATAATTAACCGAAGAAGTCATTTCATAAAGCGAAAATGGATTTCTGAGTCTTCAATAGTATATTAGCATTAGTCCTTTTACAATATGTCAACTTACTTAAATCGTCTGAACGTTTGCGCCTGGTCTAGGCGGATGCAAGAAATTTTAAAGTTTACTATACTTTCAGCATTTCCCCTCAGTGCCTAATTATAGCCGAGGTTTACGTTTAATATCTCCCTATATATATATATATATATATATATATATATATATATATATATATATATATATATACACACACACACACATGTCTTAGTCGACTTATGACCTATGCGACTTACGACTGACTTTAAAACCACGATCGGTATTTTGGCTATTTGTCGCAGGACAGTTTTCTCCTGCAATCCCGTCAGCGCTCTAATTCCCTCGCACGCTTCAAACACTGTGTTGTGGCAACCTCTGTACAATACAATTTACGCCGAGGCCGTTTGTGTCTTTGAAACGTTTCTTCAAAACCACCTACAAAATGTCTATCCCTCTCTTTGTCTACTCCTGAACATACCAAGAAGGAAATAGGATTCTCAACACAAAAATGATGTTGATTAAACTTTACGGTGCAAAGAAAGAGAATAGGATCGCGTATGATCTTAAATTATTACACATTACTCTTTCGAGAATTTTGAAGTATACTGTAATGTTGAATGTTTGATTTAAACCTTACGAATGTAAAAATAAGAAAAAAAAACAATGTGTAGAGAAATGTGATGATATAAAAGTGATATCACGCGTAAAGAAAACGTACAGCAAACAGTCGCATAGATTGTTCAACCGAGGCTGCAAATTTTCGCAACTGCTGTCTAACTCTCTGCTTTGGGCAGGGAGGGACCCAGACGAGGCTTTGCCGAAGGGCAAAGTATCGTCCGGGAAGATAGACAGGTCCTGAACCCGTTTATGCAGGTTCTAAGTGAATATTTTTGGCCGAGCCTACGTGCTCGAAGAACACACGGTAAACTCGGCCTTGTGCCACATACATCCCTCTTGGGGTGGTGAGCTGTTAAATATTAAAAGCGAATAGACGAGGAAACAGTCGCATAGATTGTTCAACTGAGGCTGTTTTCGAAGCTGCTCTCTATCTATCGGCTTTTGGGCAGAGAGGAAACCGGGTGAGGCAGGTAAACTCGGCCTTGTGCCACATACATCCCTCGTGCGGGGGTGTTATAACAGTGAATGGCATAGGGCACCTCGAGATGGTGTAATGGTTAGCAATCTTATTTTGCTAGAACAATTATGACTGAGTAGTGAGTTCGATCTTGACTGTGTGCCCCATACTTTTGGCCTAATGTCATATCTGAGCTGCGCTTGGAAAGGCACAGTGAAAGGACTGAGCACTAGTTCATTTGATACATTCTTACTAGTCCTTTACTTAACCATTTACTTGGTCAGAACCAAAAATCATTTAGATAATATATAATCTCTACCTATAAAATGCAGGATGCGTGTGTGTGTGTGTGTGTGTGTGTGTGTGTAACGAATGCACGGCCGCAATTTTCGACGGATCTGCACCAAAATTTACATGCACATGCTTCAAGTTAGCAGGAAGGCCAAGACCGACTTTGCATTTCCCAACTCCCATCCCTAGTGGAAATAATCGATTTTTTTCATCCTTCTACGGCAGTTTTCATGTAGTTTGCTGCCATTTTCTTCTGGCCATAGTGAGAGCCTATAGCTGGCTGCCACGAATAAGCAGGAAGATTCTATTCGCCAGCCTGAGAGCCCATAGCTGACTGATACGAATGTTAACTAGCATGCTAGCATGCAAATATAATCGGTGGCTGTATTCGTTACAATTGGGGAAAATTTATATCTGCATGGGACTTTACTTCAATTGGCTCATTCGCTTGCTTAAACTCAACGTTAATTCTGATTCCGCAAAACTGGGTTGGGTGTGTAAATTATTTGTTGTTAACATTCTTTTTTCATTCGGTTTTTCCAGTTACGAGTCCTTTTTTTAAAGCTGATCATTTTGTGTTCATTTTGTTTAGTTCTTTTTTCATAACAGATTTAATGTTTAGTATAGAGCTTAGAAAAAAATCGCAGTGTGAGATAGGCAAGAAATAAGGCATGTAGCCACATCAGCACGGCAAAGGGCACTCCTTTAAAGGCAAGGAAGGGCAAAAATATTTTAAATCAAGTGATTGCGATTGCTGTATGAGTCGTAAGATTTTTTAATCAAGCACGATCAACGCCGAGCCATGCTGCTAGTACCGAAATAAAGATAAAAAGAACACAACAATAATTACATGCCAACTCACGAATAGAACGATTTATGGCCTGTTGATTTTTGTAAATGGACGACTTGTTACTTTTTCAGAATATTAATTTAGTCTGAGGAAGTCCTTTTAGAAGACGAAACGCATTACATAATTTATATATATATATATATATATATATATATATATATATATATATATATATATATATATATATATCCTTTGTCATTCAGTACAATTATAACACCCAAACACATTATGAAGACCGAAATATTTTGATGACGACAATAAACCGATTCCCAGTTATCCATGGAATTACTTTTAATTCGTCAGAAAAATCAAACGCTTTTGATCTTTAAGACTCACTTAAATATGAATCAGTCTTTTCAGTGCTTTCCTTCAAGCCAATATATACCTATGAAGTCAACTCTTGAAAGAAAGTGAGAGATTGAAATTGATTTTATACTCTCAACGTGCCTTCCATATTTCGCTGTAAAACTTTCATCAGTCCGTCGACGCTATTACAATTATCCTCATTATGGAACGGAATGTGTAATTACATTGTGATGCTAAGTTTTTTTTCTTTTCTTTCCTTCACGCCCGTAATCTTCCTGTCTTCAAAGGAGCATTGACAGTACTTTGCATCATCAAAATAAATAAATATTTTCCAGATTTCTCTTATTTTATCATCAGTGCGTTTAAAGAATCTCTTGGGTAAAATTGCGTCGTCGCTTATTCTCTGCTCACGGGAAGTAGCGCGTAGAGGTGATTTAGCGATAAAAAGATATGATATTTCCTCTTCATGTAAAGCGTAAGTGCATTTGATATGGAAGTTAGATGCGAGAGAAAGAAAAAGTAACACTTAATGACCTCGGATTTGTCTTCGGATTGAAATAATCTTTTGACCAAATCGATAAAGATTTTTACAAAACCAGCTTTGCTTCAGCTCGTTCACAGATAGTTCGCTACATTAGACTCGTTCCTCGGTGCCTAAAAGAAATAATATTATTTTCAAACTTCTTGTTTAAGACGAAACAGATTTATACAAAAGGACGTCAAATGCAAGAAGATATTGGATGTTTCAGTCTAAAGCAATTAGTTGTAATGGAATCAGAGGAAATCAGAAAGCACAAAGATTATAATGTAAAACGTCGAGAGAAAATTAACAATAAAAATATATAAAATGTCAAAAAATGCAGATTTTGTTATAAAAATGTTTAGACGTACGAAAGGTAAAAGATCATAAATAAAATAAACAACAGAAAATTCCATTTAAATTAAAGAACATTACACGTGCGAAAATATAGGTTTCAAGAAGAAATATTTAGTAATGACAGAATTGAAGACCATTACCCGTCGGAAGATGAGGTCAGCTTCAAAATCAAACATTTGGATGTATTGGAATTGTAATTTATTACAGTTCAGAAAAAAAAAAACTTTTCAATATAAATATTTAAAAGTACACGTTAAAGGACATTACACGTCAGAAAATACATATATTTACAACGTAGGATATTTGCAAATATTGGAATTAAAGAGATCTACACGTCATCAAATAGAGATTCTATTTCTGGCTTTAAAGTATATTAAACATCGACAAACAGAAAATTCCAATATATAATATTTCGTGCTTGATTTGAAGGACATAACCTGTAAGAAAAGAGAGAAGATCTCAGTGTGAATCTTTAGCGGAAAACATTTAAGAGACATTAAAGGGTAGAAAATACCGAATGATTCTATGTGAAATATTTAGAAGTAAACGAATAAAGAACATTAAAATCAGAAAAAAGACAAAGATTTCAATGTTAATATTTAGAAGTAAAAGAATTCAAGGACATTAAATGACATAAAATGCAGAAGGTTTCAAAGTGAATAGATAGAAGTAAAAGAATTAATGTTCATTAACGGGCAGAAAATACAGAATATTTCAATGTGAATATTTAGAAATAAAAGGATTAAAGTACATTTCTTCATAGAATATACAGAACTTTGTAAATATGTAGAAGTAAAGGATATTATAGGACAGAG
>OZ010594.1:60515985-60565985 GCA_963932145.1 Acanthosepion lycidas | reverse complement strand
AATGTATAAAATAATGCATAAATAAATATGAAAAAGTTGAGAGGCAAGTGGTACTTGACCGAACGTTGTAAATTTCCAATCACAGGTATATATATATACAAGCAGTCACATAAATGATGGCAATTACAGACCGCCTCTTGTTGGATTCAGGCTATCCGTAGAGACAGAGTTCCTTTGTCATGACAGAGCAACTGTCCTTAATATTACCTTTTTTAATTTTTTAAAGATTATCAACCCAAGCAAGGTTGGAGTGGCACTAGCACGCAAGGGGTTACAAAGAGTGAGATCAAGAGTAAAGAGCGGTGTTTGAGGAAAGGATTAAAAGAAAGACGGAGATCAAGATCAAGGCATCAGAAGATGTCGATTGTCATTACATTTGGATATTTGAAGATTATAGCTATCATGGAAGCAAGTAAGAAGTTCCACTGTCGGGAAGTGCGAGATAAGAAGCTGCTGAAGTAGAAGAGACGGCTACATTTAACCGTTTCCAGTGAAAGGGTGAAACCTAGTAGTATGCTCCAATTCATGCAGTTTGGGTGCCCGTGAAAGTAGGTCGTCAGAGCAGTTGCCATGAAAATATTTATAGAAAAGACCGCGTGAAGCCACAGCACGTCTGTGTGAAAGTGACTGTAGATGAGATGCCAGATCAGAACCTATCATATCGCATATCTCTCTCTGGATTTTGTCGAGGACCTTGAGATGAACAGCGGGGGACCAGACCATATATGGCAGCAGTATTCAATGCAAGAACGAATGGTTGATTTGTAGATTTGAAGGATGGACTCAGGCGAGAAAAAACTTCTCGCATGACATGGAGGAACAAATTTCCTTGCGGTAGATAAAGCTATCAATTCAATGTAGTTGTTCCACCTCAGGTCAGAGGAAAGCCTTCATATAACCCACTCAGAACATGCAAGGGATACCTCGACGTATTGTGATGGATCACCCGATTGTCATGTTAGAAGAATTACGGCTGAGGTGTGCATCATCCTTCGATTTCGCTTAGAAAACCATCACCCAGTACGTGCAATTGAATAGCTGAATAAAAAGAAGCAATTATTATGGAAAAATTATCAAAGATTTTGTTGTGGATTCCGGGTTGAAATCCGGTACCAATAAATAACAAACGCCAGGAATGAATATATGAAAATAATGTATTAACGTAATAATACAAACTGGTAAAGCAGGTTAGTAGTTCCAGGAATACGGGTTAGTAGCAATATATATATATATATATATATATATATATATATATATATACAGTGTTTGGTATTGAGGTATCGCTGTATGACTTCTTACTGTGTCTACGTGCTCGCTCACTGTGACTCCTACAACGCTGTTACCTCACCCTCACTCTTCCTTTATCTACAACATTTTACTCTGTCACTCTGGACTCGACTCTTCGATCCTGCGGTATTTATCGATCCACCCACGAGGATTGAATGTGGCACTAGGCCGGTTTAATGTGGGTATCTCCGTGCCCATAGGCTCGGCCAAAAATATAGCCTTTGAACCCGTCTTGACGGGTTCAGGCCCTGTCTACCTCCCCGGACGAAACCTTTCCCTTCGGCAAAGCTTCGTCCGGGTTCCTCTCTGTTAACGCAGAGAGTCCGACAGCTGTCGCTTACAGTCAAAGACTGTATCACGACTCAGCTAGACTTTTCGGTCTTGCTCTCGTTTCTTCTTGTAGCAGTAGTATATGTATATACTGGGTGAGTCCATTTGTGTAAAAAGGGGAGAACCCCTCAAGAGATTTTAGTTCTCAAAATGGCGGGAATTATGAACTCTTATTTTTCTTGTGTACATGCAATCGATCTTTTCCAATTTTTGTGAACGCCGACGGGAACTTGAATAGAAACCTAACATGAGTTTATTTATCCGTTCGGATAATAGCTGAGAGCGGGACTCGCTGTATGCTTACAATCCACTTCCGCTCACTTGCAGTTTCAGATTTTTTGTTTCCCGGCAGTACAGCTTTCCATGGATTTCCAGAATTTTAAGATACATATCCATTATTATAAGACCTGAATCTAAATATACAAATGACTAATATTGATTATATGATATATCTATAAAATAAAACAATATGACATAATGTATTTATCGATCACGCAGTCCACGCACGATACTTGACAATGAGATTTCCCGCTTTTATAGTAACAGGAGGCAATATACGGAGCCAATATCCAAACATGCCTTGTATGCCATAACAAAGATATCTGATGTGTAACTGCGGAATTAGGATGCAAATATATTGATTAACTTTTTTTTTTCATTCTTGTTATTTTCGTTACATATATTTTCCAATTAAGTATAAAAAATGATTATTTTATTACATTAGATATTACGATTAATAGGATTGGTAAAAATTCAAGACTACTTAGACATGAAATAAAACCAAGCAAATTAAATTCAATTTGGTGTCATTTTTTCAACGGACGAATAAGGTAATACCTTAATAAAAAAAAAATCTATATTACAGTTGAATTGCATATAGATATTTATTTTATTGTAAGATGGTAAAATAACATACTTGGGTGTTTATTATTCGTTTGTTCACGTGTATTTCTCAGTCTTTTTCTGTCAAATGGAATCTTGTATGTTGTTGGCCTTATATGACATGTATTTGCGTCTAGATATGGCAATTTTTAATTAAATACGTAGAAAGCCGAAAAATAGCCAATGTTGGAATTTGGAAATTGGCATGGTTTCCATTTTAATGCTGACAATCAATTCCGTTGCATTTGGTTTCTATGAGATTCATGAAGACCAGATATTTATGATTAAAAATATCTATCATATTGACTGACGTAATCCTAGCAGAACATATATACTCTAGAAAAGTTAAATTAGTTTTCATGAGATATTTATATGTAAAATGTCTCTATCATAATTTCCGAGCAAAATTTTCCCACAAGGTATATTAAGATATTTTAGCATCAAGAACTTAAAATGATTTACTGTTCAAAGAAATTTTAAAATACGTGCACAGCTATTGAAAGAAATTCTCTTGCAAATGCTATGTGATGGTAACGGACTTTCAGGATATTGGAATTTGTATATTTATACTTGAGATCAACTTTTGAGTATGAATTTGTTTAAAATACTCCTTAAAGATTTTTTTTTTAAATTATTAAAATACTACAGGAAGAAAAGAGTTATATTCGAAACAAGGAAGCTGCCATATAAAAGAAAATAATGAAAAATGTCCTTTTTGTTTTGTATAATTCTAATACCATGTAGGTTGTTCGGTCTCTATTTTCGACTTACACCTTTATTAATAAATCATATATCGCATGAGAATTATCGTAAATAACTGATTTGATAATTAATGTTACAACACAACCTTTTTAAGAATATATTATAATAAGTAAATGAACCATAATGAAGCATCGCGATTAAAGTTATTAAATAAACATATATATATATATATATATATATATATATATATATATATATATATATATATATATACATGAAAACAGAAGATGCGGGTTTCTGTATGAATTCGAATCTTGCTCTGTCGGTTGTCCAGTCACTTTACAGATTAAAGTGCCAAGATCATGAATTGATTCTAAAATGAAGGCAGAATCATCTCTGGATATAAATCAGAGTATCAATCATTTCTTTTAACTAATATATTTAATATTAACTTAGATATTTATTCATCATAAAACCTCCGTCAGTTGAAGAAAAAACGGAGTGACGGGGACACTCTTTTAGTGAAAAGAATGCCATTTGAATTTTATATGAGTGACGAGTTATACAAAAAATGGTCTAATCAGCTAAATATTGAGGAATACATAATGAAAAAAGAGGGACAGCAGAATTTAACACACCGAGGACATTTTAATGACAAGAGAAATATGGGAATCGACAACGAGTAATATATGTAAAAAAGATGATGGCCTAGCACAAATATCTAGATGGAAGAATCAAAGGTTTTTATATAAACAATAAATCCCCAGAAAATTATGTATATCCTTGTCATGGGTCCTTACCTATAACTACAGAATGAACTCTTCCTAACACTATGTATACTACGCCTCTCAAGAGAGAGGGTCAAATCAAGCCGAGCTTCTCGGCTTGACGGTCGAACTCTCTGCCTCTGAGCAGAGAGGAACCCGGAGGAGAATCCGCCGAAGGGCAGAGTCTCGTTCGGGGAGGTTGGCCAACCCGATCCCGTTTATACGGGTTCTACGGGCATTTTTGGGCCGAGACTACGGAGTTGGGAAACCCACGTTAAACTCTGCCTTGTGCCACATGCAACCCTCATGGGAGGGTGGCTAGATACTGAATCAAGCCGAGCTTCTTGGCTTGACGGTCGAACTCCCTGCCTCTGAACAGAGAAAAACCCGGACGAGGCTCCACCGAAGGGCAGTGTCTCGTTCTAGGAGGTTGACCAACCAGATCCCGTTTAGACGGGTTCAACAGGCATTATTTGGCCTAGCCTACGGGATCGGGAAACCCACGTTAAACACGACCTTGTGCGACATGCAACCCTCGTGGAGGGTGGCTAGATACCGAATCGAGTCGAGCCGATAGTAGTTCACTCCAAACCAGACTGACAGTCATACTAACACCTTCCACATCTTGTATTATTATTTCGTGTAATATACCTTCGTTATTTCTACTCTTGTGTTCGTGTTGTTCTTCCTTTGTCCTAACCTGAACCAAAACAATCCTCTATAGCCAAATTACTCTAAAAGAAATATGGTATATAAAATACGGACTGCTCGTCTCTCTGATAAAACCTCAATGTTTACTACTATTTATGCATGTTGAAATCCCCTCAGTGCGATGATCGGAGAGTCAACATTCACCGCTCATTCGATTCTTATTGCGAATTCTTGCAATTGGGGTAGTCTCAAGACTGTGCAAACATTTGAGAGAATATGAGAAAAAAAAAAAAACTATTGTATTTTGGTTCAATAAAAAATATTTCACATAGGACTAAAACTCTTTCTTTTATAAAACTTATCTTCAAAAGCAGAATGTGGCTTATACAACAACGTGTCTTATCATTAAAAAATACAGTATGTCATTTGTTATCCACTTCACAAAAGCAGAGTAATAAAAGTCATTAAAACATAGAGGGTTACTGTGAGATGACTGGTTGATCTTGGTCAGTGGCATAGCAAACTCTATGATTTCTTTCATGTCGAAATCTAAATATTTGAAACACAATTTCATTGATTCAACTAAATACAATTTGAGTGCAACTGTATGCATCCAACTACAGATAAAATGTATTTTTGTCCATTTTGATATAAAATGCGTTGTTAGTAATTCTTACTATAAATTTTACTGTTGGTAATTTTTCTATAAATCGGTATTGTTGGCATTTCTTATATAAAAATTATAGTGCTGTTTTTTTTTCTCTTTTAACTATAAAAGAGTATTTTTATATTTTCATATTGCTTTGCTTTGGTTTTGAGGTTCAGTTTTTTCCCATAGCTGGACCCTAACAGGTGCTACAACTCCCTGTCTGTGAGTGACTATTAGAAAAAGAAAACATTATTAAGGAGAATGAAGGACAGATTACAGAAAAAAGAATATGTATTAAGAAGGCAGAAGATGACAATTGTCATTGCATTTAATTTTTTCAAGACTGAAGTTGACTGGGTAGCAAGAAACCAAAATCCACAAGTAGACTTTTGGAGGTAGCAGTCATTTGAAGGTAACACTATTAATTACCTCCACTGAAACATTATTAGAACAGGAAAGACACTATGTCAGAGTTCACGTATGTCGCCTACGAAAATTTGATTAGAGTTTTGTAAACATAGAAAAATACTGTTACTTAAAGGAAATCCGTATCAAATACTGTAATATGGTACCGTCATATAACAATCATATTCCCGATACAGAAACGGAATTTGATTTTTGTCAGTAAACCAGTCTTGCTATTGAAGAACAAAAACGAACGGATAATGCAAACGAGTCACCCCTTCCTGAAAGAAGAAGGCATCTACCTACGAATACTGATCTTGACGAAAACAATATAGGAAACAAACACGACTAGTCTTTATATTTAATGGAGTAATCACCTGAATTTGTATAAGTATTTCAAACAACATTTTTATCGATTCCGATCGTGACCTATATTGAGATTTATGCTTACGTAAATATGTCGTGTGTTTGTGCGAACGGTGTAACGAGATGATTTTGATTGAACGAGTCCAGGCAACACACTGAAGTAGAGAAAGGAATAGAGATGACTTCAAAATATTAAAAAGAGACAAGAAAATTTAGCCGATTTGCTTACTTTTTTCTTAATCTTCCACGAAATGCAATATAAATAGACGTAGTTTTTAATTTTTCTTTTTCTTTGTTCTTAAAAGACTGTATTTCTACTCAAATAGTAATAATCTTATATATATATATATATATATATATATATATAGATAGATAGATAGATAGATAGATAGATAGATATGTATAAATATACACTGTAAAATAAAATAAAAAAAAATTCTATTTCGTTACCCATTTACAGTCTCTTTTATGCATAGCAATTATCAATTGTCCGTTTGTTTTTCCTTGACGCTCCCAAGATGAATCAGCTCTTATTTTCAAAAAAAGATAAAGAAACTTCTATATATATAAAACGGGTTGAAGAATTCTTTTTAACGCAACTGGGTAAGTAGCATAAACATAACATGACCTAAAAATGGCTATCCTCATCCGGAAATACCATTCCAAAAGTATTTTCAACTTTTTATATGTTGCTATTTTTATTGCGAGTTCTTGATATTTATTTAATTGACATTTTTACGAATATCTTTTTTTTTTCATTAAATAATGTAAAGTCGCACGTTAAAACGTGCTGAGAGAATACGATAGATTCCAAGTAATGCAAAATAAATATTAGAAAAAACATACAATGTGCTTATGCACTTTGGGAATTATTATTATTATTATTGCTGTTGTTGTTGTTGCTGCTGCAGCTGTTGTTTGTGTGTTTGTGTGTTATATTTCCTGCTTTGTATACTGTAGAGCCTGGACGAAAATATGGTATTTAGGCCCTATAGGAGAATTGTCATTTAATTGATAGCACTTTTCTTAGTATAAGGGGCACTCCTAGTAGGGTGATTTTCTGTGCAACTTGTATGTTGATGTTACCTATGACACATTCCTTTTTCCACGAGGCCCAGAGCTCCGATTACTATTGGTACAACAGTCTAAGTCTTTATTCCTAATATCCTGTTAATCTCGATCTCCAGGTCCTTGTATTTGGACAATTTCTCGATAATTTTATGAATGTGTTTCTCTCAGATGCTACTAGTATGTCATTAACCTTATATTATTATTATTATTTTTATTTTCTTTGCTTTCTGGCGTTTACACATTTCTTTCCGGTTCCCACCCAGGGACCTAAGGTTAGAAATGGCATCATGACACTTTTCACTGACAAAAAAAAAATAAATAAATAGAAATAAAAAATAAAAAAAAATAAAATAAAAATTACATAGATAAAGCCCTTCCTAAAGTGTGGGCTGTACTTGTCAGGACAATTTTTTGTATCTCCTTGAGGCATGGGCTTCCAGGAATCCCTGCAATTAGTCTACTGAAATATTTTCCAACCAGTCCTAGGGCTCCAACTACAACAGGGATTGTTGATGTTCCCATATTATTATTATTATTATTATTATTATTATTATTATTATTATTATTATTATTATTATTATTATTATTCAAAAAAGAAACATAAAGAATAGTAATTAACTGAGATATCAGATCGTGAATCAGTAGAAGACAGGGGGATCACATATTTTATCTTTCAAAAACAAAAGGAAGCATGCATCGGTTATGCTTTGATTTTAGTATTTAAGTGCATTTTTGTATTTTTCTCTGATTTCTCCTTTCATTTTCCATCTTATTCGTAATATTATATAATGAGAAATGTAATCTTATAAAGTATATATATATATATATATATATATATATATATATATATATATATATATATATATATATACACCAGAGTGATTTTAACAGCATTATTTGTTAGGGGTTAATACGTTATGGTTCAGACCCACGATATTCAACTATGAATCTAAGCACGGTTGATTTGACTTCGTAATAATATCATCTCCCGGAGAGACGACGTTGGTAAATAACAGAAACTCACACAACAGTTTAACCTAAGCCTTATTTGTATATTTTGGCTGTCGGAACATTTTCGAAAGCACTCTGTCTTTTTGTGAATCAATAGTCGTGCTGGCCATGGCGTTGTGTGTTATGGGCTTGTTAGAGTATACTAGGCTTTTTTCGCTAGATGCCAATTTGTACGATCCATGTTCCGATCACCGTAATTAAATTACTTTATTCAAGATATGTGAATCATTTTTGTGGTGAAGATTTAAAGATAAATAGTCCGATATCTAAATAAGCCGCTACTCACAGAATTTCTGTAGATCGTTTCTGTCTGTAAGTTTTTATTTCCGGGGGTTGTACTATTTAATATATATATATATATATATATATATATATATATATATATATATATATATATATATATATATATATATATATATATATATATGCCTGTGTGTGTGTACAATGACAGTGGTTTGACAGGAGCCATCGTGGAGTCAACGATAGCATTACCTGTACCGGCAGATTTGTTTCTGGTAGCTTCGGGCATATACTGTCCTGGTGTAGAGTTCTAATTGATTTCAGTGCCACTATCTCAATATATAAGCCTCCAAACATTATGACGAACTGTTCTCACCTTAGGTATCAGGCCAGTTCCATTGGACCTGCTTGGCGGCGGCGTATATTGTCTGGTCAGCAGCAATGAGTGACACTTGTCAAGGGTTCAGCAATGCCTTGATCTTGTCCATTACATTCTTGACTAGCAAATGAGTGGGCCTGATCCTGCATCAGAGGCAAAAGTAATGTAATGCTGACCTCTATTGGTTTTCCTCTCCTCTGCGAATTATGGTGGGTTGACCAAGTCACAGTGATCGTCTCCAGGCACTCATACCCCATTGCCAGTTGTGACCTAAGCAGATCAGTGTATGGGTCTATCACACCAATCCGGAGAGGGCAGGATTTCTTCTTAGTGAAGAAGGCGGACAGGACATTCATAAGATATTCATTAAAATGTAGGTCAGCTCATCGCGTTGCTGTTCTCTTTCTCCGCACTCCTACATCCGTAATATAATAGCCCACATTACTTCCTGTAACTATGCGATTTTCTGTCATTTCCTCAATTCTGACATCTCTGATACTCTCCGTCTCTTTCTTTCCCCAACTAACCATTCCGCTACTAAAAACTGACTCCATGAACAGTTTGAAAAATTCGGGGAATTAATTCCATTTGTACGTATATATATATATATATATATATATATATATATATATATATATATATATATATACTGATGAGCTGTGAAACAGCAAAACAGTCTGTCTGTGGATGATGTTATATATATATATATATATATATATATATATATATATATATATTCCCATCGATAACCAGTAAGTTACATGCTCATCCTATGTATATATTATATAAACATTCACAGGGGCTTACAATATTAAAGTTGCATTCAAGCAGCTGCCAATGATTACTTTACAAAGATACGTGGTAAGCTAGATCTCTGAAAGTATTAGTGTTATTCAATTATATCTATCGATTAATCTTTCATTCATTCACTTTTACTATCTCCATTTCTCCGTATATATATATATATATATATATATATATATATATATATATATATATATATATATATATAGAGAGAGAGAGAGAGAGAGAGAGAGAGAGAGAGAGAAAGAGAGAAGGATATTTATATACTTTTATATATGAAGAACAGTAATGGGGAAATTGTATAGCAAATTGAAAAGTGTTTACTTGTAACGCGATTCGTTCTTCAGGACTTCATCGGTCTAAATTTGTTATGTTGTTCTGGATACACATATGCATGAATGAAGGCTGAAATGAATTTTAGAATTTTTTATCTGACCGAATAATTTTTTTCTTTCTATCGCCTTTGTAGGTAAGTATTCCAAACTACAATATTCGAAGATTTGCCAGGAATGGGGTAATACTGTTAGAGCCAAGGTGCGAGTAGCATTTGTTATCGCAAAATTGTGGTCAGTCTCGTTGCGGTGGGCATCTAACGCATTTGACGTTTTATTTTTTAAATCCTCTCTTTTGTGTTCATATAATCTTTTATTTAGATTTTATATATATTACGTTGTGACAATCATTACAGGTTATGGAGCAAACTCCGCCTTCAGGTTTTAAATTATTATTTTGTTTAGTATTGACTAAGTCTGTTATTGTTTTGTATGTAGTAATAATTTTTTTTTTATATTGAGTTTATATAGATTCTTTTCAATTGTAGATGTGAATTAGTAGCCAGGATAATTTTTTTTAAATTCACTGGGTTTCTCAAGTGGAGACTATTTCTTTGGAACATTTTATGGACCTTTTGTTTCACAGTAAATATAAAATAATGACAGATACGCTTTCAATGTATTTTCCCTCTTCATTTACCTCATCCGAGCTGCATATTTTTTGTTGCTCTTAGGTAGAAACCGATGAATATGCTGGATTTTATTTTGTTGTTAAGATGAGAATAGGAATTTATTAGGATGTTTTTGTTGATAAGTTCCCGTGGACATCGATTTTTACACTGTTGCTGTGTAGCTTGATAAATATGAAGGGTAAGGAATTGTGCTTTTCCATTTAGTATAGAGTGATTTTTCTAAATGTAGCTTGGATGTGGCACAAGGCTGAAAGTAAGGAGCACTCAGTGAGGATTGAACTCACTACTCAGTCGTAATTGTTCTACCGAGACAAACTTGCTAACCATTGTACCACCTCGAGGTGCTCTTCCATTTAGTATATAAATTCCATTGTGTGTTCGCTTTTGTTTAGTTGATCTACTAGAGCAGCTAAAACAGTATGACATTGATATATAAATTGAGCGTCATTATAACAGATGTCTGTTGATTGTTTGTGTAAAGTATTTTGGAAAGGATCGGATTCGTGAAATTCTAAGAAGATATATTTGAGAGCATTCATTCATGTTCTACCACCTGATGAAAATTCATGAAATCTCTCAAATCTAAAACCCTTGATAAACCAATGACTTTCTTTTATAGAGACAAGTGTCACAAAATAAATTCTCCATTTGTTTGATAACGTTCATAGAGGGTCCAATTTCGTCGGCTAAAAATAGTTTTTCCTCTTAAATTTTATTAATTGTGTTCCTTTACAGATACACTCAATCTGAAAACAGACTATTACTGTAGTATTTCGTTTCAAGTTTTATTTTTTAAAATTAATTTAAATTGAATGACATTATTTTCACTGTTTAAAATAACACGGATATCAATTCAAAAACGAGTAGACAATTAAACTAACTTTTCAATAATAGGAAATGATATCAGTTTAAACAACCGCTATTTAAAAGTTATTTTATCTATCTATCTACTATCTATTTATCTATCTTTCTAACCCTATAGCTAGCTAGCTATCTAGCTAACTATATACTTGTTTGTGTGTAGTCCCGAAAAATACAAAATTGCTATTTCCTATATTTGTTTTCAATTTACACAGCAATAAATATACGGGCAGGCTGGTAAATAAAGCAATACACTTACGACCTTAAAATTAAGTGGTGTATTAACATAGTCATTCACTTATGGCAATACACTGTATAAACCCTTTGTTCATTATCATGGCTCAGTACTCACTATGGGCATACGATCATTCGTGTGTAGAATCCCTTTCTTTCAGGCTATTGCACCTGTTGACCGCACATATGAAGAATTGTAAGTAGGTTAACTGTTCAAGTCTAACGATCGTGCCTGACTGGACATGTATAAAATGTGATATGTCTCATATATATTTAATAAAGTCGCGGTTCTGATGACTCGTTCAGTCCAGTTAAATTGGAGAAAACATTGTAAAGAAGTGCGTACGTCCTGTAGGCGCCTATTATTCGAAGAGAACAGCACATCTCCTTCCCGATAGATTGAAAATAAACCGTGCCAGCCAGTAGGAAAATGTTCTGGTCGAGGCGCCTGGCCATAATATTTTACTCTTTAGCGGAGACACTTCAATCTCATGCATAAGTTTGGCGTTCAATATGTCGAAATAAAATAGGGGAGATCGATTTACGTGAAAAGATGCAAGTGATTTCAGATATACTATTAATTTATACAAGATATCGACTGTCACAAATGTGTGGTTTCTGTTATTTACCTAGTTAGTCATAATTAGAAGGCAGCAACCTGTTTGACAAAAAAGAAAGATTCCATTTGAGAGACTCAAAGATAAATAAACGGGCTATGATTAAATAGACTCTAAATGGGTAACGAAATAGAACATTTTATTGTTTAAGTTTCAATAAAATAAATACACATAATACGTCTAAACCAGTTCGAATAAAATATGTTGCACATATATATATATATATATATATATATATATATATATATATATATATATATATATATATATATATATGACGAAGACTTTTTAAGTTTAATTTGAAATTAAACCTTAAGGCTTGAGTTTCAGTTTCGAAACAGTAATTTCTATGTAACGATGGAATCATATTTTTTTTAATAATTATAATTTTAAGCTCTGCTTCTGTATTGAGCACTATTTTCTTTAAATAAAAAACTTAAATAATTAAAAATTTTAGATTATTAATCTAACTGTTCTTTCCTATTACATCAATACACACACACACACACGTGTGTCTCTGTGTGCGCGCGTGCTAGCACGAAGTCACAAGTCATCGTGACTGCGAATTTAAGCGTGTTGGCCTTATTCACATTGTTGATCACGCTAGATAACACGCTCTTTCCCAGAAAAGGTGACTAATGTCTGCTCGTCATAGCTAGAATATAAACCACATAGCAGGCGTCTGCAGTAGGGATTGGTGAGCCGCCCTAGTAGACTAGTATCCTCGAATGCGAGTGCCCAGCTATGATATATATTTATGTGCATGTGTGTGTATGTGTGATTGTGTGTGTGCGCGTGTGTATATGTGTGTGGGCGGGTGTGTCTGTGTGTATATATACATATGATAAAATATAGTTCTAAGGTGTGCTATATTTATGGGTTAGTGTGTACAATATCAGGGATAGAACGTATGTAAATATAAAATAAACAGTGAAGTCAACACCGAGTGGCGATGGTCTGCTTCATGCTCACACACAATCGTGAAACCATATTTATTTTTCCAGCGTTTTTAGATTTTTCCGTTTTGTGGGCGTGAGCGATTAAAAAAATGTCTATATTAACTGGTGTACTCGCTCTCTCTCACCAAAAGGAAAAAAAACGGTTGAAAGGCTAAATTCACACACACACACACACACACACACACACACACACACACACACACACACACACACACAGACACGTGTATATATATATATATATATATATATATATATATATATCGAGAGACAGAGAGAGAGAAAGAGATTACATATAAATTCACGGATACACATACACACACAAACACACACACATAGATAGATAGATAGATAGATAGATAGATAGATAGATAACGACTATATAAATTTGAGCATATAATAATTTACATTTTACAACTTACACAAGGCCGATGCAATTACCTTTTTTAGGATATTGTTTTACCCCACACTACGGCCTTACCCACGCCTTATGGATGTAATTCGGCAGTTGAAACTGTACGCAAGCACTGTTTTGGGGGAGCAAATGAACAAGCAATGATGGCCGTGAGTAAGAGTCTACTGGCCTTGTACATTCAGATAGAAGATTGTACAATCTCAGTAACTGTAAATTCCATTCAGTGGGATGAAAATATTTTATTCAAGATATTTGTTTGATTTTTCTGAATCACAAAACATTTTGCGGTGAAAATTTAAAGATAAATAGTCCAGCATCGAAATAAGCCATTCATCGCAGAATTACTACCGATAAGTTTGTGTCTGTAAGGATTTTTTGTGGGGGGGGGTCGGGGGTATATGAGTGTGTGTGTGTTATGGCTTTTTTTTATTATTTCAATTATACATCATATCACCTCTTTTTTAAGTTTCACATTTTTTGCGCGTTAATTTTTCTACCGTGAATATTTCTGCATTGTCTTTATATATATATATATATATATATATATATATATATATATATATATATATATATATATATATATATATATTAATAAAAAGAAAGAACAGTAAGATATATAATCCGGTGTTCTTATAGATATTTTTATTTTTACAAAATAGCGCTCAATGTAAATTTACAGAGCATTAATATTATAAGTTAATAGACTTAAAATATGGTTTTTCGCTACACAGTTCCAACCATGTTTCAAAAATGGAAGCTAAAAGCTCCGAATTTAATTTTGTACTTAAATTAAAGACATTAGTTCCATTTCATCCTCAAGCGAATTCGGGGCTTTTAGCTTCCATTTTTGAAACATGGTTGGAACTGTGTAGCGAAAAACCATATTTTAAGTCTATTAACTTATAATATATATATATATATATATATATATATATATATATATATATATATATATATATATATATATATATATTCATTTTTCTTGTTTGTAAACGTAATACAATCTTGCGCCGTTACTGTTATGAAGGATAAAGAGTGATTTCCCCTTGTTTCGTTAATTTCCAGAGAGCTATTTCCGTTTACTCTGACTATAAAAAGACAATATACACAAACCATGTATTCTCAGTTGATTAAAGCTTTCTTAGAGACTACTGCTACTTTGCTATTATAGTTATATCTTATATGTATAATGTCATATAATGCATAGTTATATGTGTACACATGCATATATAATTTCTCTCTCCACGCCACGTATAGTATATTAATTATAAATACAATATATATATATATATATATATATATATATATATATATATATATATATATATATATATATATATATATATATATAAAAGTAATGGACATCTTGATAATCCTTATGGATAATCTCAAGGAGGATGGAATCCGGAGAGTGCAATGTTAAATTAGAGCGAATAATTTAATTTAAAGAACACCAGACATCTTTAAGGTTCCATGGTTATAATTTATTTCCCCAGGGAGTTTCTTTTTCCCTGGATCATCAGAGCTCACTTCCAAGAATGAAAAAATGAATTTAAAGTTACCCTTTTGAAGGGTAGTATTAAGGTGATGTAAGGTGATATTGAGAGCGGTGAGAAATAGTGTGACAGTATTGGTCGAAATTAGAGACGGAAGGGACAGGTAGGGATGTTTTAAATTTATTTTTATTACAATACTTAATAGTGACGAAGACGGGTAAAGATCAGGCATTGACCTATGCCATAGGTCAATTCACCGGAAACGATATAAAGAGAAAATAAGGGGAGAAGTAAAGATGCAAGTAATAAGAGATAGACTTAGGGTTATGAAGAAAAGTGAGGTGGATTTACAGTTGTAGAGGGAAAATATGAGAATTAACGTATGTGACCATATGGCTGCCAATCTGGAAAAACACAGACTTATATATTTTTTAAATTTAAAAAAAAAAATTCGCTTAACGTTTGATAGTAATTTAAGTGTTTAAATTATCCGCAAATAAACTAAGAATTTAATATAAACTTATTATATCAATGAACAAAATATAAAATATACAAAATTGCTAATAGTCATATTTTTAATATTGTGAATAACATTTAAGTAGTATTATTTGTTAACTAAAATCTATGATACCAATTTAATTTGAAACTCTTTCGAGATGAGTAATATTTCTTAATTAAAGTCTGTTTTCAAATCTAATTTGAAATGATGTCAAGTTGAAGTAAGATTTGTAGGTAATAATAAAAAACTTTACTCTCTTTACAATTAATCTATCTATCTATCTATCTCTCTCTCTTCATATATATATATATATATATACAATCATACACGTATATATATATATATATTTTTTTTTTTTAGCATTCAACCCCAAGCAAGGCGGGAAGCCACTAGCACGCAAAATGTTTCAGAGTAGGAGCGAGAACACAGAGGCGTGATAGAGCAAAAGATGAAGAGACAGTTAGATCAGGGCATCTGGAAACGTCGATTGACGTTACGTTTGAATAGTTGGAGATTATATTTATCAGGAAAACAATGGGGAGGGAGTTCCACATGCGAGAGGTATATATATATATATATATATATATATATATATATATATATATATATATATATATATATATATATATATATATATATATATATATATATATATACGTACCTCATACATATATTCATGCACACCACATACATATTTACGTAAATACATATACACATATACCTGTATCCATATGCAAATACATATACAACCGTATACAACCACATACACATGTCTATGTGGTTGTATATGTATATTAGTATAAGCATATATATTTACGTAAATATGTATGTTGTGTGTATGCTTCAGGTCGGGATCGAAATCCGACCGATTTGCCATCAGTCAGAGATTCTATCACCATGGTCTCGTAACACGCCAGAGCGGAAGGAACATTTTTAAAGTTGTTATTATGCGAAATACGTAAGTAGCTAGGAGTGCTCGATTCGAGTGGAAAAGCATGAAAGAAACGTTCGCGCAAGCACAATCTACAGTTGCCTCGTGAGGAATACCCTAATGTATTATTATGTTGACCCCGTACATAGGAGGGGTGATATTATCGGGATGACCTTAGATGTGTAACCCTCCTGTCAATAAGAAGTAACTTATATTGTCTTGTTAAAAACTGGCGCCTTAGAATGAATCTAGCAAAATCACGTTTGACGTTAAATGTAGAATGAAGCTCAAAGTTTCTCGCTGAATTCCGTCAGCTTGCTGAACGTTTATGGAGACGAAACAGTGGATTTTCCCACATTTATGTTGTGCGTGACTACGTCGATGTAAGTGACAAGTTATGTAACTGGCGTCATTAAACCGTTTTCAGAAATCTTATTAGAGTGAAGAACATTTTTACTTATGTTCTGTCTGTACTTGTTGTAGATTTATTGGAAAAAAAACTGCAGTCATATTTTTAACGCGTCATAATTCATAATTAAACAGGAATAATATCAATCACAGAGAGCTGCAAACTTAGTGATTTTGCAGTCCCGACTTGGAGAAATGAGCACAACCAGATGACGCATGTATGGATGATATGGTAAAGAAATTTTGTATTAGTGACATTAAAAAAATTGAGTTACTCACTGGATATTAGATATATCCATATTCAACGTTACTCAAGATTCAGTGAACATTCTCACCACTATACAGAATATAGAGTGTAACCCGGATATAAGAGACTCGGATACAAGATACACCCTGATATAAGAGAGATTTTCTCTAGTCCCAAATTAGAGCCTTTGTTAATCTATATAAAAAAGACCGAACCCGGATATAAGAGACTTCTTTTCCGGTCCCGAAAACTCTCTTATATCCGGGTTACACTGTACTAAATTTTAAGGATGTTTAATTGTTGAACATCATCAACACTACATCATGCATTTGTATAATCTTATCTCGCATTCTCGGACGAGATTCAACTCTTTTGCGAAACCTATGTAATTCGTTCGTGGAAGAAATCGTATAAAATAATTGATCTAGCCTATAGGCTTGGTCTTGAAATTTTTTTCTAGTGCCACTGTAATGTTGTGGGTCGTATTTGGTTTGGGTTTGCAAGGAACAGATATTAAAATTGGGTTTATTTAGGAATATGTGACCTACAAATCCATGTTGCATCGCTTTACGCTCGCTGTATTCACTGGTGGTGATCATTTGCCCAAGCAAGATGACGCAAACCAATACCATGAATCAGGCAACACGGAACCACCAGCTCAGCAATTTAAAGCTAGGCATATCCATCGGAAGTTTACGGAGTGGGATCACCCACATATCCACCGAATTCAAATTCTAAGAAAGAATTTCCACTGAAACAACTTTCTTCCAAGAACTACGTCTACATTAAACAGACACGAGCGTTGTTTCTTGACTAAATCTTCATTTCTTCACGTCTAGGGTCAGCCCTTATATATATTACGCATCCTCATGTTCTTCACTTCCTCCTCCTCCTCAGAACTTAAAAAAAAACAATCAAAAAATAAAAGAAAGAAACGACAACATATACATACATTGAAAGGCACATATAAAGGAAAGCACATATACACACCAAGAATTATTCAAATTTGAAAGTGTTAGTAAACGAATTCAAACATACTATTAAAATATAACTTAGACGGGCAAAGATATACAGATAAAAATGATTGAATAGATAAAATTTAATATTGGTAGAATAGAAAAACAAATATTCATCAATGAACAACATAAGTCAAAAAAGACAGTAAAATATATAGAAATGGATAGAAAAATGAATATATATGTGCATATACACACATAAGAAAACACCAAACGCAAATGTCAAGGCAAAATGTAATACTTAAAAATAACACTATCTAATATATAAAAAAGAAAACCGCTAAACACACAAGTATATATAAATGTCTCATAGATACTTATATACGCATTAGTACACATACACGAGGAGTATTGTGTGTTTAGGAGTTTTCTTTTTTATAAGGTTCGGTGTCAAGTTTTTTGAATTTTCATATACTTGTATTTTGATTGGTCATTCCAGCTTATGTAACAGTGTTTTCCCTAGCGAGGGGTGTTTGATTGATTTGAACTTCTTAAAACACTTAATTCTACATTCAACACCAGCGCTTGATAAGACACCAGCAGTATTGAAAACAATGACTATTTTTGTAGTGATTTTATAACATGTTTGTGTTATAATTTTCGAATAAATAATTATATGTATAGATGTGTATGTGTGTGTGTTTGTATGTGAACATTGAAGTAAACACTTCATGCTAGACGTAATAGTCGGCCAGACAAATATCTAGCATGAAACAGCCTTTTGCCACTGAGTGTTAACGTCACTTTTATATTTGCATACGCTCTATCTCTGACATTGATCACTTTATCCCATAAATATAGCACACCTTAAAACTATATTTCTTCCTATATATATATATATATATATATATATATATATATATATATATATATATATATATATATATATATATATATATATAGCATTACAAACTACATCCAGCAGCAAGATCGGGGTAGGGGAGGTTTTGAGGAGAATAGAATCATGTCTTAATTGTTTCTGTTCACAGGTCCACCTTTACCCGGGGTGGTAGCATCTGTTCCGGTCACATCTAATGGCAAATAATAAACCCCCAAGAGAAAAGGAAAACAAAAGGAAAGTATAAATGTACAAGCGATACATTTTGATAAAAAAATACCAACAATAGATTTTTGCAGGGGAATAAACAAACAATATATTTTTATAGTAAAATTGAAGATATGGCATACATTCTTAATGTGGGTCATGATAAATCGCAAATCCTGCAAGGAGGAACAATTTTCACACCTTGTTTGATTTTGGAAGACTTGATTATAAAAATCCATATAAGTAATTATAATTTATAGGGCATATAAATATAATCCAAACCGTAAAATGCTACCGCGCCAATTCATTCCGAGTAGGACTGTCGTCGCTATTAGTAGAAAAAACTGGGAGGGACTAGTAATGAATTATCCACTCTGGTGGAAAATTATTTTATTTATTTATTTTTATTTATTTATTTATTTATTTATTTATTTATTTTTTATTTTATTTTTTTTGCTTTTAACAAGAACGACAGAGAAATAAAGAAGACAAAAAGCAAAGACGAAGGCTCCCCGAATTTAACCTTGATCGCCTCCTACCATCAGAAGAATTTTCCATGGAAAGATCGATTGTGCCTACCACCAAAGTCATATAAACAAGATTTGAAACTAAATGAGAATCGCACGAGAATTAAATATTCTGAAACGAGAAATAGCTTCCCCGTATACGACACTGTTCTGAAAAGTCCATAAGTCTATGATGTTAAAACTGTGAAATCTTGCATGAATTACATTCAACTCTTATTAATAACTGCATTCCTTCTTTCCCGGGAAACTGATAAATGACTGCACTATTCAAACAAGTCTTTAAAAATAAATAATAGCGTCATCTCTTGATAATTGGCAAACTTTGGCATTGTGGTGTTATTTAGAAAAAAGTGGTATTTTTAGAAAAAGGGATTTATCCGTCAAAGAAATTCTTGGTGACATGGTTACTACATTCCGAGATGGCACTCCAACATCAACAGGGCAAAATTGTGCAGCTGAATATAAGAGGGAAATGGAGAGTTTCGAAGATGACGAACGGGCTGGATGTCTTGCAACTGCCACCACCGGGGAAAACATTCATCGCGTTCACTACATTGCCATGGATGACAGGCGATTGATTATAAATCAAAAAGCCAATGCTATTAGCTTATGCCGAGAAAGAGTTGGGAATATTCTGCTCAATAAAATTGTCCTGATGAAGGTTTCTGATCGTTACGTGCCACGTCATTTGACACCTCATCAATAACGCACCAGGCTAATCACAAAACGGGAAAATATAACATTGTTTCAAACAGATCTTGTATTGCTTGAACGTTTTCTAATCCAGCATGAGTGTTGGGTTCATCCTTTTCAGCCAAAGACATAGAGACATTTACCCCTACTCACCTGCTCCAAAGAAGACCAAGGACGTTTGATCTGCAGGGATGGTTACGGAAACATTATTTTTTTTTTTGGCGGGGGGTTGCAACAGACGTTCTGTTTATTGAATATCTTCAAAAGGACCATACCATGAAGGCATAGTACTATACCAAATTGTTGAGCCTTTCCCTTTTCAATTCTATATCAACACTGTGCTCTAGAAATATAAATTCTCTTTCTAATGTTAGGTGAAAGTGACCTTTCTGTTTCCATTTTCTCTAAAACTTTGTCGTTACACATATGTTCAGTCTATGCTATTCTCAGCATTCTTTTGTATAACCAAATTTATTTTGTCTCAGTCTCTTATTTATCCGTGATAATACTGTCCGGCATTCCCTACCATATAGGGAGATCGACATTACACAACAGTTCAATACTCTTTTCTTTGTTTCTAACTGTTGTAATATTGTCTAATTCTCGTTGCCAAAATGTTATAACCTAGGGAAGGTTACTGAATAGAATAATCAACGAAGGTTGGTAATGAGTTGGTAATAATGAGTTTCGAATGTTGGTAATCAGTTTCGTAATACTGAGTTTCATTTCTAAGGTTGATAATACTGAGTTTCGTTTCACCAGAATATTTAGCCAGCATACACGGCCTTAATTTCAATGGCTGCTATTGATCTCCTGTTTATTCTTCTGATTTGGCTCTAGCTGACTCTCATCTGTTCCAGCACATGAACAAACAATTGGTTGATAACCAGTATCACAGCAATATTGTAGTCATACATTCTGTCGATGACTTTTTTTACAAACAAAATGAAAGCTTCTTCACAAATGGGATCTAAACACCGCAACATCGATGCGCGAATTGTGAGAATCGCAAAGGCAACTATGTTGAAATATATATATATATATATATATATATATATATATATATATATATATATATATATATATATATGTATATATATATATATATAGAGTCTTAAGATGTTACATATTTATGGGATAAAGTGCTCAATATCAGAGATAGAGCGTGTGTGAATATAAAAGTGAACATAGAAGTCAACACTTAGAGGTGAGTGTCTGTTTCATGTTTAGAGACGACAGTCTGCTTCATACTAGACCACGTGGCCTGACGATTGCATCTAGCATGAAACAGACTGTCGCCACAAAGTATTGACTGACACACACACACACACACACATATATATATATACACACACACACACATGTATATATAAATTCATGAATCATTCATACAAAAACAAATATCGAGGTTAATGATTTAAATGGCGAGACTACATCGTCGCAAACAATTTAAATCATTAACCTCTATATTTGTTTTTGCATGAATGATTGCACCTTTTAATTGAAATATATATATATATATATATATATATATATATATATATATATATATATATATATATATATATATTATGGATAGCCAACATCTTTTAATATAGTAAATGAGAGATGGTAATGTTAGACACGTAAAACAACTTGACAAAGTTCTACATACAGATTTTTAGTTCTGCATTCATTGGATGCCATTATGTAGAGTGCTTGAGAACAAATCCCCGAAACCAATTCCATGGAACTGGCTATAGGAAAAGGATGGAAATCCATGGTTTTGATTCCATGTCTGACATGACGTTTCTTCTTGTTAATGGTACGCGTAAATGTGAGTGTCACGATTAATTCAAGTCGGGATAATTCAAAATTGGAAGTAAACTGATCTTCGATTTTATTCATCACAGTTAGGATATTTATATATTATAGATGATATGTGCAAATAGCCTCTTGACATATTAACGAATAGTTGTTTCATTATTTATTTAAGCCTAGCTTTAGCAAAGTCATTCATCTCAAAGGACTTGGACATCTCAAGAGCGTTCTGAATGTCTTCAGATATTACCGGAAATGTTGTTAACTGACTTGTACAACTGAACATGCCCAAGAATCTGTTTGTTATCTTTTAGGTTACTGGTTCTTTGATTTTTTGTATGCTTCTTTAGATTAGTAATATATATTATTTGGTTCTTTCAGTCTGGGTCAAGCATTTCCCGTGTGTTCTAAACATCTTCAGACATTTTAAATATTTATTAACTTACTTGTACAGTTGAACCTACACAAGAATTTGTTTTGTTAGATTGTAGATGTGATCTTCTTTATTTTTCATTGCCGTTATCTTTATGGGAGTAATATACTTAGAAAGCATTATTGTAAGGTTTTTCTTTTTTAGATTTAGGACGTTTTTTTATTTTTATTTTTATATACTTAAAACGCTGGAAGAAACAAGGTTAATCCAAAAATGTTAGAATATTTGGCTGAAAAATATTTCTTAGTTTTTCAGATAGAAAAGGTAAAAAAATCCGTCATATAATTCCTTTTCGGAGGGTGAAATATTCATTTTTAATCCGTAACTGACCTCTGATCACATTAATGATCTTTGAAGTCAACACTACCTATCGTGACATCATTTAAAGTCAAGTTACCTCTACGTACATATTTACCGCCAAGAATCTAATTATTTAGTTTCAATTCAGATCATAAAAGTCAGAATGTTATCCTGCTTCCAATTACCTCATGTGACCTCGGAGCTTAAACTGCACCTTAACCGACCCGGCATTTGTGAGGTCAAAAAAACACTTTTGTATTTCATGGTAACGTTAATATCTCAGCCAATTTTGCTAGTAATTGCTTCTTATGGCTAAAATGGCATGCCGTGCACTTTGATGACCTTTGCTGATCTGGAATGACCTCCGGAATCAAACTCGCATAATTTCTCTTATTACAAGCCTTGCATAAAAATGCGTATCTGAGATTTCACGGAATATCCTCGAATAGCCTCTCAAACTCTATCTTCTTCACATAAATAGAGAGAGAGAGAGAGAGAGAAGGAAAGAAACACACACATATATATATATATATATATATATATATATATATATATATATATACAGAGAGAGAGATGGAGAGAGAGACTTTTGCATATTAATATAATAGGTGAGTAAAAAGTAGAGCGCGATTTGTTTTTACAGAGGTCAGTTGATTGCTGGCCATTTTAGTACGGTGTACAAGACAGTAGAAATTAATGAGACGTGTTTATCTAACCATTTGTCCGGGGAAAATTAAAGATCATTACGAATCTCGTTCACTTGATATGTTCAAATTATCCTCCGTTTTGATCTATGTAAAATTGTAGCTGAGCACGCACTGAGTGTCACGCACACGCGCAATTTTTCGATACCAATTTCCTCAATATTTACAGTGATTCTCGCCTTCAATTTCTGAATAATACAAGCTTTTTTTCCCGATAAACACTGTCTTTCATGAGTCACCGCTGAAACACATCAGTATGTTCAGGTCTGGAGAGCATTTAATCTGTTCGCGAATTCAAATTTCTTTTCCCGGAAGTTTTTCATCAAGCCATTGACGAAACAGAAGTGAAATATACTTTCACGAATAATATTAGCAACGTGATTTACAAGAATATAGAAGAAACTTTTCACTTACCGTGTACTATATCATATAATTATTTTTTTCTCTGTACTGATTGTAATAATTTCTAACCATCGATAATCGCTTTGGCTTTTATATTCCATGCAAAAAATGCATGTCGATTGTTCAATGAAATTCTGACTAAAAATATTTTACTTGAATGTCCAGTATGGTCTACTTCTTGATCTATGTGCAAAAGTAGCCAATCAGGCACAGAATGTCACGCAAACTCGCAGAGTTCGATATCAATTTACTCAAGCTAGGCAGTGATTTGAGCCTTCACGAGAAAGACTGTCTTTCACGAGACAGCGAAGAAATACCCCAGTCAATCAATTGTACTCGGCCTCCCATCCACTTTCCAGCAATTAATTCGTCATGCCGTAGAAGAAACAGAAATTATTATCTGGAAATATTAATAAACTGCAAGGCAAATACTAAAATTCTTCGCAGATTCAGGCTGTAGCGTTTCACTCACACTGTAGAGAAGCCTAATGTAAATCAAAAAATTGACGCATAGAAATACTTACCTAAAATGTTTTAAAAAATAATTCATAAGTAACTTTTGTTTTTAGCAAGTTTGGAACCCTGTGTACTTATCTTGTGTATATCTAAAACTTTTAAATTTATCAGATAATTTTATAATTTCAGAAAGCCTATTGCCATTCGTCCTGGGTAACAATATAAACTACATCCAACAGCAAGGACTCTGCTCAGGTTTTGAGGAGTATGCAATTACCTCTTAATTACTGGTGTTCCCAGGTCCGCCTTGACCAGGCGTGGTAGCACCTGTTACGGGTCCCAGATATGGGTAATTAGTTAACGCTCAAACTTGGGTCAAACACTATGAAAATTTCAAAATAGATTTTAATACCATCAATACATTTTTGTGAAAAAACACCAACAATGAATTTCTGAAAAAAAAAAAAAAAAAAAACATTACTCGCAATACATCATTACCAGCAATAGATGTTTGAAGAAAAATTACCAGCAATACGATTTTGAAGGAAAAAAATATTACCAGCAATTATTTTTGGAAAATTTTTTTAGCAGCAATCCATTTCTGAAAAAAAATATTACCAGTAATAAAAATTTTGTCATTATTAAATAACCCATTGAAGTTGATATGCCGTAAAAAAAGAAACTAAACCAGGCCTATTACCATTATCTGGCACTGTGAAATGCAACTGAGTGATAATCCTGGTACAAGTTTTAATTTGTCCGACCATCTTCTAATTATATATAAAATTTAGTCAAAAATGTTTTTTCACTTCTACTTTCCATCTTATTGTACCAGAATTTTACTCAAAAGATATGAGACACATAATATATGATCTATTTTTCTAATGGAATAGTATATTTCAACCCTGTGAAACGTGTTAATCAAACAAAATATCAAATTATACTTGTCTTTTTAAAAGTGAAATATTGAGCTAAGTCATCTTGAATTTTTACCTTTCACTTAAGCCAAAATTCAATTTCATTTGCATCTTTCTAAATTGCAGCACTATACGTAACAAAGCTGAAATCTAACACAGTTTTACATTCAAATATACCAAAGAGCACAATACAAATGCTTAAAAAATAAAATAAATTATGCTTTTCTCAAAGTTCAATATAGACAGTGATATATGAGCAATGAAGGAAGTACCAGAGTAATCGGAACAAATTCCGTATAAAAAGCAGTTGAATATGAAATATTTTATATATAAAACAGGAGTAAGATATGCTAACATACAATGCACATGTATTATTCCAAACTGGGAAATCTAAGAAAATATACAAAAGCAAGGCGTAGGGTGGGGGAAGACAAATAATTTTTTTTTTATTTGTAACGCCTTCAAGATGGTTATGGTACCGCTCCGTTGGATCTTTTTGAACCTACTTTAGAAATTTAGTGGTCTTTCATCTTCGTCCGTGGGAAACCAAGCCGCAAAGATACGACCATTTACTCGGGTAGGAGAGCAGCAACTGTATTCATCGACGAGCCGCGACGCAAACCTTAAAGGTTGCTTTGAAGTCCAATACATTATTACTGTTGAAATGAAGAAAATTAGTTCCCGGATTTCTTATACGCCATCATCATAGGAAATTCCATATTCAGGTTGACAAATACTGACATAGGACTCAACACTGCATAATTACAGTCAGGATCTTTTTTCCTTCTCTCTCTTTCTCTCTAACTCTCTATATATACATATATATATATATATATATATATATATATATATATATATATAGAAAGAGAGAGAGAGAGAGAGACCGACGGAGAGAGACAGAGAAATGTTACATCTGAATTCGCATTATATATATATATATATATATATATATATATATATATATATATATATATAATGCGAATTCAGATGTCCTCTTTCTCTCTCTCTCAATCTCTCACTCTTTCTCTCTCTCTCTATATATATATATACACACTGACAATGTGAATTCAGATGTCCTATCTCTCTCTTTCTCTCTATATATATAGTGAGAGAGAAAGGGAATATATGAATTCACCTTACATATATATATATATATATATATATATATATATATATATATATATGTGTGTGTGTGTGTGTGTGTGTGAAAAGTGTGTGTATATAAATATAAATACGATGAAAAAACGAGGAAGTTTCCCCCATAACTTGCACAATAACACCAATACACACAATCTACATAAAACCAAAATTTTTAAAAAATGAATCAGTTTGTCTGACGATCGCTAAAGCGTGAAACCCAGGGTCACAAGCTCACATCTATCCAACCATATATATATATATATATATATATGTATATATATATATATATATATATATATATATATATATATATATATATAGAGAGAGAGAGAGAGAGAGAGAGAGAGAGAGAAAAGAGGACATTTCAATTTGCATTGCATATATGTATATATCTAAGTATCTCTCTCTCTATCTCTCTCTCTCTCTCTCTCTCTCTCTCTCTATATATATATATATATATATATATATATATATATATATATATAAAAGTGAGCATTGAAATCAACACTCAGAGAGGACCGGCTGTTTCATGCTAGACGCAATCGTCAGCCTGACGAATGCGTCTAGCATGAAATAGCCTGTTGCCTTTGAGTATTGACATCAATGTTCACTTTTATATTTGCATGCGCTCTATCTCAGATATCGAACAATTTATCCCATAAATATAGCACATCTTAAAACAATATTTCTTCATATATATATATATATATATATATATATATATATATATATATATATATATTTAGTTTATGAAAAACTAGGTAATCCGTATGGGTAGACCCATTACGATATACATATATATACATGTATATATATATATATATATATATATATATATATATATATATATATATATATATATATATATATATATATGTGTGTGTGTGTGTGCGTGTGTCTCTCTCTCTCTCTATATATATATATATATATATATAAATGAAAACCAAGAAATAAACCAGGGAAAGTTCTTATACGCATCACACATAATCAGACATCAGCAAATTCCTATAGTTTGTAGACATTCCATATTAATTGCCAGCACTTTACGCTGAAAGTTCTAGGTATAGTGTAGTTTTAGCTCCTCTATTCGAAATCACGGGCGTCACAAATCCAACATTCGTGAAACATTTTAAATTTTACCGCATATTTTTGTATTATGCATACATCAGCGGGGCGCTGTGGTCCGGTTGATGTTCGTTCCAAGTACAACGCCCGTCATTTCTTCAATATACCTATTCGACAATGGAAGGAGCTGAAAAGAAATACGATTTTTCGCTGTTTGGTTGTTTATGTTCACTGTCATAAAAGTTTGACAAGTTAGTTCGCAAAAGAATATATGTGCGAAATGCAAATATTTTAAACACAATTTTAGCGCTTCAAAAAAATGCAATTTGAACGCAATTTCCTGCCTTGAAAATAAGATAAAAGTATCGTTAGTCATTTTGCTATAAAATGTATTGTTGGAAATTTTGCAATAAAATGTATTGTTGATAAGTATACTATAAATATGTATTGCTGGCCATTTTGTATTAAAATTTTATTGTACTATATAAATTATTGTTGGTAAACTATTTCATATAAAAATGCATTTTTATACTTTCATATTTTAGTCTAGGGTTTCAACATTTGCACATAGCTGTAGTCCTAACCGGTACTACCATCCCAAGTCAGGGTAGACCTGGGAGCAACAGCAATTAATAGATTGCATCACCCGCTCCTGATCTAAGGCCTAGCTGTTGGATGTAGTTTATCGTCATACCCAGGACTAAGATGAATACAAGCTCCTCAGGCAATCAGTTTAAATTGTCGCATAATTCTGATGAATAGCGTTTACAGCAGAAATAGGATGGAAATAAAATTGGAAGAGTGTAGATTGGAAAAATTAGTGCGATCTTTTGCGAGAAGAATGAACGAAGCAATGGCAGAAGTATTTATATCTATATTTCGTCGACAGAGCAAAAGCATTTGACAAGTTAGTTCGCAAAGATCTATTTGACCTGCTAAGAAAACCCGATTTATTTCGGAAATATGTTAGAATAAACCGGGATATTTTCATGGAACTAACTGCCTGCACATTGATCAACATCAAACTGATCACTTACACAAAAATAGAAGACGGACGGAAGAAAAAAAACACACACAATCTTAACAACATAAAATATATACATGACACCGTGTAAATGGTAGACAAGTGAAAGAAATCTATGGAACTCGAATGTGGTAAAAGAAAGGGTGTCTGAAAAATAGTCATCCGCTATAAGAAAACAGAATGCATGCTTGTCTGCAAGAGGAAAAGCTCAGGGTGTCTGCTCCGAATTCGAAACCCTAGGATCAGGGAAGTAGAGAAATGTTTCTTTCTGTTCAAGTTCATGACAGACGATGAAAAATGTGACAACAAATCGACTGATACACTGGAACATCGTTAGAATTATATCATATATTAAACAATGTGCAAAGAATCTGAACAGAAAAGAGAAAAAAGAAAACAGTGCTGAAATGTCATGTAATATATCTCCTCCTATATGCCTATGAAGGCTGGACATATTTTTCACAGATGATCAGCATATTTCAGACACCAGAAACCAGATTCTACAAAAGAATGTTGAAAATACCACGTGCGGAATATGCGTGTGAAAACTATCTCTTTTAATGATGAAGAACAAAACGTCTTTTGTAATTACAATTAGAAAGAGACAGTTGAAATATCTGACACACTTAATAGGGTAAGAAGACTTGGGTTATTTGACACTCAAAAGATATATTGATTAAGGAGGCATTGAACGGAACTGCGAGTAACTTACCTTAGCTTTATAAATGGAAAGAAGAATAAAGACTGGAAGAGGTAATAAAAGAGAAAGCAAATATTGTATAGTTCTACAAATAAGAAGTTGTGGAGAAGCATGGTCATACACGAACTGAAAGAACGCGGTGTATAAACCCAACTCTTTCTCTCTCTCTCTCTCTCTCTCTCTCTCTCTCTCTCTCTCTCTCTCTCTCTCTCTCTCTCTCTCTCCCATATTCTGCACAGACGAAGTTTGATGCTAGTCCGATTGTCAGTTTCGGACTTAGCTTCATTGGGTTTTCACCATTCACCTTGACAAAAGTAACTCCTAAATTGAAGAGAACTTTTTCTGCACGCCATTTTGCTATAAAACTCCTTCAGCGGCTACGGCTTCCAAAATATCTTGTTTGATTTCTGCTGTCCTCGGGTCAGTTTTATATATCATTGTAGCGCAGTTGATGTCTACTAGCATGAGGATATACATCCTGGAAATCCCATCGCTTTACAGGACGGTGTTTTTTGGAGATTTTAAATTGCCAATATATGTTAAAGGTTTGTCGCATGTGAAATGTGCCGAGCTTCCGTTGCTGTCCAGCAATCATTGTTCAAACTTCACGCCAGGACAACTTACAGTATACGACGAAATCTTTGTAGACCAGGACATTGCGATGTTCTGTAAGTTTTACTTTTTCATACAATTTATTTTTATAGTTCTGACATTGTACTAGCAGCCTCACTAATACTGTTGTTTATCAGCGTGTGTCAAAAGAGAAGGAGTCTGAGATCGACCGCAGGCCAATCGTTGTGGTGTATTTGATGGATTAATCAAAATGCTGCACTTTTGATGTCGCTAAAAAATCGAGAAAACCACAAGCAAACACATGTTCATTTTTTTTTCTGGTGATATGATTACCAACTCTGGTTTATTTAATGCTTTCTAGTGATCATAAACCTATTTTCCACTCGACTGAATAAATCTGAGAAGTCTTCCGTTGTAAAAAGTCACGTTTCTGTGTTTGAATGAAAATTATGTTATTTTATAAAGCAGTTACATCTAAAACCTAATCCATTTTATATTAATTAAATCGGATGATAAAACTGGATAACGTAAGCGGTGTCAGCTTCAATCTTTAGAGGCAGACATCTACGCTATTTGATTGATAATGTACATAAAATTAATAGGTAATTTGTTTAGTAAGTTTTGTTCCGTATCTACAATCATGTTGAGAGATGGCCTGCATTCACTCCAAAAAAATCATTTAGCAGATGCAGTAGATTTAAAAGCCAGGCATATTAGATTTCGTGAATTTTAAGACATAGGTGATCATGATTATACCCGGATTATTTTTCATTGATATCTGTGAATTGATGAGAATTTTAGATATGTCTTAGGTCATAATATCCACAGATTTGATTTCAGTGTTTTTTTTTCTACTAGACTGGCAGCCAATCATGTCGTTAGATCACAGTTTGCTATTTAATAAAAATATATTGAGTGGAAGGGACCGATTCTAGGTTATTCAAAGTTCATTTATTGGAATCTGAACGATTCAGCTATTCGCATCAATAACTATTGGCATAAAATTTGGTTAATCTAGCATAAGACAATAGTTAAACCCACACTGAGGACCGGATTCATTATATTAATAAGCTAGTTCCCGAAATGGGCTTGTTAACAATCGCACGGTGGGTGGGCGATCAGCGTGAGGGTGACAGTGGAAGCGGCCTGCAGAATGAAAAAGAATGAAATCCACTTTCATTCAGCTGTGGGTTAAGTAGCAGTTTTGGATAGGTTGACTTTCCTTGTGTCGTGGATGCCAGTCATAAAGAAAGATAACCTTGAAATCAAATCTCCGTAAATAATAGGCTAAATTTGGTTCTTTAATCTATGAAAAAGCAATCATTCATAGAATGAAGAAAAAATTACAGTCTGAAGCGGTATAGGTTCTATCAGTCTATCATACCCTAGACACATCCACCTCTGCTAGGACTGCAATATATGTAGCGTCGCTATGCCCCTGAAATATTACGGGACTCTCGATCAGATGTACACATCTCGATACATTAGCCTCATTCCATTATTACATATCGTTATTTACTCAAATGTGATTTGTTTTCTTGTTGGAAACTGCGTGGATTGGACTCATTACGTATTTTATTGCGGTCCTATGATTAAACGATGATTAGTTTAACATCTGACAAAAGCAAGGAGAAATAAAGACAGAAAATACGACAAAGAGTGCATTTTTTCATAAAAAAAATGTATTCCTCCAATGTAGTTGGATCTTTTGCCTTGATATGAACTTAATTTTCACTATAACCAGTTGATCAAGCAAGCCAGAAATTACAGATTGTCGTTTTTTTTTTGTTTTTTTTACGGCTTATCAACACGTTGCAGGTTATTGAAAGCCAGAAAAAATAATGAAATTGTAAGAATTTTCATATTTTTATAGTGTGTAAGATAATAATGATTTACTGATACAAGTTCTACTCATTTACCCAGAACTGGGATTTGAGAGGCGAGATATTCATAACTGGGGATAGGGAAGAGAGGTATTCATAACTGAGGTTGGAGCAGAGAGGTATCCATAACTGGGGATGGAGAAAAGAGTTATTCATAACTGAGGTTGGAGAAGAGAGGTATTCATTACTGGAGAAGAGAGGTATTCATAACTGAGGTTGGAGACGAGGTAATAATAACTGAGGTTGGAGAAGAGAGGTATTCATAACTGAGGTTGGAGAAGAGAGCTAATAATAACTGAGGTTAGAGAAGAGAGGTATGCATACCTTTTCCGAAAGTTATTTTCGCGTAAGTGAATATAATGAACAAAACTGGAATACTTACAGCATCTGATTTTCACAAGCGGTCAATTTAGCAGGTTCCACGTTGCTTAACTTCGCTGATCATGCGAGAACTGGTGTTACAACCTAATACTGCCGTAAAGATGCAAAAAAGATGAATACCTATAGGTATTTTTTTCAGATTGTTACTAAGGTGCTTTTCAACTGAAATTCATGTCGGATATGTGTAAAAACGTGATATATCTACAATTACAGTTATTAAAGTAAATGTATTTCAATAGAGAGAAAGACAGCTGAGAAAAATCATATCTCAGACTTATGAGTTCCCTGTAAAGAACAAAGGAACAGGAATTTGTGGAGACCTATTTTCACCAATTTTCTCTAAGGAAATGGTACCTAAATAAATATGAAAATTGTACATACTAAATATTAAAACGCGGTCTTTCATAAAGGCCATATACGACTAAATTGTATTTAACAAAATTACAGTTCGTATTTTTTAAAGCGAGAAACAGCAAAACGAATTATGTTTTTCAAACAAAAACAAAGAATTGCAGTACCAAAACAAATGATGATATCTGTCTATATTTCTGAGATGAAGTATTATGTACATTATTTACATTATTCGGACTATTGTCCTCATCTTTGTCGCCATATTTATTACAACGCCCTCAAGGACACAAGGCATAGTGGATAAAGGCGTTGGTTAGATCCAGTGACAGAACCCAAGTTCAATACCCGGTTAAGGCAGTGCAGAACTTTCAGAGTGAAAATTAACAGGAGATAACTGATAACTAACATCCATTAAACATGACACGTGGAACTAGAACAGTCTACACCAGTGAGCGAAATAAAGAAGTTCGACATTCCAACCTCCTATAGAAGGCCGGAGCGTACAACGGCCGAAACGTTGTAATAAATATGGCGACAAAGATGAGGACAATAGTCAGAATAATGTAAATAATGAACAGTGATGGTATCGTTAAAGAACTAGAAGAACTATTTATTTTAGACGAATACTATTAGGTTGGTGCAAAAATAATGGCGTAATAACGTCGTTTTTTGATGTTAAAAATACGTCAACAAACGACATTATTACGCCATTATTTTTGCACCAACCTAATAACTTAGGAGCATCTGATATGCAGATGAGATTTTTATCATGGTAGCAGAAGGAAACAAAACCCCAGAAACCCTTGCACAAAATAATACAGGAATGGGACTACTAACTAATAATTGTAAAAAGTAGGAATATACCTTTGAGAAACGTGGCTTAAGGTCTGTGCTAGGAAGTCGAGACATCAGAATCAAACAACTACAGAAGTTAACTATCTGTGTAACTCAAAATCTGTGACAGAGAAATACAAAGGCGAATCGGAATAGTAAAGTGGCCTTCCAGGAGTTAAACAAAGTACCAAGAAAAAGGAATATTTCATCAGAAATAAACTAACGAGATATTTAATATCAATGCACCGCTGTGCGGGACAATTTCATCACGAAAGAAAATAATTCTTGAACTTACAGGGATACGTTTCCACCAAAGTATCATCATGATGTCTGGTGCGAAGTTTGTCGCCGGCTCTTGACACATGAACAAAAGCAGCGGCGATAGGATAAACATTTCGTGAGGCATGCTCGCCAAATATAAGTAGTAGACGAAATGTATTATCAACTCTCTTGGTCTATTTTTTGGTCAGTTCCGGGAAGCTTACAAAAACTATTGTATATCTGTGGAATTATTCTCCATTTCCATCAATGTTTTTTTCCTTACATTTATTTTCTTTTTTGGCTTCGACAAACAGCCGTGGCACAAGTTAGAACGGATAGGTCGTTATTCAAAATATAGATTCAGATAGATAGATAGTTAGATAATGAATATGCTGAGGTAGATACATAATTATATAATGAAGACGCTGAGATAGATAATGAAGATGTTTAGATAGATAGGTATATAATGAAGATACTGAGATAGATAATGAAGATGCTGAGATAGATAATGAAGATGCTGAAATAGAAGGATAGATAGATAGATAGATAGATAATGAAGATGCTGAGGTAGGTAGGTATATAATGAAGATGCTGAGATAGTTGGATAATGAACATGCTGAGATAGATAGATAGATAGATAGATAGATAGATAGATAGATAGATAGATAGATAACGAATATGCTGAGATAGATACATAGGTATATAATGAAGATGCTGAGATAGATAATGAAGATGCTTAGATAGATAGGTATATAATGAAGATGCTGAGATAGATAATGAAGATGCTGAGATAGATAGATAGATAGATAGATAGATAGATAGATGCTGAGATAGGTAGGTATATAATGAAGATGCTGAGATAGTTGGATAATGAACATGCTGAGATAGATAGATAGATAGACAGATAGATAGATAATGTACATGTTGAGATAGATAGGTATATAATGAAGGTGCTGAGATACATAATGAACATCCTGAGATAGATAGATAGATAGATAGATAGATAGATAGATAGATAGATAGATAGATAGATAGATATGAACGAACAAACTGTAATTAACAATATATACATGTGGCATATGGGTATTTGCAAAAAACTTAATTCGTCAAAAGATAAGGAGTTAAGCAGGAAAATCTCATAAACCTCCCAAGCAAAGAAATGAATACATTACGGGAACCAGTAATACTGAGTGCATTCGAAAAATAATAATAAAAACAAAGTTGTATAATGAAATCTGGTAAAAAATTTTACTGAGACATTAGGTTTTTATTACTGTTACTGATGTTGCGGTCGAAGACTAAATGTAATTTCTCTCTCTCTTTTTTATTCGCTGCTTCCAGATTGGTTTTATTTCTAATCTAGGCCTACTAACGAGGTCTTCATGGCCTAGCATATGCGCTGAATCTTTCAGACGCCTAACTCTCTATCGTTCTTCTCAGCATTTTTACTTCATACTACGTCGCCTGATGACCACACTTATACCTTCATATTTATATAAACCTGAGTAAGGGCGGAGGGGGCACCTGCCGAAACGTGCTAAAAACAACAAAGATAAGGACAAAAGATCGAATATAAATAAACTAAATAATGATAATTTTCCATTCCAGAAATTCATACAAAACAGTGTACTAATGTTTAGCAGTTGTATGTATTAAGTATCTGTTTGTATATATATATATATATATATATATATATATATATATATATATATATATATATATATATATATATATATATATATATATATACAACGTGTGTTATCACGTGCGATACACTGTCTTCATCAGCCTCCAACCAGTGGTGATCTCACGGTTTCGGTGGCTAAGGCGGGACCGCCACACCAGGCGCCACCAGCAGCATTTGCCACCAGGCAGGGTATATAATAATAATAATAATAATAATAATAATAATAATAATAATAATAAAACTAATTGATCGTTCCTCTTTGTAAATTGTTAATGAAATAAATAAACGATTGTACCTCTTTGCAGCTTCTGTCCGTAATTAAAGTTCCTGAACGCGTTCGCCGTTATTGACGCGATCGTAAAAATCGTTATAAACGACTATGCAAATGTTTCACTTGCGCATGTTAGATCGTGAGGTTGCGCGCATAATAATTCAGTAATGTCTGTTCTGACCGCAATTTCCCTTCCTGGATTTGTTGTCGATTTGGTCGTTTTTCGTCCTTTTCATTACTGGTTCAAATCACACAAATTAATATATATATATATATATATATATATATATATATATATATATATATATATATATATATATATATATATATATTTGGCGCCGGGACATGGAAATACCCAGGTTGGTGTTTGGGGCGCGTTTAAACCACTAAGAGTGATGCACCCTTAGCCTTCTTAAGGCATGCATCTAGGAGATGAAAAACTCTGATACAGAAACTGAGGACTGTTTTTCACCTATTTTGTGGCAAATTTTTGCACCGAATTTGTGTTATCAAACGCTCCAAAAAGTGTGGATGGTTGTAGAAGGGGTTTCACCACTCAAATCAAACCTTTCGTGCGAGTATTCTGACAAAATTAATCTTACTTTTACGTAGTTCTACATGCAAGGAGACCACTGGCGATTGGGGACAGGTGAAGGATATGACTGGGAGTCCTTAACTGGATATCTACACGGTGGCGGTCGATGGGTGATGGCCGTTCTGCACAAACATGTGAGAAATTGTACAGTTCGTGTCCTCCTTCGATGACAAAGCAGCCCTTTTCAGGGACAGCACTGCTTTCCCCATGCCGGGGAAGGGGCGATAAAAGGAGCCCTAAACATTGCTTGCTCACATATTCACCTTGGTAGCTAACTGCAGCTGTCTGCGTATCTAGTATCGCAGTCAAAACAATCGAAAATCAATGAATAAATTTCGTTTTGGGTCTTCGAATGTTCGCACCTTCCAGGACAATGACGATGCGCCTGAACACAAAACAGCTCTAGTGTCTGTTGAACTTTCAAAGTACAACATTGATATTGCAGTACTTGGTGAAACTCGTCTCTCTGGAATCGCTCAGTTCAAGGAAGAGAAGGGTGGTTACGTTTTCTTCACAAGTGGTAAAGGTCCAGATGAGCCACGTCTCTCTGGAGTAGGCTTTGCTGTGAAATCAGAACTTGCGCGTTCATTGCAGTCCCAGCCCAAAGGTCTGTCAGATCGTATCATGACCTAACACTTGAGTTAGAGCTTGAGACGCGCGTAACACTTGTAAGTTGCTATGCACCAACAATGAGTAGACCCGATCAAGAGAAAGACGACTTTTATCAGCCGTTACGGGAAGTGATCGGTGGCATTCGCCACAAGGATAAGCTCATTCTGATGGGGGATTTTGTTGCAAGGGTTGGTGCTGATTCCCAAACGTGGGGAGGTGTTTTGGGACGTCATGGAGATGGGAAAATGAATGATAATGGTCTCCGTCTCCTTTCCTTATGCAGGGAGTTTAATCTCACTATCACCAACACAGTATTTCAACAGAAGAAATGCCACAAAACTACTTGGATGCAACCCCGTTCAAATAACTGGCATATGATTGATTATGTTATCACAAAGAAACGCGATATTCGCGACTTCATGATAACGCGCGCATTTCATACCAGTTGTTACCTATCTGACCATGCCCTGCTGCGCAGCAAAACTGCTCTTTGTCTTCATCGCCGCCGAATTCAGAAATCAACTGTCCCTAGACGTATTAACGTTAAGCCATTGAAGAATCCTGAAGTACAGATAGCATTATCCGACAAGCTGGATGAAAACCTAGAGAACGTGGAAGTGAATGATGACATTGAAAAATCCTGGAAAGTCCTACGCGATCCCACACACGCCACTGCCATGGATGTGTTAGGCTTGCCAATACGTAAGCATCAAGATTGGTTCGACGATCAGAATGCTGAAGCGCAAGGTCAAATCCAGAAAATGCACCGAGCCCACAAGGCATGGATTGATTACAAAAATTCTGCAATGAAAAAGAAGGCTTACAAGACCTGTAAAGCACAAGTGCAAAAAGTACTGCGACAGATGAAAGAGAAATGGTGGGCTGACCATGCAGAATCTATTCAAGCAGCATTCAATAGGAAAGACACAAAGGCCTTTTATGAGGGAATCAAAAAAATTTTTGGTCCTCAACAATCTGGAGCTTCGCCTATTTCCGCGGAAGATGGAACCTTATTGACTGATAGAAGTGATGTTTTAAACCGCTGGAAAGAACATTTTGAGACAGTATTAAACACTTCCTCTGTTACGGATGACGATGTTATTGGGTCAATTCATCAGTTTCCTGAAAAAACAGAATTGTCTGAGCTACCGACTCTACAAGAAGTCTTTGACGCTATAAAAGAGATAGCCATGGGTAAGGCACCTGGCAACGATGCTATACCACTGAAAGTGTTTTAAGAATGGTGGCCAAAAGTTGGCTAAAAAGTTGCATGCTCTTTTTGTTTCCATTAGGATAGCTGGGAAGGTTCCCCAAGATTTCAAGGATGCCTCCATCCTTCACCTTTACAAAAAAAAGGTCTTCGAAATGTCTGTGATAATTATCGCGGCATATCTCTTCTTTCAATTGCTGGTAAAATTCTAGCCAGACTTATACTCAACAGATTACTTAAGCATGTTGTTGATGAAATCTATCCTGAATCGCAGTGTGGTTTTCGCGCTCTTCGAGGAACGATTGATATGATATTTTCTTTGCGCCAAGTATCTGAGAAAACTCGCGAGAAAAACCAGGAGTTGTACATGGTGTTTATTGACCTTACCAAGGCATTTGATACTGTGAACCGTACAGCTCTTTGGAAGATATTGACGAAAATTGGCATCCCAGACAACATGATAAAATTTATAATATCTTTTCATGAGGGTATGAAATGGGGAATCTTCGGAACAGTTCAATGTAACCAATGGCACCAAACAAGGATGTGTTATGGCTCCGGTTCTGTTTGCTCTATTCTTCTCTGTTATGTTGAAACACGCATTTTCAGATGTTGTTACTGGAGTAAAATTTCAGTTCCGTACAAGTGGTGGAATATTCAATCACCAGCGCTTCAAAGCAAAAACGGTCCTTCGTAGAACAATCATCAGGCATTTGCTATTTGCAGATGATGCTGCACTGGTTGCAACCTTCCTCGACGAAGCTCAACTTTTGCTGATCGGTTTTCTGCTGCATGTAAAGCCTTTGGCCTTACCATCAGCATAAAGAAAACCGAAGTCATACATCAGCCCCGACCTACACCAAAGCCGGTGCACGGTGTGAAACAAAATCAGCCAGCCCACAATTTTCCAGTAACCCCTATCTGAGTCGATGGAAGCAATTTGAAATATGTGAAAAACATTACATATCTTGGTAGCGTGGTGAATTCAAGTGCATCACTCGATAATGAAATAGTGAATAGAATCTCTCGTGCTAGTAGTGCGTTTGGAAAATTGAGTACCCGATTATGGAAAGACCGAGGAATAAGCCTGAAAACAAAGATAGCAGTGTATAAAGCCGTCATACTTACCACACTACTGTATGCATCAAAATTGAGCGACTTGACGTCTTCTACAAGAGATGTATTCGTACTATTTGTGGTTTTACTCTTAAAGACCGGGTATCTAATGCAGACTTGTATACATTTTGTGGCATCAGTGGAATAGAAAGTTTTCTGATCCAATCACAACTTCGCTGGGCAGGTCATGTTGTTCGCATGGACGATAGTAGGATACCAAAGCAGCTCATATACAGTCAGCTTGATGGTGGTAGCCGAAATGTTGGACGACCTTGGCTTCGCTACAAAGACAAATTGAAAGCTAACCTTGCAGCTGTCCAGATCGATAGCAGAAATTTTGAGCTCAATGCTAATGATGGAGATGCTTGGAAGAGTATGTGTCACCAGCGAATCAAACATTTCTCCACGGCTGGTATTCACAAATTAAATGTAACTAGGCTTAGAACAAAAGCGAATGCAAATATACCAGCGACGCTTTCTCTCAACCCTCACGCCTGCATCCACTGTGGCCTTGTGTGCAGGTCTCTAGCTGGACTCAAATGCCATCTTCGCCTGAGCGTGTGCAGGCACAAAGAACCGTAAACAGGGATATTTGTCAGGACCTCATACGTCGATATCGACAGGAGAATCCAAGATATATATATATGTGTGTGTGTGTGGAAATTCATGCTTACTGGAATGGATATATAAATTTACATGCAAGAACCGATGAAGTCTTATTCATTGTATTTAAACAATCCGCCATTCACTTTTTCTCACTCGCGCTATACGATTACATATTCTTACGCTGTTAGATATCTGATTGTATTGGATGAATTATATTTTTTCATTGCATTTACGGTTACAGAACAGATTCGGATCGATGTAAGCTTCGGTAATTTAATTTATTTGTCTTTAATTAGCTACACTTGAGCACAATCACACCTTTGTATATTCCAGTTTACACGATATAAGCGCTAATTAGGAGTTTAAAAATATAAAAGGCAAGCATGAATGATTAATACCGCGAGAAGAATATGCGTAAAGTGAGGTGAATGCGAAAATTGTGTAATTTCCGTCGCGCCAAAATTGTTACCAATTTACAGGGTGCAATGGATTAATTGTCATCTAAATTACACAAAAATTAAAATTTCTTTTTAACATATGTGTACCAGAATTATAGAAATATATCTTGCAATACGAAATAGTAAATTTATTCAATAAAATCGCGATTGACTTCAGCCACGGCTTCCAGACGACTTGGGAATCTCCTACAACTCTTCTAAACGGTCTTCTTTTTTAAGTTGGTGAATGCTGCGATAATACTTGCCTTCAGTTCGTCTTCGATATTACGAGAAGTTAGTTGGTCACTCACTCAACTGAACTCCAAAGATAATAATGAAGAGGGTTGGTGTCTGAGGAGTGGCCAGCTGTAAGGTGTGATTTGGTCGCAGAAATTGTCAGACAGACATGTCGGAGTTCTCTTGCAAGGGTGGCATAATGAAGTCTCCTGTTGTCAGATATAGGGTCTCCTAGAATGTATCCTCTTGACAAGGGACAGCATTAACTCCTCAAGGCCTTTGATGTAGGACACCGTGTTGAATCTGCGGCACAAGCGATCACTCCAAACAGCAGAATCATGACTGGATATTTGATTTTTATAACTCTCGGCATAACGTTTGGGGGCTTAGCATCCTCTGTATTGTCCTCCGTGAATTTTGGGGGGTTGGAGATTCCGGCATGAATGTCAAGAAGTGCAGCATGCCGTTTCCAATATCTGGAATTGCGTCATGGTGCTCTTTTGTTACACAGATGATTTCTACTGACACTTGTATGCTGTGCAGTCGACACATTCAAAAACAAATCACATGAGCTAAATTAAAATGTAAAATGGCGACAATTTATCTATCGCACCATCTCTCTCTCTCTCTCACTCTCTCTCTCTCTCTCTCTCTCTCTCTATATATATATATATATATATATATATATATATATATAGTTATATGGTTTTAAGATGTGGTATATTTATGTGATAAAGTGCTGACTATCAGAGAATGAACGTATGTAAATATAAATGTGAACTTTAAAGTCAACACACGGAGACGACAGGCTGTTTCTTCCTGGAGGCAATTGTCGGCCTGACAATAGCACGAAACAGCCCATCACCTCTTTAATGTTCACACACACACATATCTATCTATCTATCTATCTATCTATATATCTATCTATATCTATCTATATATATATATATATATATATATATATATATATATATATATATATATATATATATATAGACACTTTTATGTATGTAAAAACTTTTAACGCGTGTGCATAGTTTAGTTACTTTCCTCGTTCTTTCTTTCTTGTGGATGTTGCTTTGGTGGACAGATTTGCTGATATATATATATATATATATATATATATATATATATATATATATATAGAGAGAGAGAGAGAGACAGACAGACAGACAGACAGAACAGCAGAATTTTCCTGTTGTGAGATTAAGCTTTTATCTGTGAAATGGTTTAAAGATATCATGCTGTGGTGTTATTTTACGAGTTTTTATAAAACTATTGGCACTACATTGACCAATATTCATGCTTGATGGATTGAAATAATGTTTATATATATATATATATATATATATATATATATATATATATATATATATATATATATATATATATACTCAAGTAATATATATATATATATATATATATATATATATATATATTACTTGAGGATCATTTCCCAATTTATTCAAGATGATCTTGGTCCTCTCTAACGTTCTAACTTGTTGTCCTGGAATAACAATGTGTCTCACATGTTTCACATACATTTTCATATTCAAGTCTTTTTTAACTGTTTGTTGGACTGTCATATCTGAAACAAATCTCTCAAGTTTATATACCTATAAGTTTAGACATTTATATATGTATAACTATATACATAAATTTATATATATATATATATATATATATATATTTAAATAATATATGTGTGTGTGCGCGCGCACGCGCGCGTGTTTGTGTGTTATAACTGGATTTAGTATTATTATAAGGTTCCCCCCTGAGAGCATATAGTTTTCATATATTAATGCACTATATTTCTTACGCATGGATATTGACATGCTTGAATCGATCGAATTTACAACTTATCAATCATCTGACGACAATACAAGAAATGTTTATCCATCTCCTAGGATACACTCAATGCATTTTGGGTGTTTGGTTTTTATCATTACATAGGATTCCCTTTTGATTTATATTTCAATATTTCTTCCTAGTGAACATGGCGGATGTATTACATAAGATAAAATCAATAGAAATCTCCATTAAAATGGGAGATAAGGTGATTTATAAAAATATACTGTACTAAAGTAGCCAATAATTTGCAATCAGCGTCTGGCTTCAAATTTCGACAACTTCTGCAAATCCGTCAACATACAAGAAAAGCAACTGTCCCTAAAACTATTAGCGAAAATAGCAAAAAGGTTAATGTTTAGACACGCGAACTAGAATTGCTCGATTTGAATTCATGTTCGGGTTATGAGCAATAAATGTAATATAGTGGAAAATTAGATCAATATCATCTTCGAACCGAAATAGAAACGCCGATTGATTGATTTATAACTAAGGTTAAATAGTCTTGTCTTCCACAACACCAGGGTTAATACTGTTATCAGCAAGGAAAGATCTAACAAGTCAAACACATATTCACACGCCTCGAATCCCTCATAATTTTGACACAAGTGTGTTCGCTTGAGAAATGCGTAATGGACAGATGAGGGAAGATCACTAAACCAATAATCTTACAAAAGACCCAATTTGATCAGTGATATTCTGGACATCAGTTTAAAATTAGAATGTTAGTGTACTGCCTCGTTTTGTTTATGTCTCTCATCGTCGATTAAATATTATTCATATCTGATTGTATTTTGGTAACATATCGAGTTTATTTTTTATTCGAAATTTACTGCATTGTATCAACAACGAGTATCGTCTGAAATAGTCATGCCTGTGGCAATTTTCATCTTGAAAATTAAGCGTACCAAATAATTATTACCAAGTAAATGATTTTTTTCTGTCATTTTAATAAACGTGGAGCAGACGAATCTTTATTTTAAAATTGATGATCATGACTCACTAAATAATCGTCGTCCTGGGTATGACGATAAACTATATTGAAAAGCAAGGTCTCTGATCCAGAGGTTTTGAAGAGCGTGGAACCACCTCTTAATTGCTGATTTTCCCAGAGTGGTAGCACCTGTTAGGGTCGCAGCTATGTGCACATAGATGACCACACCTAAACTGGGTTCAAAACTCTATGTATTTGTAAAAATAGGTTTTAATACCAGAAATACTTTGTAAAAAATTATTACCAGCAATAAATTTTTGAAGAAAAATTATTACCAGCAATACATTAAAAAGTATTACCAGCAATACATTAAAAAGTATTACCAGCAATACATACTTAAAAAGTATTACCAGCAATACATACTTAAAAAGTATTACCAGCTTTTTAAAAAAAAATATTATATACAATTAATTTTTAGAAAAAAATATTACCAGCAATAAATATTTTTTTGGCATTAAATAACCCATTAAGTTTGATATGCCGTCAAAAAAAACAAAAAAACAAAAAAAAAACGAACCAAAGCAAACCAAATAATCGCCATGGTATGTTGTGGCGGGGATGGGTGAATTGAAGGAAATAATTTGATGCTGAAATTTAAAACTCAGAATAATTAATATTGTGTCCTTCTCAGACTGATATATTTCTACATTACTTTACCAAATCGTAAACTTCCAACTAGAAATCTCGCGGGCCCAGATAAATTTATTTGAAAAATAAAAACCGTTCTTTACCAAAAATCATTCTTCTTCTGGGTTAGACTAATTGTCGGAATTCTTTTTTTTTATCCTAAGGTTCACTTGTTCAATGCTATGAAGCCACTCCAGGTAAGGTATTACATTAAGAGGAAGTTCATTCGGATAGAAAAAGAGGATAACGGTTAACCCTAGACTTGAACAGGTTAAGAATTTACTGATCGGTGAAACAGACAGTAGTTCGCGGGAAGAAGCTGTCCGAGTGGAAATTACTTTTCACCAATGGAAGACGAATGGAATGTGGGTGGTTTTCTACAATATACACGGCATAATGGGTCCTAGCCGTGAACCAAGGAATGTAGTTCGCCCGAGCACTTTCCATAATATTAGCGACAGAGCAATGCGAATATTGCCACATCCTGCCAGTGAGGGAGAGAATGGATGGTGGAGAATAATTCGTTACCCACAAGGACTCGAAGACGCTTTTGAACTCTATCTAAACCTGAAAAAGAGACATAGGCAGTTTCCACTTAATTATAACAACAGTAGTTCATTTCCGGCTTGATCTGGCTCTTGTAAAGGTAGCAGGTGAAATCAGAGACTTACTAAAGCGGAATAGGTATTCGAACTTTCTCCTGCAACTTTTGCAATAGATCGTATGCACTCTTGGGGTCAGGTGTGAGTTTCAGTCCCAATAGTCTTTCAAGGCAGGGATCCTACCCCAGAGGATATCCATTCATCGCAAATGGTTTTATTTCGGTGTCCGATCGGCGATGGTGGAATTTAACTACTTTGTTTTTCAAGTCATTGAATGTCACCAGCCTGTTTTCCCCCACTGAGTATTTGATCGGATGAGAGATCAGCTGTCATCCTCCGATCATCAAATGAATTCATCGTGAAATTTAAAATTCCGGATAGACCAGAGATTTTCAGAATGATATCTCTCAACATCGTTTCGACATTAGCCTCAGTGAATCATCTTAACAATCCGATAATACTCCTCCTTACCAAAAACAAGTGCTTTCTGCAATAGTTATACTGTCGGAGATTTGATAACTTACACTATTTTATTACCTAGGGGGCGCACACGAGCATTATCAGGTCATCCCAGAAGTTCAGTCTTAATTTTGAATAAAGAAAACAAGTGAACAAATGTTACATTTAATTACAGATTTAATCAACAATGTATTTTCCCTGATTATCTATGACTTCCTTCTATCTATTAACGAGCTTATTAATTCCATTACTGTAAAATTCATTTGGCTTTGATTCGAAGAACACACAAATGTCAGTTTTAACCTCTTCCTGTGTTACAAAAGCTGTTTCTTCCAAATGATTCTGTAAGCTACGAAACAAATGGTAGTCTGAAGGAGCAAGATCGGGAGAATAAGGTGGATGAGGAATTTTCTCCCAACTAAATTCTTCGATCTTTTGTGACGTGATTCTTGCTGTGTGGGGTCGCGCATTGTCCTGATGAAACATCGCCCCTTTTCGATTCACGAGAGCAGGTCTTTTTTTTCTCAAAGCTTGGTTCAACGGCTCTAATTGCTGACAGTATATTTGCGCATTACTTGTTGCATTAGGTGGTAAGAATTCAAAGTGGGTTATTCCTTGGCGATCCCACCAGATTGAAAGAAGAAACTTTTGCACATGAAGTTCCCTTCTCGGCTGTGGCTGGGGTCCTTCCCCTTTTCCAAGCCACTGTCTACAATGCTTAATATTTCGATAAAAGATCCATTTTTTGTCGCCAATCAGAAGTCTATCCAAATAAGGTGAAACAGGTAGGCGAGAATGGAGAGAAGAGCAGATGTCAACTCGAGATTTGAGGTTGTTTTCAGACAATTCACGAGGCACCCATTTTCCAAATTTAGGAACTTTTCCAAGTTGTTGAAGATGACGATGAACAGTTGTATGGTTTGAACTGAGAACTACTGACAATTCGTCAACTGATAAAGCAGGATTTTCTTCAAGGGCTGCTTCAAAAAGCTTTTCATCAAACTCAACTGGCCGTCCGGTTCGATCTTCATCTTCAAGGGTGAAATCTCCACCTCTGGATTTTGCGAACCATCTTCTGCAATTTCTTTCATTCACACATTCCTCTCCATAAACTGAGTGAATGTTTTTAGCCGCTTGTCTCGCTAGAACAATTACGACTGAGTAGTGAGTTCAATCCTCACTGGGAGCCCCTTACTTTCGGCCTTGTGCCCCATCCAAGCTACACTTGGAAAATCACTGTATCGGTTCTTGTATTTTTTACATTATTTTGGTGGACGTAATTACTGAGTTTTCCATGTTTTGTTTCAGAAGACACACGTTTTCATCTCACAGCGCATACACACCGGCCCGCAACACCTATACGCTATTTTTAGTGGATAAACGTATTTAGATGCACCTTTCATTTATTAAACAGTATATATATATATATATATATATATATATATATATATATATATATATATATATATATATATATATATATATATATATATATATATATATTTCTTTTCATCTACCGGCCTAAATATTCTAGTATGCAATCCAATCAAATATAGCGTTTAGATTATAAAATCTATCTGATTAATCAATAAAATCAATCCTTTTAGAAACTTATACCCAGTGTGCCAATAGAAACTTTACACTATGTTTTTATAAATTTAACTACTGTCCTACGGATACAATTATTTGAAAATTTATAATTATTAGGAATAAGAATGCCTCACCAAATGAGGATTGCATTACGTGTGTAAGGATTTAAGAAAATAGTTCTATCGTGAAATGTAAAACTCCGGTTAACTAATATAATCTTCTTTAACTGATATCTTTTAAAATTGTATCTCAGTTCGTGTACAGTCTTAACAGTCTAAGTTACTCATTTTTACCAAATATAGTTAACGCCTGCAATATTTGCGCCAGTATGAATTTTCCAATCCATAAAATAATCGTGCTGACTCAAAAAATAAAAAACGTTCCGACGAAAATCTTAAAAATAAACCTACTACAAAGAAAAAACATTTAAAAATATATATATTATTTAATGATTATTTGAAGATAAGCCGTATAAATTGCCCCTTTCCTTAAACCTACTCATCGAATGGTCTACTGGCCTTGTACAGGTTGAAGCCTACTATAAAAATAAATATATAATAATTTAATTTAGTTAAACCAAGAGAACCAAACAAAGCTACCAATGTTTCACCTAAGCGGATCGTCAGGTGTTTTTTCTTTGGGCCTTGCACTTGCATGATAGACGATTATTTTCGGCTAGCGTACATGTTATTGGTTCTTCCTTTTTATATACCTTTTTCCCTTTTGGTTTGATTACTTGCAAATCAAGATACCGAAGATTTTCCGAACGAGTATAGTTTCTTTCACTTATAAGATTTCTATTAATAATAATAATTTAATTTATATAAATAACTATCCTTATAATGTATCCTTATAATTTATCTATATATCTATGTTTCTCATTGAGAGTCTTGCTAATATCTTTCGTTGGACTGGCTACAGAATGACAAACGAAGACTAGTACAAAACAACGCATCTTTTCAAAGCTACCAACACAAAAAACAACTAAAATGCATAGCGCATCTAAATCGAAGAAAAAATAATCAAATAAAAAATATGTTGAGATTCCACACGAACTCGAATAAAAGATGCTAAAGGAAATTTCCATCAATACTGGAAAGAGCGATAACATTAACTGGACTCGAGAAACCTTTTTTCCTGAAAAAAATGTTTTAACGGAAAGATTTTATAAAATTCAACCAAAAGAAATACTGCCTACTTGGTCAATATATATGGAATGTCTTTTTGTAAGAACACAATTCACTCTTGTATGAATAATACGAAAAATAAACTCGTAAATGCAAACTTTTATTTTCAGTTGGCTTCCATAAAAATACAAGTCACAAAGAAACAAGATATATATTTTATAATACTTCAAACGTTCTTTTAAGAGACACCCGTATTTGAAGTAAACACCCTGTTTTTTTTCTTTCAAAAAGGTTTGTATTACTTCAACCACCCTTCGTAAACGAACAAAACTTAATAGAGAAAATGTGCTCCTTGCACTTTCATTTGTAAGAGAAAACATCATTTAACCTGGTGTTCTTTTGTCAGCTTGGCCACAGAGAGTGTCACAATGCACACTTTCTCATTCTTATTGTTCTCGAAACATATATCTGCCCAGTTTACTATCCAAAACGTAATCAAAGCAATTTTTAAAGAATTAATGGAAAACATATTTTCTTTAATAAGATTATATCTAGTGCGGATGCCGATATAAGTAAAAAACACTGATTAAAATAAAACATGGCGTCTGTTTCAAACACGGATATTCATGAAATGTAATAAGAATGGTGGATTAAAAATAAAAGCCATTATTATTGATTGATAGATAGATAGATAGATAGATAGATAGATAGATAGATAGATAGATAGATAGATAGATACAAAATTTAGAATTAAAAATATGTGGAAATAAACACTTCAAAATTGTGTGGATTAGTTTCCTTCAGAAAGCACTAACATTATTTTATTTTTTTTTTCTGTACATTTGTCATTCTTAATTATTCGAGGCGGAAAATTATTTTTCTGCAAAATAAGACGCAGATATACGCATACAAACACTCCTTTCTCCATTTATCTTCACAAATCATATGTCCATACACGTCGGGATACAAATACGCTAGTTTTGTTTACAAGAAAGTAGGATTGTAAAGACAGATTTTTTAAGTGTCCGTTTTAGCCGTAACATGTTAGTCTACAGACATGTATTTACAAGCATACTGACATAATAATATATTATCTAAATAACACACACACGTATGTATATATATATATATATATATATATATATATATATATATATATATATATATATATATATATTAGTGCGTGTTTGGAGTCTGTACGTATGTATGAATATATTGTTGTTGGCGAAACTCGTTAGCGAGAATTAGGGTACTCACAGACGATTTCTTCTTACACAGACGCAGAAACTTACACAGACACATATATACACAGACAGATATAGATACAGACACACGCAGATGCAGACACAAACAAGCACACATATGCACATACACACATACAAACATATATCAGAAATAGAGCGTATGTAAATATAAATATAAAGGCAACACTGAAGTCAACACTCAGAGGCGACATGCTAGATTGCTTGTGTATCTACGTATTCATGTGAACAAATCAATATACTTACGCACGCACACACACACAGACACAAGTATATATATATATATATATATATATATATATATATATATATGATTCGATGGATAATTTGTCGTTTATATTACGCAAAATTTAAAATAACACTCTCATTTTATTTTAGCAGATGCTTTTAACAAAATTATTCAAAATACCTTGAAATGGTAAAGTAAATTTAATCAACGATATAGCCATTGCTTTCAACGACAGCCCCAATATGACTTCAGAAACTTCTGGATTTATTCTGGACGGTCTCTTTGTTTAAGTCGGTGAATGCTGCCATATCCTTGCCTTCACTTATTCTTTGATGTTACAGGGAGTCCTCTTGGACTTTCGCTCAACTGCAGCCTATACATTATAATCAATGTGGATGCAATCTGGGGATTTAGTTGGTCAGATTTAACTGTAATGTGATCGCAGAAATTATCTAACAGCTGTGACTGGGTTCTCCTGCTATTGTGGCATGGTATGGCATAGATTTCTGTTTCCAGACACAGAGTCTTCCATCAACCACCTGTTGACGCAGGTCAACACTACCTCCTCAAGGCGTTATGCGGGTCTCCGGGTTGAGTCTGATACCCTCAAAAACACATTCGGGAGTTTCTTTCTTATCACATTAATAAGTATCACCAATATAGACATGCAAATGTTTTTGAATCCTCTTCAATGTCAGCAGATTGACATCAAAACACTCTGAAATGTTCGTATTGGAGCTTCCGTTGCGAATGCCAACCAGTACAGAATGCTTGTTTCCAAATTTCAGGCGGAGTGAATTTTATCATGGGTTTC
>OZ010594.1:60500985-60513485 GCA_963932145.1 Acanthosepion lycidas | reverse complement strand
GAACAATCTATTCACTGTTATATTTAACATCCCCGCACGAGGGATGTATGTGGTACACGGCCGAGTTTGCCGTAGGTACTCCAAGCCCGTAGAGTCGGCTAAAAATATTGCCGTTTAACTCGCTTAAACGGTTTCAGGGACTGTCTACCTGGACGAAACTTTGCCCTCCGGCAAAGCCTCGTACGAGTTACTGTCTTCCAAGGCAGAGAGTTCGACAGTTGAACAATCTGTGCGACTGTTAATATATAATAGCCCAACCACCGGTGATGTATGTGGCACAAGGCCGAATTTAACGTGGCTTTCTCCGAGTCCGTAGGCTCGGCCAAATATATTCCCTTTGAGCCCACCTAGATGGGTTCAGGGACTGTCTACCTCCCCGAAGGAAACTTTGCCCTGCGGCAAAGCTTCGTTCAAGTTCCTCTCTACTGAGGAAGAGAGTTTGAAAGTTGAACAATCTGTGCGACTGTTCCCTGAAGCCTTCTGTCTTACTAATCTTATAGTAGACAGAAGAGTCTGAAATAGACTCTTTAGAGGGAGAACACAACAACACTTACAAAAACAAAATATTAAGACATATGAAATATTTATAAACTAAGAAAAAAATGGTAAACTGTTATTTTGTATTCTCTTTTCCTATATGTCTGTAAAACCATGGCAATTTAATCACAGACAAAAAGTTGTCTTGAAGTAAGTGTAGTGTTCTTATATAGACGGATACAGTGAACATCACGGACTGTTTTCGTACAAATTTATTTTACATCAGTTAATATTTTTTCAAGTATTTTCATTTTTATCAGATATAAATTAATACATATGTTTTTAAAGTAAGCACTTGCTTCATAATCAGAGTTTCAGCTATAAAGTGTTTGTCACACTGTTTTTGTTGAACAGAGGGCAAACATTTTTTTTTCAAAACGCCTATTTTATAAATCTGAAATACAGAGTGAATCGGAACCTGCATTTTGAGATTGGTAAACAAATTTGTACAATCAAAACAGTTAATAATGTAAAAAATCATTTTCATAATCATCATCTCTATTCATTCAAAATATTTTCGTGTGTATAGAGCTTGTCAATGAAGCTGGTTGTGTCACACATGAGCCCCACTGAAGCACTGCTAAAGATAGAGATACTTGTTAATTGATAGCTAATGTTCATAGTCAATGTTGAGGATTATATGGAGAAACTGATGCTGCTGAAAACAATTTTTATTCATCGGAATTATCTTCATCCCTGCACCAGTTTTAATTTCTGGGCAAATGAATCAAAGGCATTATTTTTGGAGCGAACCGCGTAATTCAAATAATTTTCCTTCGAATGGCTACGCTTAACTTGTAGCTGACTCGTTAAATTCTGTTTGTGCTGAAGAAGAAATGAGCCAATAATCAAGCCAAGATAGGACAATCAGATAAAAAGAATTTTCTGACGCCGTTCGCTCAGCCGATGATAAAGTGTGATCGCAAGAGCCACCTTGACTTCGATGAGAAGACGAACACCTCAAATGATTGGATTGTAATAAAATCACTGCTATCAGTGACCGTACAATGAGGCTGGGAATGAGCAATCGACTTTTTCCTGTTTCGTTCGCATTAATTGTGCTGATAATTGTGTGCAAATGATCCCTTCACACTTTAATGTCTGGTGAGAGAGTTAATTGGCTCGACTTCGCAACGATTTCTGAATGCTACTCGAAATTGCCGAACACTTCGCGTCTGTGTATCGCAATGTCTGCAAAAACGCCATCAACTCACATAGGTCTATTCCAATTTGCCCAAACACGCTCCAATTATTTCCACCTATCTTTTCTTTTCACCTCGGCTACCATTCACACGAAGTTAAAGATAACTTGTTTTAAGTGACTATCACAGGTTTCCAGAGCGAAATGAAAAGTGTCATTGTTATCAGTGGGCCTTGCGAGAAGAGGCTAATCTGTTTAATTGGTCAAAAGCTCTAACTAAATTACCATAAAAGACGCTACTGTCTACAAATAAAAACTAAGTACCAAAAAGATAATTACGCAGTAATATAACTATCGGGCAAAACAAATATGCACCAATGTATCACATCTTGGAAGCAAATATGCAATGGTTTGGTTTGGTTTGTTTTACGGCATAACAATCTCAATCGGTTATTTCATGCCGACAAATGTTTTTTGTTGGTAATATTGTTTTTCTAAAATCTCTTTCTGGTAATATTTTTTACTTCAAGAAATACATTTCCGGAAAAACCTTTCCTTCAAATATAGACTGCTAGTAATTTTTGGGGGAAAAATGTATTGCTGGTAATAGATTTTTTACAAAGTATTTCTTGTATTAAAACCTATTTTTACACTTTCATAGTGTTTTGACCCAAGTTTCTGGGTTAACTATTTTCCTCGGACTTTTACAGGTGCTACCACCACGGATTAGGTTGGACTTAAGAACACCAGGAAGTAAGAGGTGGTACACGCTCCTCAAAACCTCCTGATCAGAGGCCTTGCTGTGGGATGTAGTTAATCGTTTTACACAGGACGTGGATGTAGTTTATCGTCATACCCAGGACGGTAAATATTCAATGAATAAACTTCATAACGTGAATATACAACTACGTGGTCTGTCTAAGCACTAACGGGACTTAGTTTCTTCTTCTTTCACATCGTGCACAGTGCGTTCTTGCCACAGGGCCAGACGATCAACCAGCAAGTCTACAAAGAGATGCTACATCGTTTTCTTCGTTCAGGTCGCGAGTAGAGACAAGGGTTGTGGCAAGACAAATCGTGGCTACTTCATTCTGACAATGAACCTTCCCACAACTCCCTGATCATCCGGAAATCCCTGACCAAGAAGAACACCGCGGTACTGGAATAACCATCCTATTGACCTGAACTTGCTCCATGTGTATTTTTTTCTTTTCCCCAAGATGCAGGGGATCATCAAGCGAACCTGTTTTGAATGCATGAAGTCTATCATGTGGGCCGTACAAACGAAGGTGATTAGCATCCATAAAGAATCCTTTCAGCAGTACATAGGAGCGGGACAGGGAAGAATGGAAAAATCCATATAGTTTTTTTTTTTTTTTTTTTTTTTTATTAAAGAAAACACATTCCTTATGAGACCAGTCCCTTTACTTTTCAAAAACACCTGGTATATATCATGGCATAACAAATCATATGCAAATATATAAGACTACATGAAGATAAATATGCAAAAATATATGCATATTCTCATACATTTTTTATATCACTCCTAAGTTTAGGAACGTTAGAATCAGGGCATTACTAAATTATATACATTCAAGTACTCAATTATTGACCCATTTGTCAAAAATTGATTTTAAATGTATATCTCGATAAAATTAGATGTCTTATAAAATGCTCCTATTTCATAATAATCTGAACAACCAAATTATAAATTTCGCTGAAAAAGGACATCTAGCGATATTTAATATGGTTCAAAATTATTAGCATCTACCAAACAATTTTATTGTTGCGTTGCAAAAAAAAAAAAAAAAATCATTGATTTGGAATATTACCGTATCGAATAATAGAGGTTATGTCATCATTAGAATATTTCAAAATACAGAAACCTCTGGAATAAAGCATGGAAAGTTTGCGTGACATTCACTTGCACAATTATTTTGCCACTTTCTTTTGGTTGATAAACTATTCTATATGTGACGTAAAGGTAAAGTAGAAGGGGCAGAGTTCTGACCTAAGGAAGAACATTGCTGATGCTCACGCTGCTGGAGATGGGGTGTAAGTCAATATCTAGGAATTCCAATATGTCCAGATCAACTGTTCGCAATATAATCGTTAAGCATCGAGATATGGTTTGTTGGAGAACAAGAGTGGAAGCGGTAGAAGGAATCTCTTTTCAGAACGGAATGGGCTGACATTAATACGAATGGTCAACCATGATCTTAAGATAACAGCTACAGAGATGAAAGCCAGTTTGACAGCAATCGGAGTTCTTGTTTCAAGGGCAACGATTACCCGATCTCTCACTAGAATCGGGTTGAAAGCTTGCTGTCCCGAAAGACGCCATTGTTGAAGAAAAGACTTATCTGCTCGTTTGAAGTTTGCGAGGGACTTTATTGATAAACCTGAACGTCTATAGTACACTGTTGTTTGGACTGACGAAACCAAACTCGAGTTATTCGATTATGATGATAGGACTACTGTTTGAAGAAAAGATGAGGCGTGTACAATTCGAAGAATACCATACCTACCATCAAACATGGCGGAAGTAACATAATGCTGTGGTGACGTTTTTCTTTTTCGTCTTTTTTTTTTTTTTTTTTTTTTTGCTAAATGCAATGGAAAATTGATTTGCAATGACAGAGCTATAAAAAAATGGCAACTATCTCGATGTTTATTACAAAAACCTGAAATCACCGAACAATCTGTCTGGGACAAAGTTAGATATTTACGCAAGACAATGATCCCATTACTTCACTTTTGATCCAAAATTTGTTGAAAGAAAACAAGATAGATGTACTCCCATGACCGGCTCAAAGTCCTGACGTAAACCCGATCGAAAATTTATATAAAATGTAAATAGTGTAAACTAAGATCAATCTACCTAAATCTCAGACTAATGTAAACTAAATTCTTTCACTGTTTGAGTGAATGTGATGGACACAATATGTTTTGTAAGTGTTTACTTAGTTTCCTAATGTCCATACAAATGTTCAGGTCTGACTGTAGAAAATTGCTGTAGTGCAAAGCTTTTTTGGTTATTTTCAAGTTTATGTCAGCGTAATTACTGTGATTTTATTCTAAACTGTGCTGTGTTGGAGTCGTACGAATAGCATTCTGGGATACATTGCCGATCTTTCAAAACAGTTTTGATTCAACGCTGGTAAATTTAAGTTAAATTCTGTTGTGTTTTATAAAAGATTTTATACTATCGTTAAACAGTATTTTAGAATTAATAGCTTTATATTATATTATCTACAAGAATATATCTTATGGGTGCACTGAGTTGTATTATGAATATTACGGGGCTTCCTTATTGGAAGTAAGGTCTCTTAGGTGGTTAGACTTCTTATATATCTTTTTTGTGTGGCCAATGTATTCGGTTTATCTATATTGCAAGAATCACCATCTTGCACTGGACAATGGAATTTCTACATGCAATTCGTGTTCTGAAGTTTCGAATTCATAGGGTTGCTGGCATTGGTAATTATGAAATTGGTAGCTTATGCTTTTTTATATCGTAAATTTTCTAATGTCTACAGGTGAAATTACTAGTTTTATGATAAGTCGCGTGGCGATTTCCTCTTGTTTATAAAGTTTTATGCATTTTCAATAAAAGATGTCAACGTTGATTCGTTCTGTTTGTTGGTGTATTGGTGACGCTTAATTTCTGTAGAAGGAAACTTATTTGATTATTGATAACGTGGCTGGAAAATGTTTGTTTTATATGTTGATGTCCACTGAAGATGACACGTGTGCTCAATTAAGAATTTATTTTGCATCATTTCTAATATATATGGTAGTGAGCATTCGAATTTATCATTGATTAAAACAGGAGATCTTGTTAGTCGATATTTTACATAAGGAATTGTTAAATATATAATGCTGTTCAATTCTACATAAACAGCGAGGAATGGGGACTCCTTCTCTACAGAACAGAACAGAACATTTAGTCCATACCGTAAATAGTAGCGTAAAAGCCGACCTGGCACACAAGTCCTGAAAAAAGTAGGCTACAATTGACTCACACTTAGGACGACTGGTAAATGAAGTATACAATAACCTCGGCCAAAACTGCATAAAATCATACCACTTACCTGCATATTGAGACAATATCTGTAATATCTTTTTATATTCTTTGTATAGAGCCCAGCCTACAATCACGTATATTGTATCTGTACAACTTCGCAAATATTAAAAAATATTCAGATTTACTCATAAACACATTAAAGGCAACATCAGCTCCTATAAAATATTAATACTGTAGATCACACATCATACCAAGCAGTTTTTTGATAGTACAGTTATGTATCATATTATGTGTTATTTTGAAATACGGTAACACTTACTGTATCAGCTGCTGAACCTAATGTGCGCCTTAACGTTAATAGAATACTGAATCTGTGTTTTTTATTTTATTATTTTATTTCACATCCACCCCGTGACGTCGATTCAAGGATCAGCTCAAAACCATGTTGTTGAAGAGAGAAATCGATCCAGTCAGTTTGGAGACGGAAGCTGCAGGATGGAAACATTAGAGAAGAAAAGAAAGCATCCTTCTAAAACGCCAAAAGAGAAATGAAAAACACGAAGAGAGTCCAAAGAAAAGCCAAAGTTTTTAATCCTCAGAACGCTACCGATGTACCATGCGGTGACTGTGTACATCTCTTCAGGTCCAACGTATGAATCATTTAACACAGAGGGAAATGTCAGTGAGATTGTAAAAAATGAAATGTCACTGATAATCATCTTAAAATAACAGACTTTATAAGGTAGAACCAATAATCGCAATACTTAATACTCGGCAACGCAATATTCAGCAAAGCAATACTCGGCAATACTCGGCAACGAGTTCTGCCAACGATGATGACGTTAAAAATCTGGACATCTTTTGGTTTAGAAACTTGTCAAGCTGCTTGCTAAAGTGATAGGGAGTGGGCCATAGATCAGAGGAATATTGTAAATATAGTAAAGTATCCCATGTCGAGCAGTTTCTACAGTGGCATTCTGGCAAACATGTGGATCAGCATTATCATGAAGTAAACACTTCCTCTTACATTTTACTTAATGGCATGTGTAATTCATCAATTTCATGGATGTAAATTTCATTGGCTATGCTTTGGTTAGATTCCAGAAAGCTGTAAGGTCAATAGCGGACCACCAGAGATACACAATAACTTTCTGGTGCGGGAATTTCGGTTTTGGAAAGTGTGTGCTTCATCATGATCAAACTATTAGGTTAGATCGTTTACGATTATCATAAAAGTTAATCAATATTGACTATTCGATCAATAAATGGATCCATCGAATTCCGCGGATGTAGCGTCGTACACTCTCCAAAGCCAAGATCCATTTGATTTTCACTGAGTTTATGTGTAACCAATTTATCGAGATTTTCAGGTTGAACTTTATTTTCAATTGTACGATATTGTTAAAGTTACTGACACCCATTATCTGAGATATTTCTATAACATTATCTGGTGAGATTCTTTTCTGAGTAGTGTTTCAAGTTATTGGTTGTAAGTTGCACATGGATGTCTTCTACTACGTTAAACTCTAAGACTCATATCCCCACTGCGGAACTCCACAAAACAGCGCCGTACTGTCTGATGGCAAGTGGATCATTCACTACACGCTCTGTTACATTTGTCAACGGCTTGAGAAACATTATGACAAAGCTTGAACTCATGCAAAAAATAAATAAATAAACGGATCTCTTCTTTATTCTTGATCAAGATGAGGATTAAACAATTTTTCAAAATACTTGGATTTACACCCAGATGCGTGTTATGCCTACTGGGCGTGTTGGATTCCATGCACGAGGTTTAGGTATTAATCTAGGAGAAGGAACACCTGTGTCTTGACAGCATCTAATTATGGTGATTGGTTCTTATTTTTGGATACAAGGAGTTCTTGCCCAGAGTGTCTTTCCATACTTTGAAAAATTCATACAAGGGCATTCCTTGATATCGTAAAAATTCTTTGATTGCTGAATGACTAACCGGAACCTAAATGAACAATTGTATTAATATGTATTTTTATTAATTTCAGCGCTATTTTTAGTGGATACTCGTATTTGAGTAGACGCGCCGTTGATTTAATAAACAGTATATTTATTTATTTTGGTCCACCGTCCTAAAAATTAGAGAAATCTTATTAGAGAAAAATATGTGCTCTCCGTTAGAATTCGAACTTGTGTTCCACTAGGGGAAACTATCAGTACCTTGTTCTTTTTTGACTGATCAGCTACAGCATGCATTGATGACTAAGCAAGGCTTAACAGTGTCTTATAACAGTTTTTTCTGAGCCTTGGAATAGACATATCTGCTCAGTTTCGTATCACAATGCTAATAAATCAACATTTAAAGAAACGTGATTGATTTTTTTTATTTATTAATCCGTGAGATTTCCTTGTAATTAAACATTATTTTTAGTGAACACTAGTATTTGAGTAGACGCCTCGTTCATTTATAAAACAATATATTTACTTTCGTCTACCAGCCTGAATATTCGAGAAATTTTATTACATAAAAATATACGTTCATCACATGATTCAAACCTGCGTTCCCCTAGGGAAAACCTACATTATATCTGACGTGCTTTGACCTCTTGGCTACAGAGTGAGCCAATGATCAAGTATAACTGAATAGTCCCTTTAAACACAGATTTTTCTCTGACTCTTGAAATGGACATATCTGTTTAATTTCATTAAATATGAAAAAAAGAATCAACCACGTTTTTTACAAATTGCATCATGATGAAATGTATATGTTCTCTCAAATGACGATAAACGTCTAACTTCTTTATTTATAAAAGGATTCTGGAATAGGGATGAACGTTAACGCTCACATTATCCTTTCACAATCTAATAAATAATCAAATAATCTTTGAAGAAATAGTGTAAATTCCACTCAGATTCCTTGTATTAGGTTGTTCGTGAAACAAGGAATTTTTAAATAAATATTTTAGGTGAGTTCTAATATATTATTTTAATAGCTGGGCAAAATATATATTTACATTCTTAATAATCAACGTATCCTATTGGTTACATTGATATCAAATTCAGAACTTAAATTAAAAGATTATATATCCCTCATCTTGAACTTGAACGATGAACGAATCGCCATTCATTATATACAGTTCCGTGCAAAAGTGAATCCATAAGGAAATTGTCTCCAGATTATCAACAAATCTTAAACTATATATTCATTAAGAAAAACCTTGTTTAAATGAATTTCAACCATTTTCAAAAAAAAATTTCAAGCTGGAATAAAAATATTAATAAACATTAAAAATTAAGATGTGCATACGTAAGTGAACCCTTTCATTTACATTTATATTTTTGTTTTACATGGTTGCCAGAGCAAATAATTTTTTCGGCATGTGTAAAAGTCAAAATAGAACGTGCTCATTTTTTGGTAAACTCTGTATACAGTAGTCAAGCTATTAGGTTGGTGGAAAAAGAATGTCGTTTTCTTACATAGTAACATATATTAGAAAACGACATCATTTTGCACCAACCTAATATATGACTCATTGTGTATGTAAAAGTGTGTAGTAAGGGACTAAATTAAAAGAAAATATATATGCAAAAATCAAAATAATTTCGTGAAGTTTTAAAAAGTTGCATAGTTGAAATCTATAATGATGAGAAACGCTATAAAGTGCTGTCAAAACGATTTGGAGTACAGTTCTCAACCATGCAACAAATTATTCGTAAATGGAAAGACTTTGGTATGACGGCTTGACATCCGCGAAAAATAACAGCAAGAGAAAGTAGATATCAAGTTCAGATAGCACAGGCGTATCCCGCCGTGACATTTGATGTTCTCTAATGTTTATTGCCCAATTTCGGAATCAGTGTATATCCATATAAATTTCGACAAAATCTGAACAATGCTGATCTTCATGGCAGAATGCCTAAAAAAAGCCAATGCTTACGAAATAGAACAAGCATGCTCCCCTCAAATATGCCAAAAATCATATTAATAAACTAGAAACATTCAGGCAAACAATCCTATGGTCGGTTGAGACCAAACTAGAGCCTTGGGATTGGGGAAGCAATATGTGGTAAATCTGGCGAGTTCTTAATACGGCTATTAAAGGGAAGAATTTGATAACAACCATTAAACATAACGGTGACAGCATTAGGATTTAAGGGTGCTTTGCTGCAGCTGGAAGAGACAGAAACTTACGTATATCGGCACAATGGACTTTGAAAAATCCCAAGTAATTTTGAAGAAATGTGTCTTGATCTCAGTACAAAATTTGCGGGTTTAGGTCGTGGCTGGAACTTCCAAAAGAACGATGATCTGAATCATCAAATCAAACCCACAAAAGAATGGCTTCGTAAAAAAGAAATTTCAAGTCTTGGAACGTTCTAATCAAAGTCCTGGTCTAAAACCAATTGAAGATGTGTGATTCAAGGGAAAGAACGCGTTGCATGCGAGAAACTTAGGTAAAGTCGAGCAGTTGTGGGAGTTTTGCCAAGAAGAATGATCAAAAGTCGGCACTCACTACTGCGAGAAAAAGTTTATAGAAAAAGACTGGTTGACATTGTAAACTAAATCGGAGCATGTAATGCAATTAATTTTGCACATCTTAAATTTGAATTTTGAATTAATATTTTAATTCCTACTTTATAATATTTTTTGAAAGTGATTTCAATTGATTTAATAAAGGTTTCTTTTAAATAATATATAGTTTAAATAAGAATTGTTGATGATTTGGAAAAAGGTGACACTTTTTACAATAATATCTTATGGATTCACTTATTTTGCACATCATTTTATGTACTAGTGAACGGAAGTATATAAAGGCGTACGTATCTTTAAAATGCTCATAATGTCACTAATCGAATTTATTGAAAAATAAAAGCACATTAACTTTCCTTTTTCTGCTTAGTCTGTCCTTTTCTCAAGAAAAATACATTTGCTTTTTTGCGCAATTCTCTTTTTTCTTCAAAGGTATCGAAAACGTTTTAAGAAAACCAGCAAATCTATAACACCTTGTGTTGTGAATCAATACGTGATAAGTTACACTATAAGAGTTTTTTTCATGTGATATACTGAGCGATTTTTTCTCTAAATAAACGAACAATTATTACTTGTGCTGCAAAAAAAAAAGAGTGCACCGGTTGCACAGTACAGTTATCTTTCATACACATACAATATAAACTATGTCATTTCTGAACGTCTATACATGATATAACAATACTTATGGAAGATCAAGATAATCTGAGGAACTGATCTCACCTCTTACATAACTATAACCGCTCAAATAAAAAACCGACTTGTAATATCAGGTATCTCAAATAGTAAATGAAGATCCTTTCACCATTTTTTCAAACCCTGAGTTATCATCATCTTAGTTATCATCTCTCTACCATAACGCTTCCGTTAAATTGGCCACCAATGTAACAAAAGTGATATGGTAGAAAGATTTGTTCTCCCATTTGTACTTCTCCCGTTATCGGTTTTAGCATATCCGTGATATAATAAAAACGTAAATCACGGATAGAACGGAACGGCCGAAAGGAAAAAAAGAATGACAAACTGCTCAGAGAGAGTTTTATCTTGCTACGTCGTATACAAAGTTAGATCAAAATCCTATATTAGCCAAAAAGGCTCCAGACGAAGCATTTTCACAGGCGCGTTCTCATTGGTTAATAAATACAAAAATGCGTCCAAACTGTACCGACCTCAACGAAAACACAAATTGCGCCAATCCACCTGTAAGCCTATCACATGACATAAGGTTTCTATAAAAATGAAACGTTATTCATCCTCGCTAGTGAGGAAAAAATTTCAACTTGGCAGCAGACACTATGTCACGTAATTTCCTATTTCATACTTGACGTTAAAGTTAGCGTTAACATCATCTCAATCTGCAAATATTTATCACTCAAGCAACATATTTCACAGCAAACAACACCAGTTACCAGCCGAAGAAAGACTACATTGTTGAAATTGCACTAAGTCAAGACCCTTAAGGTTAACTAATACGTAAAACAAAGTTGTTTAATTTTGTCACGGGGACAATATTACTGAAGAAAAAACAAGTTAATTATCATACACATAATTTTCCAACACAGAATTAAACGAAACCAAACACTATTGTTACATAAACTCAAACATATAAGAACTGTTTAAACTCATATCTCATCCAATATTTTGTACCAAATCTTGTTGTATAAATATTATTTTAATTGTTTAATGAATATATTGTTTTAACCTAACTATTCTCTTGTTCCCTACACAATTTTGTTTCATTTGTGATAAAAAAAATACGTAGAGGGTAAAAAATAATTACTTTACTCCCTAAAGTTATATAGACATACACATGTGTCCCACACAAAAGAAAATATAGCATATATGCAACAACAAAGGGGATGTAAGAAAGGGGAACCTTACCTGTAATATTTCGAAAGAAAAGCTAAAGTTAAGGTTGTTTCTCTATGAGCCTGGTTAGAGAATGTAGTTTTTTTCCTGTAAGAACTACCCCTGTGGAATAGGGACCAACTTCTCCACTGGGCTATATATAGGAGTCCCTCTTCTTCGCTCTGTACCCTGCGATTATTACCCGGCCGTCACATGACGCATCTATCTCAATGAAGCGAGAAAATTGCCGTTTATATCCCTACAATTTTATTCTTATTCGGACCGCAAGGTAGTTCCATAAAAAAATGTGGATTTCATTCATACTATCCAAATGATGCAGTAAAAATAGTCGATATACTTCTCCAAGAAGTATCAGAACCTAAAACTAGCAATTATCTTTATAAGAATCCGGTAAGATTAAATAAAGTGAAATGTAGTACTGCTAG
>OZ010594.1:60490985-60498485 GCA_963932145.1 Acanthosepion lycidas | reverse complement strand
ACTCTAAGGAAGTTTAATTCGAGACTGTATATAGCGATCTTTGATTAATACTAACGGGCGTTCCTGGATTTTACTAACAGCATTACCTTTTGTATTTTGTGTAAATACATTTAATTTCTTAACTTAAATACATGCGTTTGTTATTTATTGTTGTTTATTTATTTATTGGAGACCGACTTTTCACGCGGAATCCACAACAACTTGGCGAACGAAGATTCGAAACTCACGCGGATAAACCACAAAAATTTGGCGAACGAGGATTCGAAACTCACGCGGATAACCCACAAAAACTTTCACACGGAAAGAAAAATTTTTCGTACGTCTAACAACAAACAACTTGGCGAAAACACGCGGAAAAACTAATCAACATAAGAAAAGAAAAAATCCTTCCCTCGTCGTTCAACAACAAATTAGGGACAACAATTTCGAGGAGTAATAATACATAAAATTTTAAAATTTTAAAAATATGTTGGTAGAACTGATAAGACACCAAAATGAGCAACAATTACAAATGCAGAAATACCAAAATGATCAACATTTACAGCTACAAGAAAAATTGCAAAAGCAAATATTACAAACGTAAAAGGAAAATCAAGAAAGACAAACAGAGCTCCAGGAACTAATATTGAAAGTAGCGGGCAGCAAGCAATTAGATAGTGAAAAAGAAGCAACATTTTCGCAATACGCAGTGTGGAATACCATAGAGATTTTCAAATATTCTCTAGATGAGGACAAAGATTTTGGAGATTACTTCAGAAGACATGAAGACATCTTTAACATAGACTGTCAAAATTGGACAGAAGCAAAAAAGCTACGTCTATTGCTTAGAAAATTAGTAATTGAAGAATATACAAAGTTCGTGGATTATATCTTGCCAAAAAAGACGAACGAATTAAAATTTGACGAAGCAGTGACATGTCTTAAAGAACTCTTCAGCCCTAAAACATCACTCTTCCATAGGAGGTGGAAATGCCTTAACCTGGTAAAGGGCGATAATGAGGATTATTCCACGTTTGCCGCAATCGTAAATAAACATTGTGACGACTTCAAACTAGCGCAATTGACACCTGACAATTTTAAATGTCTCATCTTTGTTCAAGGGCGAGGTTCTACAAAAGATAGCGAAATGCGTAGGAGAATACTTGGACAATTACAAAATGAACTGAGTCTAACATTACAGCAATTATCGGAAGATTGCCAGAGATGTTTAAGCATAAAGAAAGACGCAATGGACATTGAAGATTCAGCTGTTTCTGATATACGTAAGTTAAATAAAAGTCTACGTTCTTCACCCTCCCCGGAACGAAAACTAAAATTTTACGACAATGAAAAAAGATTCTCACCCTCCCCGGAAAGAAAAATAAAATATTATGATAAGAGAAAAAATACAACATACAGGGCAAATTATGACGGATATGGAAACAAATATAAGACCCCTCCATCAGCATGTTATTTATGTGGAGGATTACATTGGAACAAGGATTGCCGCTTCAGATATAAAAACTGTCATGAATGTGGAAAAAAAGGTCACAAGGCACCCCAATATAGAAATAGAAAATATACTAATAGAATAAGAGCTAGAATGATGAATAATGATGACAACACCAATGTAAGGAAATATGTAGAACTGGAAATTTTAAACAAAAAGATTAAATTGGATTCGGGTTCCGACCTCACGATAATCAACTTACAGACATGGAAAAAACTCAACAGACCTACCATTTTACACACTCAAAAAATTGCCAAGTCGGTTACAGGCAAACGAATAAAATTTGAGGGAGAAATAATAGTGAATGTTAAATTTCACGGCAAAACAAAAAAACTTAAGATATACGTCATGAAAGATACTGAAAATTTAGTAGATATCGACTGGATGCAGAAATTCAACGTTTGGGACCTACCTATCAACTCGTTTTGCAAAAAGTTAGAGGTTGAACCATCAGATACCATAAAATTGAAGGAAGAATTATACAAGCAATTTCGTGAGGTATTTTCAAGTGGGTTGGGACGATGCAACAAATTTAAGGCCAAAATAGAATTAAAAGAAAACTTCCAACCAATTTTCAGAAAGAAGCGAAATGTAGCGTTTGCTACTATAGAAAAAATAGACAAAGAATTGGAGAGACTTAAACAAACTGGGATTTTATCTAAAACAGAGTTTAGTGAGTGGGTTGCGCCGGTGGTTTATGTAAAAAAGAAGTCAGGAGAAATTCGCGTATGCGCAGATTTTTCGACGAGACTCAACAAGGCAGTAAAAGACCACCATTAACCAACCGAGAGCAGATATTTACAAAGCTCAACAGCGGTAAGATATTTTTAAAAATAGATCTTAGTGAAACTTATCTACAAATTCCAGTACAAGAGAGTTCGAAAATCCTTTGCATTAATACGTACAAAGGGTTGTACAATTTCAACAGGCTACCATTCGGAATAAAAGTTGATCCTACAATTTTTCAACAAACAATGGACACAATATAAACTCCCACCAAAAAGGGATATAAGGAGGTGGGTATTATGGGGTCCAGCCTTTTCTGATATAAATGGACTCGTCCTGCTGCCGATAATAGCCACAGTCAGTCTGAGAGGCGGAGGGACAGGTAGAGGAACAGGTAGAGGAACAGGGTAGAGAAACAGAGTGGAAAGTACATAGACACTGTGATTGAGTTGACGTTACAAGTCAGTTACAAGGACGCCCGACTCTAAGGAACTTTACTTCGAGACTGTATATAGCGATCTTTGATTAATACTAACCGGCCTTCCTGGATTTTACTAACAGCATTACCTTTTGTATTTTGTGTAAATAAATTTAATTTCTTAGCTTAAATACTTGCGTTTGTCATTTATTGGAGACCGATTTTTCACGCGGAATCCACAACACACCGATTAAAATAAAAATAAACAAATAAATATATAGGATAAGAAATAAAAAAAAAAATAAAAACTAAAACTAAAAAATAAAAAGAAATAAAAACAAGCAAAATAATTTCACCCAAATAAATAATTATATAAATTTAACTTAATAATTGCCAAAACAGATTACCCACAATGCACCACTGACCCGTATAGATAAATAGCCGGGAACAATCGTAGCATGACGATTGCGTCTAGCATTAAACAGCCTGTTGCCCCTAAGTGTTGATCAATCTTCATTTTATGTGTGTGTGTGTATGTGTGTGTGCGTGTGTATGTGCGTGTAAAAATGAATATTTAAGTCAGCATTCAGAGGCCACAGACGGTTTCATGCTAGACACAATCATCAGGATACATCATGTGGCCATCATTATCAGGTCAGTCAATATTCACTTTATTCCATAAATACAGCACAGCTTAAAACTATATTTATTCATATATATATATATATATATATATATATATATATATATATATATATATATATATTCAGTTATATAGATATGAGTGTAATCCTGTATACGTATATATATATCTATATCTATATATAGATATAGATAGATAGATAGATATTACAAAGAACTGTGAAACAAACGTTTGCCACATATATATATATACATATATTCATATATATTATATATATATACATATATTCATACATATATATATATATATATATATATATATATACATACATATATATATATACATACATATATATATATACATACATATATATATATACATACATATATACATTCATATATGTATATATATATATATATATATATATATATATACATATATATATATGTACATATATACATATATATACATATATATATATATATATTAGGTGGGTGCAAATATAATGACGTAATAATGTCGTTTCTTCACGTTAAAAATATGTCAAAAAACAACATTATTACGTCATTATTTTTGCACCAACCTAATACACACACACACACACACACACACACACACATATATATATATATATATATATATATATATATATATATAAATATATAAATTTATTTACTATATATTAATGCCCCTTTTGTGAAATTTTGTATTATTTCTCACTTGGAATTTGAAGAGGGAACACGTGTTTTTCAAAGATCTACTGTTTTCAACGGATTTTTAAGAATGTCGGATTCAGCATTAGGTAAGGTAAATACGAATTTCACTAGTAAATTGACTAATCATTATTGAATTAATAGCTGGAACCTTTAAACATTATTGCAAAGGACTTGTAATTCAAGACAGTATTTTTTCGAAGATTTAATTTCAGTGAATTTTAGAAAAAGGAGGGAAGAAAAAATGTCTCTTCCTTCTTTGCTGCAATGAGATCGTTGCTTTTTGTTGTGGCTGCATTAATAAGCCTAAAAGAATCAGAATTTGTTCAAATTGTCAACAGTATTTTCATTTATCTTGCGTAGGATTGACTAGAAGTGCTTCGGCGTCTCTAGTTGTTTGGAATTGTTCACATTGTCTGTCTCTCTCGACTCTACAAGACAGTATGATCCATCAACATAATGAACTGACCCAAAGACCCAAAGAGATCCCAGTGAAGTTTTGAGGGGAAGCTCACTCCTTAGGCAGTTCCGGAAGGTGCCTTTAATAATTCCTAAATCTGTCTGAATCCCGGCATCCGATGCCTTGTCTACTCCCATAGACCAGAGACTTAACTTGAACATCTCGCTTGACTGGGATCATTTTTTTTCTATCGCAACATTGTCGTCGGTGTTCCTTACAATAAGGACCCTACATCAGCTGTCTCTCTATTAGGAAAAATAACGTTTCTTTATTCAATTTGTCTAAAATAAATGCCACCGAATTTTCTAATCTTTCTAATCCTACTAGATTTCATCTTTCATCTACACTTGACGAATCTAAGAGACTCTGTGCCCTCGTCAATTCTAAGTTGATCGATGGGGATGTCTCAGCTGTAGTTAGAGTATTGGCCTCATCCGATACTATAATAACTACTACACCAGTTCTCACAACTCTCCGTTGGAAACATAATGCGCCACCTTTAGATTCCAGATTTGTTCAGATGGAAAATAATGTTTCAAATATTAAAATCTCAAAGGAAGCAATGGTTGCCGCTCTGAAGTCTTTCTCGGGAAGTAGTAGTGGTGGTGTGGACGGCCTTCGACCTGGTCACATCAAGGACTTAATTTCTGCCAACACTGCCGAAGCTGGTGACTATTTGAAAACATCCATAATAGGTCTTAATAATACCCTTCTCCGAGCTGAGATACCACAACATGCTCGTGACTTAATATTTTCAGCCAACTTAATGGCTATAAAAGTAAAAGACGGAGGTATCCGCCCTATCGCCTGTTGGTAACATTTTTCGCCGTCTCGCGGCAAAAATTAATTGTAGAGTTGTTGTGAAGGATAGAGCATGAATTGCGACCTATCCAGGTCGGGGTAGACGTACATGGCGTATATGAAGACGCGTTTCATGCCACAAGATAATTTATCGAGAACACATCACCTGTTTCCTCCCCGTATCTTATTAAAATCTGATATGAAAAACGCGTTCAATAGCATCAGAAGGGGTCATACCCTGGAAGTTTGCTATCAACTGACTCCTTCCTTGTTTAAAATGGCTCATCTTTCGTATAATCATCCAATTACGTTGATCGCCTCCGATAATAATATTTCTTCTGCTACTGGAATCCAGCAGGGTGATCCACTTGGTCCGCTACTATTTGCGATGGCTGTTGAAAGGGTAGCTCGTTCCATCGCTTCTCCTTTCAATATATGGTATCTTGACGATGCAACGTTGGAAGGATCCACCGAGACTGCATCTGCTGACCTCCGACGAGTTAACTGCTTTATCTCTGCTTGGTCTTGAGATTAACTCATCCAAGTCAGAGATAATAAGCTTGAATTATACTGCAGATGATTTCGAGAGTGCTATCCGGGATATTAGACTCATACGTGAGGATATAAAAATAACACCTAAGCAATTACACATATTTTGGTTCTCCAGTCTTTCCAATGGCCATTCGAGTGTCTTTGGATACTAAGCATGTCATTCTAACAAGACTGACTGAGTAATTTCAATTAATTGATGCACACCGAGCCTTCTTTTTCTTGAAGTTTTTCGCTACCGAGTTTCCTCTACACTCTCCCAAGTGCTCCACACTACCTCGAACAGAATTTCTTAAATGAGATAGATATCACAATTAAGATATGCTCGAAGCTAATTTGCAACGTTAATTTCGGCGACGCTGGCTGGAAACAGGCAAAGCTCCCTTTGATTTTCGGAGGCCTAGGCCTTCCATCAGCGGTAGATTTGGCCCTTCCAATATATCTTTCTTCACTTTCATCCAGTGGCGAATTAATTGACAAGATACTTGGTGGATCGTCTCAGTGATTCTCGGGTTGTTCTTTTGAACAAACTTGCAGTGTCTGGGCCCAAGAATTACTTTCTATCCCACGAGACACATAAAAACAAAAAAAAAGTTGGAATAAAATAAAATGCGAGGCCAATTTTACTAATTTGAGGCTTTCTCTAGATCAGCATCGCCTCGCAACCCAGTACTGGTGCCTGGCTCAACTCAGTTCCCTCTTTATCGACCGGTAAACTTCTAGATGATGAGTGCACTCGGGTCGGAGTTGCGATCCGTCTTGGACTCAAATTATTTGAGCGTAACAGATGCAGATATGGAGCTTCCATTGATTAGTTTGGTTTGCATCCTCTCTCCTGTCGTCATAGTGCCGGCTGCTTTCCACGGCATGCAGCAATAACGACATCATCAGAAGAGGTTTGGATGCAGCCGTAATCTTCGACCGTGGTAATGGAAAGTGGCCAGATGGCATTACCATTTGTCCTTTTTAAATGAGGAAGTCGTTGATTTGGGATGCAACCTGTGCGGATGCATTTTCGACCGGGATTTGATCAGCTCCGCGGTTGAGCCGGGTCCCGTCCCCCAAGAGGTAGAATTAAAAAAAAAAAATGTAAAAAAATAAATTGGTTAAATATTCTTCTCTTGCTGATAGATTTGTTTTACTACTGTGGCAGTGGAGACATCTCGGGATATTGGCCCTCGTTCGATGGCGTTCCTTCGGAGGATTGGCGCGATTGCGTCTCGATTAAGAGATGAGCCTCGCGAGACGGAGTGGCTTTTGCAGCGTGTCTCACTGGCATTGACAAAAACTTACAAGAATTTTTCACCATACTACGCAGTTTCGTGGAGCACGTCAAAGTTTGAAAATGTTTTTCTTGAAGTATCCGTTGTTTTTTATATTTGCGTTTTTTTTTTCTTTGACTGCTACTGAGGTCCGCTTTTCGACATTCGCTCGGCTTTCCACAACTCCGTTCAAGATGATGTTTACAACACGCAACAAGCACATGCATATTCACGCCCCACGTGCGCTCAAAAACGCATCATTGCCAATTGTTTCTCCATTGTTTATTTTTCATTGTGTATTTTTGTCGCGTTGTTTTTAAATTATTAAATATGTTTTATATTTTCCTAATACTTATAATTATCAATTTCATTGCTATTTTTATATAGTTATAATATTTTACTTTTGATTCTTTATATACATACATACATACATACATAT
>OZ010594.1:60460985-60485985 GCA_963932145.1 Acanthosepion lycidas | reverse complement strand
TGCTTAAAAAGTTTCGTAAGATGATGAAAACCTATCAAAGTTACCCAAACTCACGTTTTTCGTTTGAAAACTCTACCCGCACATCGTTATTTGAAATATCTTCTGTCCAGTCCATGGTTTTCTCAGCGTTCTTCTGTAGAACACCATTTCTGTTGTTTCAATTCTCTTCTTCATCTGAAATCAAAATGTCCAACATTCACAGTAATCGTTTCTTTGCTTCTAAGGAAATTTTCCTATTTCGTAATACTTTGCTTAGATTTTAGAAGGCACTTTTTGCCTTTGGATTTCGCTGGCGCACTTTTCTCCTTCGGATTTCGCTGGCGCACTTTTCGCCTTTGGATTTCGCTGGCGCACTTTTCTCCTTCGGATTTCGCTGGCGCACTTTTCGCCTTTGGATTTCGCTGGCGCACTTTTCTCCTTCGGATTTCGCTGGCGCACTTTTCGCCTAATGTTAAAACGCTTTCTAGATGTCTGAAGTGCTTTACTCGTTTTATTTTTGATGTCTCCGTTCTTTAGTTCACATCTTGCGCTGTTCTTTTGGTTGACAACCATCCATTGTCTTCTGACAATTGATACTTAGTCCTTCCTTCTCGCATTCTTTTACTGAATTCACTAGGAGTTCAAAACTGTATCATCATTAAATCTAATGATGTTAATAGTGTTACTATTAATAATGAATCTTGCTAGGAGTTTTTTTTATTTCTCTCAGGATTGTTATACAGAAAATGCGGAATAATTTGGTGAGAAGAAAGCCATGTTTCTGACTAGATCTATTACGACTAAATAGGGAGTTCGATCCTCACTCGGTGCTCCACACATTTCGCCTTGTGCTACATCTAAGCTACGCTCCGAAATTTAATTAATGTAAAAAAAAGAACAGTGAGAAATCGTAAACACAGATTTATCTTAAGTTCTATTTTATTTTTCTCAAGATTGTTTTATACTCGGAGTATGAGTTAGGCTAGACCAGTTTATACTCTCTGGTCTAAAATGGGCATGGTTAAAATATATCTGTCAAAACCAAAATTATCTTAGTGATTATATAGATATACATTGATTCTTTCTGATCAAGAGCAAAGGAAAATGAGTCCTTGCGGTGGGATAATGACAAAAAGAGCTCTCTCGTTGACACTTCCCATTCGCTAAACCATTAGGTTCGATAAATTCGGAGGAAGGTTTGAAATATGCGCTTATCGTTTTTATAGTTTTTTTTTTCTCTTCTTTTCTTTCTCTTTCCATCTCACATTTCTACATATAATAAGTTATATATTTCTGTATCTACAGGTGATATATAGAAATATTATCCCAGATTTTTTTTTTTTTTTTTTTTTTATGTGATTTTTTTTCGGTTTCTTGCTTTGTGCATTATTCGTGCAAACCTCTATTAGTTCTTAAAAACACATGGACTCATAGTTGCTGTAGAATAATTTCATATCAGCCATTATTAATTGTGTAGACTGGAGCCATCCTGTAACTTTCAAATTAAGAAATCTATTGCTGATATTAACAGTAATATGGTGTATAAATTGGCCCTGGACAGTATAGTTTATGCTACGCTATTTTGTATCCGGAAATATGTAGACTCCATCTACGAGTTTTTTTTCGACTAGGTTAAACAATTTCCCGGGATATTTCGTATCGCTTCCATCTGAGTTGCTACACTGGATTATATTGTTATTATAATTTTATAAAAATGGAAAATCGATGCAAGACACTAAAACTTCTCGTTGAAAACAAATGAAACTAGATCTTAACTCTAACGTTATTTTAAGCACCAAAATTGTTTAAATATAAAATGGATGATTTAATAATTTCTTAAAAGTAATAGTTCCATGCTCGGAATTAATAAATTCATTCGTTTTCATTGTTTTCACCTTTTATTTCAAAAAGTAACTATTCCGGGAAACTTTTCATACACATCGTGTAAGACCTGGAGGAGGAATACGCTGAGGTTATTGGGAAAAGTGAGAAATCGATAAAATTGATAGTTTTTTTTTTATGATTTTTACTTGCCTAGTTTTATTTTAAACAGACAATAGTGTTGTGATTTTGTTGTTTTTTTTTTTTATTGCATATCAATTCATTAACTTCTTCCTCACGGTCTATCTTACATTTAAGAAATATATTTTTGATGGTGTATATAGCAAATGAAACAGGATAAACCAAAATATACGAGTTTACGTTCATCAATATTTATTGGTTCTGTTATTGAAAATAAATCACTGTTTGTCCAGATCAGAATGAAATTCGATTCTAGAAATGATTTATTCATTTTTCTTAACCCTCGCCTCCAAAAAATATCAAGATTCAAATTCTGAGGTATTTTTGAACTGAACCAGTTTTTTTACAAGAATTTGAACAAAGTTCTCTAGGGCCTTTCACCGCGTAAAAGTTTCCCCTAAACAAGAGATGTTCTCGGATATAAACAACATGTGTCTTTGTTACATAGTAATAAAGTGTCGCTGCCGATACTTGAGTTTGAACATAGATCGCCAGTGAGCAAACAGACGCGATCCAATTCTATCTTCTGTTACTATTCGAGTCGCTATTTCTAGCCTCTCCTCTATTACTATACGGATCACCATTTCTAGTTTATACCTTTTCTCTACTCTATTCACTATACTATTTCTGTATTCGGATCACTATACCGATTCCTATTCGAGCGAGTATTATCGAGTAATTACTATTATTGCGAATGATATTCGAAGAGGTCTGACACCAGTATTGTTCAAAGGTGTTACTATAGCTGCATCTGCGATTACAAAGTGTCTATTACAACGAGCATTACGAAAGTGACAACGAGTATTCGCTGACAAAAGTGGTAACAAGTGTTCGTTGACATCACAAAAGCCTTATTAGAATATGTAGCATTGATGATGATTTTATCGCCGTTACTGACATCATCACTATTGCCAGGAGCATAATAAACAGCAGTAATTTAAATATCTATGGTGATAATACAACTATTAAATCCTGTCTTAATAGTGAATCAGATTGGTTCGGTAAGGTCAAATTGAGAGCCGTTCTAAAAGAATGAATTACATTCTGCTGTTATCTGGGGCAAAGAATGGCATGTTAATTTTAACGCCTCAAAAACAAAACTGCCCTCTTTAATCGTTTCAGAGAACCCTTTTTATCTTTCATCGGCATGGCTTCTGATAATTTATTGCACCTTTTCAGAGTAGCGTTTTTCCGCAGAAAGGAAGTGGAATAATTATATTGAATCAATTACTAGGTCTTCTGTTCGGAAAGTTTGTTCTCTGTGTCGTGCAACCATTCGTCATTACTTTGAGTACTAATACCACATCTGCTTAGATGCTCCTGTTATATATTTAATGAATCTGGATAAAATACAAAGAAGAATCGAGGATGTTATTGGTCTTGACCTGGTATCGCGACTTCAGTCATTTTCGCACCATCGTAATGCAGCGTCTCCGGGCCTTTACAATTAATTACTTTCGTTATAAAATATTTCTCTATTTTGCCTAGAATCTATGAATTTAAGCGCAGTACTGGATTGGCAGTTCGGTCTCATCATTTTACATTTGAAATGTTCTAGTTATAACAGTAGTCTAGGCTAAAAGTACTTCTCAGTTGTGGAAATCTCTTCCTGTCACTTGCTTTAATATCAACTTTGATCTTCAAAATGTTTATACAATAACGATCATAACTCCTGTCCCTTTATTTTTATCTCTAATGAATAAAGTTTTTTTTTTTTTTTTTTTTCATATTCTTTCACGGTCAGTAACCACTTGCGTCCTAGTGACTTTATTTCAATTTTTAGCCTACAATATGTTTAAGGAAATGTTTGAAAGTTTAAATTTATAGACTGCACCGTGTTCCTGATTATTCCTGCAGAATCCGTAGTGAGAGACATCCTCCATTTTTTTAAAAGACTTAACGTAGAAATAAACGAAGAAATATGATATTTCTGGTTTTTGTATTGAAACGTTTGTTATCTTTCTTTAAAATTGGCAAGTTATGACTTAAGAAAAATTCAAGAAATGGTTCCATATTAGTAAGAATCTTGGAAATGCATTTTTATTTTTTTCTAAGATTATCTTTTCATCAATCTGATAAGAATGGCGGAGAAATTAGCAAGTTAAAACTTTTGCCTATAATATGATTTATTTGTATCAGTTAAATATTTATTTTAATTCCTTGAACGAAATGCGTTTTAATTCCCGGAAAGAAATGTTCAAATCAGTCACTTTGTTTTATTTCTGTTAAAAGAACGTTGACATATATTAATTTGAATAATAAACATTTTCCATTTTTGTTTATACATTATATTATTTAAAAATTAAATTGTAATACTTATTGATCAATGATATAATCACCATTATCTGCAAAACATGTTGCCATTTACCAAGCAAGACTTAAATATATATTTGCGTAAAATCCCGCAGAATTTGGTGTGAAAGGTTTTCGGCGAAGTTTTGACACTTGGTTTTATTAGAGAATGATTTCTTCATCAAATCCTTTTGCAGCGATCAACCCTGGTAATAATAATTGCCGCAAGTTCCAATGAATATGGCTAGTGTAATTGAACAGAGTAAAAAATGTCCAATTTTGGTCCTGCGATATTTGTGTATTCCATTCGTTGTCATGAAGGAAAACATTTTTTCATTTAACCCACAATGTACGTTGCGACTGCCATTCAAAATAAAAGTATTCTCGTAAATTTAAAATTTATTCTTAATTGCCACGTATGGTTAGAAGTTAGGACAATACGTTCGACATTAAAACTTGTTCCACAAAAAAAAAAAAAAAAAAAAAAATCAATCTCGTTTTGGTTAGAATTTCTTCTTTATTATTTCTGAAGCGAATGTAAAGGGTGATAAACTTTTTTTTTTTTACGTGGGCAAAAACTTATATTTTGGTAAGGATAAATGTCCCTAAAATTTTCAGAGCAGACTAAAAGCGATCGCAATAATCCCGTTAATCAGAGTCATAATTTAATTCCTGGGAAAAATTAGAACACTCAAAGACTCAGAGAGTAATAAATGTTTGAAGGAAAAGATCTGTCTACTGCTATGAATGCTACCAGTATATTTTCACAGATTTAAAATAAGATATTTTCACCATTATTTTTTTAAACAATTGTGTAAAAGGTGAAGAAATGTTGCTTTTTTAATCATTTCACAGTCGATTTTACCTCAAGCAAAAAGACAAATTGACTATGACACAAGGGGTTACTGAGAGGGAAGGAAACGGAGAAAAATATTTAAGCGTGGACAAAAACACAGTATTGCAAAAGAAATAATATTACGTTATATTCCAAATTGTGAAGGTCGTACCTAACAGGAAAGCAAGAAACTGAAAGACAGTTACACAAACAAGAAGTACAAGAAAAGAAACTATTACAACTTAAAAATTATCTAAATTACAATAGATACACCTAGCTGCATGAACTGGGCTTACATTCGTCAAGTCGGGGTACCAAAGAGTAAAACACATCAGAATAATTAGCGTTAAAATATTTATAGAAAAGTCAGAGAAAAGACAAATATATTACAGTGTGAAAGTGGTTGAAACCGAGATGCTATTTCAGCACCATTAACATTCTAAATTCTTCTTTTGGATTCTTTCAAGAATCTCTGGATATTAATCAAAAGCACCAAACCACATGTGACAGCATTATTCAATGCATAGACTTATAAATGTGTAAGATTCTGGCGAGAATTATCATCGAACACGGTACTGTGAATTAGGTTTCCTAGTAGCAGACCTGACAATTGATTTGTTCCAATTCACGTCAACTGAAAACGTTAGACTAAGACGCAATGATTTGCGCAGCGGTTAGGATTGAGGAATCGGAGAAGCTGGGCTCGAATTCCAGTCGAATCTATTAGATTCACTTACATGCTAATACATTTGGGAAATGGATGAATTCTCTTCGCCCACCCCGCCAGCTCTGGGTAAATAGCTGGACAGACAGGGTTCTATAGGTTTGGATGGTAACTGGTCTACCGCAGAAAGGAATGGAAATCTACTGAGGGGAAAACTGCCTCGTCATTCATGTATTGAAAGATACATGAGCGCCTAAATGTATCACGGATGTCAATTTAAAAAAAAGTGTAGTCTTGGTGGCGTTAAAATTTTCCTTCTTCAGTTAGCAACAGACTGAAAATCATTTTCGAGATCAGCTGTCAATTTGAATTTATCGTAAATATCAGTCTTACAAAATTTACTCCAACCCCAAATACATTTTTAGTATTAAGAATTCGTTTCTAAGCGAGGTGAAAATAGCGCCCTGTTTGGTCAATATTCATTTCTTTTCTGGTGAGACTGGAGCGACCTCGCCAGGGCGATGTTATATTTCGGCCTTGTGCTGTCCAGACTACATGAATCCCCACGATCTGCCGTACCGACAAGATCCAAAGGAAAACGGGGCATTGGAGTTGGGGACGGCTTGGCTGCAGAAATTACTGAAAAGTTGTTAGTGATGACAGCCAGATGCTTTCGTGTCTTCTGTCTGGATTTACTTACATAGACTCTCCCTGTTCAGTTGAATATGAAAACAAGGCACCAGAGGTGTAAAATCAGGGTTTTCTATTCCCTAGATGGATTAACTTCTTGCACTGTTGAACTTCATTTCCCCGAAGAGCTTGCTAAAATACAGTTTTGCAAAGAGAATAATTATTTGATTTGAAATATATTGCTTTTTTATTTAGGTTATATTTACGAATTTAGATTTTAGTGATCTATTTTAGATCACATCAGTTGTTCACTGCGTCTCAAATATGTTAGTAATTTTATCATTTTCCGAGAATGAAGTTGACAGTGAAAATTAAAGTAATACTCTCGATCCCATTAATATCCCGCTGACAAAAAAAATGGCATTGAACGGTTTATAAGAAGGACATTACAGTTAATGCTGATTTTTTTTTTTTTTTTTTTTATAAAACTAACTTTTACTGAGTTTCTTTTATAAACAAATAATAGCCGATTTTTCGTTTTAGAAAATATAACTTGTATATGATATTTTATTATAATAAACAGGGTTTTTTAGGGGTGATATTAATTTAGGGTCTTAATTCTTTAATTGCATGCATGAGGCATACAGCCCAACCATTGTTGAATCGTTCTAGGATGATTTTCTAAGCATAGCTTAGATATGGAACAAGACCGAAATTATGGGGAACTCAGTAATCCCTTTTATGCACGATATTCTCTTTTCTGATTATTTTTGTGTGTCTCCTCTTTTTTTGCCATGCCGGGTTGGTATAGAGGGAATATTCATACCGAGTTACCCTAAAAGTTTCGCTGTTCGGGCATAATGTTTATTAATCAATTTTTCTTCCTTGATCCTTTGCAAGATGTCCTTCCTGATGAGGTTGGTTCTTTTAGCACCCATCAAAATTTAACATGTGGTCCTTAATGGGGCTCAGTATACTCAGAGACTGTCTAGTTAGAGTCCATAGTTCTGCACTCGGGAAAAATATAAGTTCAGTGTAATATATTCAAATTCTGCAATTAACTTGAAATCAAATATATGATAATGGAGCTTTTTCCTTCTTTCGTTAGTTCGTACTTCAGTTACGCTCTTCCAATACATTATAAATAATTGACTATCCCATCATTTCATCGCGTGGAAATACAAAATATGTATAAAAGATTCTACTTGGTTTTAGTGAATAAAAGAAAGAATGATAAAACTGTTTAACGTCTGTTCCTAACACCTCGTAAACAATGTACTATTCCGTTTTTATCGCGTTGATGAACCAAAAATATAACAGAGACACTACGAGGGTTCAATGAATAAAAGGAACGAAAAGTAATTAACGTTTCCTGCTAATACCTTATAAATAACATTTTATTCCGGTTTGGTTGCGGTAATGGAAATCGCATATCTAAGAAGCTATTTAGTTTCAGTGAAAGATTGAAAGAAAGATTGAAGAGTTTAACGTCTGTTTCAGTGAATTGGAAAATGTCTATTTCATTTCATCTGTATAATTTTACTTCCTAAATTAACTACCAGCACTCATATTTAGTTTGTTATCGCAATATTATATTAAAGTTCTTGAATTCAGAAATTTTCAGTGAAATTTCTACGGAAATTTTATTGTCGTAAAACTCGATATGCGCTTATTCCGCCATTAACTGAAGAACTAAAATTCATCAGAAATGTCAGACAGGAAAACTCTGTAATTTTATCTGGTTAAAAGTAGTTTATTTTAATAATTTAGTAATTCAAATACTTTCTAGAAAAAGAACCTTAGAGAGAGAGAGAAGAGTGTGGCGGGGATGAATGAATACAGGTTCTTATAGCGACAAAACAGTTTTAAATAAATTGTATGTTCCATAAAAAACAAGACAGCAGCTAGTTTGAAAATATCTGAAGGCCGAAATGCATTCTAACAAGACGAATGCAGTGAGTACAAACTTTTCCTTAATTATACTCAGTAAAAATCAATTTTTTTTCCATTTGTCTAAAAATAAAAAAAAATAAAATAAAATAAAAATCACCTGGAAGGTATCGGAAGTGAACACGAAAAAAAAATCCCTGAATAAAAATTACGTTGCCGAGTTCGTGTGACCTAAGTAGCTATTTCTTATGTCAAAAAAACAAAACAAAAAAAAAACCTGAATGTATAGATTAGGGAAGAAATCTTACAACCTTCTCAATCGATCGATTGTATTTTCTGAATAACAGTGTCACAAATCAGAAACATTCTTTACCTGTGCAACCAAAAGCAATTCTGTAAAAACAAAAAAAAATATATATCTTAAAAAAAATAATTTCAGTCAAAAACAAAAACGATCTGTTTTTCTCTTTACGGGAAAATATTTGTTTTACTCTTATTTGTGATGTTTCTTTTCATTTTCTTCACCGACATAATGATTTTTTTTTTCAAAATGCCCGTTTAAGTTACATTTAAAAATTGATGTGAAACACTGACAATCTTTATAGAAAACAATGTTCACCGACAGAAACTTGAGGCACAAAGTCAACGTGTCGAATATGTGTGATTACAATGCTCATATGGTCTGCATGTTCAACAAATCTTCGAGATGAAGGAACATATCTGTTAGAAAAAGAAAACCATTAAAACGTGTTTTGCTGCTATGCTTCAGGCAGAGAAAAACATATTACAAGATATAAAGAGCTGATACGGCACACATTAAACGAGAGAATAGTTGAAAAGCAGTTATTTTCATATGCGCTAATTTGTGTATGGTAAATTACACACCAAGACGTGGATTCCGTTTTCTACAAAAGAATATCGAGTGATAAAAATTACGCGTTTTAGGCGACGCATAGGCAAGTGGGTGATACAAGTCTGGTCTCTCAGCTTTCTTTTAACACTGAGATGAAAAAACTTTTCTTTGGTGATTCTACGGTTGTGACCTTATATTTATTTCCACAAATGTACAAAATGTGGCACAAGGCCAAAAAAGGGGGTTGGGGAAGGACGGTCTTTTGTCTTAATTCTAAACTCAGCTAGTCACAGACACGGACCCAAACATACCAACAATAATCCTAACACCAAAACAACACATTCACTCCTACCTTTCTTACTGCATCCACCATAATACCTCAAATCCTCAATGAAATCCTAACTAGTCCCCATATGTACAATTCAAAGTCTGTGGGGGGAGGGGAAAACAACAATTTAAAAAAACCCTAATGTTTATTTACAATATTATTTACATAAAACAAAACAAAATAGGGTTAGAAATAAAAAACCCGCAATCCCTAAATGTGGAAGAAACATCAGTTAACTGGACGAAATAAATGCGGGACTATGACAGATATGAGAAAACATTCATTCCTCCAAAGCATTCACACAGGCACACACATTCATACACAACAACAAATACGAAAAATCACACACACGAAAACGAAAGGCGCCCCGCATCCACCAGAGAATTGAAATCCCTGACCACCTAACGAGGGAGGGGATGGGGAATTAAACAAAAGAAAAATAAGGAAGAGAAATAAAAGGAACCAATGAGCATGCATACCCTAGCTAAGTTAACCAAAAAACGGGAAACTAAAGATTCAAAATCAAAAACCTAAACTAACCTAATATCGGGGTGGGTTGCCAGTGTTCAACCCTGATAGGACAAAATTCAGAGCCTAACCGACATCCAAATGCCACTCTAGGTCAGGCCTTTCACTTTACACATTCGAGCAAGATTTACCCACCTTTTGCCAAATTCTGATGAGAGGAGCCTCTGCATTTCCGTCCTAATCATGACTTTAAGCTGATGCTTAAAGAACAAGATCAGTTGGGAAGAAGTGAACTTCTCGCTATCATAGAATTCATTCTGGCGCGTCGTCCAAGTCACGACTCTCATAACACCTAGTAAGCAACAGAACACAGTGTTCAGCCTTCGTCAATTGCAGCACCACATTGCTACAAACAGAACTGGCTTCCAGGACAAAACACTTTCCCTGCAGCATGCGAACCATGAGGCCTTCAACAAACCCGCACAACGGCACTACTGTCTTGCACTGGAAAAAGGCGTGACCAATGATTTTCCTCTTCACGCAGTTCAGCGGCCATATTCGTTGCCTCAGAAGACATTCTTTTTAACCTAGCCCTAACTACCAGAGCTTGATCCTTCTTGATAAGCAAGGAGGACAACTCTGCCTTAGCTAAGGCTATTTCCCCACTATCACGGGATTTCCTAGCCCGATCAACTTTATTTTCTAAAGCTGTTTGCGCCGCTAATCTATCTAGATGGAGTCGACGACTAAAATCGGCATCAAATGTTCTAATTTTAGATTTTAAATTGTCCCACCAGGCGTTTCCCACAACCGCTCCCGTCAATTCCCTTTGTATCATTAGTAACAGCTGGTCCTGGAAACCCTGCTCACGAAATAGTGAACAGTTCAATTTCCAGTAGCCAGCCAATCTAACCTTAGTCTTATCTAAGTTTACACGGACCCAGACAAGCCTATGATCCGTATAAACTATGTAATGGAAACTTGGACATCCTAAGAGCCCTACGTCGACTCTCCTAACTAAGACTCGGTCGAGGTAGGACGTACGCGTCCCAGGAGCCGAGTTGCTACTAGTTGTCCAAGTCCATGCTATCTCCCGAGGGTGTTCATTCCGGTACTTATCGACAAGATCAAACTCATCGATAAAGTCCCGAAATGGTATCACTTCCGGGTTGTTAGTACCTGTTTTTTGGCCTATACGATCTATATCGGGGTCAAGGACGGCATTCCAATCCCCCCTAAAACTACCCGACGAGACGTCGTCAAGAACGGTGCGATCTGCCGAAACAGAGCACACCGCTCGGCATGGCTATTGGGCGCATAAACCCCAATGAGACGTAGAACCTTATCCTTTATGGTAACATCCAGCACGCAAAGACTGCCCGCCGGATCCGCGAAGACAAGTGTACATGCAGCCTTCAAAGACCTGCTCACTAGCCAAGAGACACCCCTCGAACGACCATTAAAACATGCTGAATAAAGGGCGAACCCCCTAGACAGTATGTCCTCACGGTCATGGGAAGAAAACCGGGTCTCTTGCAAATAACATACATTAACCCCGAGGCGCTGAAGATCACGAGAGAGCCTCGCCCTGCGAGACTCGGACCTCAGGCACCGGACATTCAAACTAGATAACCAGAGCGCCATTGTCAAATCGAATTAGGGTTGTCCTTCAGGATAGAACATAGCTGGGGTGAGGACACCGACAGCTTGTCCCATCGAACCAGACATCATCTCAGTATCGAGAGTATCATTATGAGACAAGCTGCCGATGTCCGCAGGATAAGTTAGTTTAAGTGCCCTATAAAGGGATGGGTGAACAAAAAGAGGGACTCTCCCTTTACATTGTTTTGATGTGTCTAATTTGTCTTCCAAAATTACTGCGGCTGGGGGCACCACTTTCAATAACGCCTTTGCCTCCTCTATCATGCCCCAAATCTCCCGCGTACACGAGCCAGTTCTCACCACAGTCAGCAAAGTTCGGGCATTCTTAAAATTTTCCGACACTTCCACATCAATTCCATTGATGTGCTGGAAATTCCAAAGTACTTTTAAGGGCTTCGGGTTTTTAGTTTGCCCGAAGACCCTTTCTGCCTGCTCCCGGGATACGTCCACGGTTGTGATCTAACGACAAATCAAGATAAGCGTTGTATTTCTACATATATATGTGCATGTGCACAAACACAAAGAGAAACAGACACAGACCAATCAAATGCACCCACCCACTTATATATATATAAGTGAACACTGAAGTCAACATTTAGAGGTGAAAGGCTGTTTCATGCTAGACGCAATCGTCAAGTCGCCTGACAATTGCGTCTACCATGAAACGGCCTGTCGCCTCTGAGTGATGACTTTAATATTCACTTTTATATGTATATTTACATGCATTCTATCCTTGATATTGAGCACCTAATCCCATAAATATAGCACACCTTAAAACTATATTTCTTCATATATATATATATATATATATATATATATATTATATATATATATATATATATATATATATATATATATATATATATATATATATATATAATTTATTGTATTTGACGAATTACAAATGAGTTATGTCCAGATAAATAGATTTGAAGAAAATGACTGAAGTTCATATTTTTAGTCTGATTTTGATCTTATTAACTGGTATATAAGTATGCGTCTTTCCTTCTCTCTCTCTCTCTTTCTCTCTCTCTCTCTCTCTCTCTCTATATATATATATATATATATATATATACACACACACAAGCAGAAACACACAAGTGGGTCAGCTGTAAAATTTACAGACTTACTAAGATATATATAAATGTAACTAAACATGCCAATTGTTAGAATAAAAGAAATGCAAACTCTCCAGAATAAAAAGACCATATTGTGAAAAAGATTAAAATGAACAATTAGAATATAATTAAAATGTAGCATTTTAAATGTAATGCGTTGTCACGTATTTAGCATAGAATAATTGTGTATTTTGAAATTGACGTTGTAATAATATAATAAAGTCGTATAAAATAAGGAATTACATAAAATAATAAACAAAGAATTTAATTTAAATTAGAATTAAATATCCAGTAGCATTATATATTGAAAGGTTTTATTGCATACATTACACTGGCCTGGATTAAAGCAAATCGCAGGAAATTTCTATCGTCATTGGAGACTTGGAGGCCAAAGTAGAGGAGCCAGATGGCGAAATATCTGGAACTCGTAATGAACTTAGAGAAAATGCGTCCAATGTTTCACGCGATGAGGTAATAGCTAAAACCTGGTTTATGACAAAACCAAAACGTTTATGGGCATGGAACAGCGTAGAAGAATAAACAGAAAGAAAAGATATACCAGTTGGGACAATGTAAATTTTGATTTAAAATACGCAAGTAAAAGAGTCTCAACACTGCACGCAATGGTGCAATACAACAGAACACACTAATTGCAATACGGCAAAAACTTGAAAAACTCGAAATGCAAAAACATGTATTATGACAGCGTGAAATGGAGATACAGTGTAACCCGGATATAAGAGAGTTGTCGGGACCGGAGAAGAAGTCTCTTATATTCGGGTTTGGTCTATTATATACATTAACACAGGCTCTAATTTGGGACCAGAGGAAATCTCTTATATCCGGGTTAAACTGTACAATGAAGTAATTAAGAATGGAAATTTCAAGATAGACACATTAAGAAACGTTTTAGTAACATCAGCAAACGAGATCATATCAAAGAAAACTAGAACGGATTAAAGAAAGGATGACAGATTAATTGTTCTACATAAGGAAAAGGACATAAACAATGCTACTGTATGGTACAGAATAATGAATATTGCACTAAGACAAAAGAAAAATTCCGGCAAGCAAAAGAGGAACGACTTGACGAAAATTGTGCAGAAATAGAAAAACTGATTTTCACTGATAAGGCAGAAATGCCTAAACGAATAAGAGAAATAAGGAAATGAAATGACATACATATCGACAGGATTGCTAAACTAAATGAAGAGAACGCTGATAATAGAGAAAGGATATGACTTGAAAGATGAAATGAATATATCGTAGAACCCTTCCACAATAGATAAAAATATGGAAGGATAAGATATTAAAATCGGAAGTAAGATCAGAACTGGCCAAAATATAGAGAAATACAGCAGAAGGAGGAGGAGGAACAGATAAAATTTTAACTGAGATGCTGTGACTTGAATAACTCCGGCATTTACAAAATTAAAGAAATAATAAATGTTCTAGTCCATAATGGTGACATACCAGAACAATGTAGATCGATTTTCATGATGCTGCTTAAATGCCAGATGCAAGTGAATGCGAACTTCATTGAATAATCATCCTATTGTTTCACATAACGAAACTTATCTGAATTCTGAAGAATAAACTGCGTAGTAGAATTAAACAGGTAATAGGACAAGAACAGAGCTGCTTTGCTAAAGACATTGGGACAGATAATGCGATAATTATCGTCAGAATGATATCAGAAAGGGATAATGAAAATGTAAAAGGATTTATACTTGTTTTATAGATTATGCAAAATCTTTGATAAAGTACGACTTGGAGATTTGTTCAAATTGCTAGGTAAGATTGAATTCCCTAGAACTTAGAGTAAACTGGCTGCCTGCGGATGAAACAAAAAATAATTCAGTACATACATAAAAAAATAAAAAAAGAAAGTAGTATAAAACATGGATGTGCCTTCACTCTGAACTTATTCAAATTTTAAAGGAGAGAAAAAGACCGCCCCCCCTTACCCCCTTTTTTTGGCCTTGAGCCACATTTTGTACAAACGTACAAATAAATAATTATTCAAATTTTAGAGTGGAGCGAACCTGAGAGAATGAGAAGTCATACCACGGCGTGATGTAATTGTTAGCAAGCTTTGCTCGCTGATATCAGTAAGGACTGAAAAGTGTGTTCGATCCTCATTAGGTTCCCCATACTTTCGGCCTTGTGCCACATTTAATCTACGCCTAGAAAATAACCATATCAGGATTCATTATTGGTAGTTTGAATCTTAACAGGATAAAAAATGTAGATGGCACATGTTGATAGAAAACATAGAAGGGGAACTACAGAAACTGCGAGAGAAGGTAGGAAAGGAAAACGAAAAGAAAATACTAAACATTAGTGAGAAGTCAAAAAGATAGTTGTCAGCAAAAAGAACAGTCCCATGAGGCTACCTTCAAAATGGGGAGACTGTTGTGTCGTGTATCTTGCTAAGTAAGCGTTCGGTATTTATCAATCCACCCACGAGGACCGAATGTGGCACAAGGCCGGTTTAATGTGGGTCTCTCCGAGCCCGTAGGCTCGGCCAAAAATATAGCTTTTGAACCCACCTAGACGGGTTCAGGCCCTGTCTACCTCCCCGAACGAAACATTGCCCTTCGGCAAAGCCTCGTCCGAGTTCCTCTCTGCATTAGCAGAGAGTTCGACAGAACGCCGACTCGGAAGCTCACAAAGGTAGCGTACTACAGATTGATCCTAGCGACCGGGTCGCTAAGGAAGCATTCGGTATTTATCAATCCACCCACGAGGACCGAATGTGGCACAAGGCCGGGTTAATGTGGGTCTCCCCGAGCCCGTAGGCTCGGCCAAAAATATAGCCTTTGAACCCGCTATGACGGGTTCAGGCCCTGTCTGCCTCCCCGAACGAGACCTTGCCCTTCGGCAAAGCTTCGTCCGGGTTCCTTCCTTGCTAAGGAAGCATTCAATATTTATTTGTATAAATACAAAATGTGGCACAAGGCCTAAAAGGGGGATGGGGAAGCACGGTCTTCATCTGTCTTAATTCTAAACTTAGCTAGTCGCAGACACTGACCCAAACACGCCAACAATATTCCAATAACCAAAACAACACATTCACTCCTACCTTACTTACTACGTCTACCATAATACCTCAAATTCTCGATGATGTCCTAACTAGTCCCCTTATATACAATTATTGTTCTTGGGGGGAGGGTCAAAAATTAACAACTTTTAAAATGATGCCCAAATGAGTATTTACAATATGACTAAAATATTTACAATAAAACTAAACAAAACTGTGTTAGTAATAAACCCCCCCACAAACCATGAATGTGGCAGAAACATCAGTTCACCGGACGAAATCAATGCGGGACTATGAAAAAATGAAAAAAAGCATTCATACCTCCAAGCATTCACGCAAACACACACACATTCATACACAACAACAAATACGAAAAATCACACACACGAAACGAAAGTCGTCCCGCATCCACCAGAGAACTGACATCACAGACCACCTAAGAGGGAGGGGATGGGGAATTAAACAAAAGAAAAAAACATAGGGACAGAAATAAAAGGGACCAACGCGCATGCAAACCCTAGCTAAGTTTACTAGAAAGAAGGGAAAACTAAAGATTCAAAATACAAAAACATAGTCTAACCTAAAATCAGGGTGGGTTGCCTATGTTCAACCCTGTTAGGACAAAATTCTGTACCTAACCGACATCAAAATGCCACTCTAGGTCAGCCCCTTTCACTCTACTCATTCGCACAAGATTCACCCACCTTTTGCCGAATTCCGATGAAGGGAGCCGCCGCCTTTCCGTCCTAATCTTGACTTTAAGCTGATGCTTAAAGAACAAGATCAGTTGGGAACAGGTGAACTTCTCGCCCTCATGGAATCCCTTCTGACGCGTCGTCAAAATCACGACTCTCATAATCCCTAGTAAGCAACAGAACACAGTGTTCCGCCTTCGTCAATTGCGGCACCACATTGCTACAAACAGAACTGGCTTCCAGGACAAAGAACTTTCCCTGCAGCATGCGAACCATGAGGCCTTCAACAAACTTGCACAATGGCACTACCGTCTTGCACGGAAAAAAGGCGTGACCAATGGTCTCGACTTCGCCAGTACAGCGACGACAGTTTGGATATTTCTCCAAACCTGCTGAACAAAGTCTCTTGCCGACCCAGAGGGCTCCACGAATCATCAGCCAGGTGAGTGATGCCTCATCATTATTGAGACATTTCAACCCAGGCGCCCAAGGCCATATCGAGCGAGCCTTCTGCTTCGTAAGACCGAGCTCGTCGATCAGACCATCTTGAACGGACCCCCTAACTAACAAATGATACAATGCCTTACGAGACAACGCCTGGGCGTCGGAGAGGCCATCCGTCGTCCGTAAGAGGAGCTTCAAAGCACTACGACATTCGCGGTAGAAGGAGCACTCGGCACGAGGTGTACGGCCGGCCTCCTCCTCGCACGAGTGCACACTTCTCAGGGATGGGAAATGTTTTCGGACATCTTCTTTCCAAGAGGTGCCCACCTCATCTAATCCGCGATACATTCGGTCTAGAAAGGTAATGCGAAGCATATATTGACGAATCTCAATGCTAGGCATACCCAGACCGCCCTCAGAGGGATGAAGGCAACAGATCTCGCGACATACCATAGGGGCCTTGTCTCTCCACAAAAAAAGAGAACAAGGTCCGGACTAATGACATTAGCCTGGCATACGGGAGTGGAAGCACAGACAGTCGGTAAAGGAGGATCGGATATATGTGTGAAACACATACCTCCGCCCTTCCCTTTAGGGAAAGTCTCCTCCGAGACCACAGTTTACCCGCGATCTCGGCCTTCCCTTGCACCTCCGACCAATTCATTTCCAACTGGAGATCAGGACCAAACCAGACGCCGAGTATCTTGATCGGCCCATCCGTCCAGAGGAAAGGTTCGGGAAGAGAAACTCTCTTCCACGCACCCAACCGCAAGCCCACAGACTTATCGCGGTTGATCTTGGCCTCTGTCACCATCTCATATCCACTGATCTCTTTGCTGACTACGTCAATCTCGGCTCTGCTCGAAACAAGAACCGAAACGTCGTCAGCATAGGCAGAATACCTGGCTGAGGTGGAAGCCCCAGGCAGGGAAATTCCGCGCAGGACCGGATTCGCCTTTAACTTGCGAAGGAAAGGTTCCAACGCAAGAACGTAAAGCAGAGGCGAGAGCGGACAACCTTGACGAATGGAGCGAGACAATAGGAAAGGCTTCGATCTTACCCCATTCACTTCCACCAGCGCACCAGGGGTCGCATACAAAAGTCGGATCCAGGAGCGAAAGTCGGTTCTGAAACCGGCCGCCGAAAGGACAGCCTCCAAAAATCGATGGTCAACCCTATCGAAGGCCTTGGACTGATCTAAATTGATCAGCGCGGCTTCACTGTCGACTTGTTCTAAGATCAAGCGTACCATATGAAGGTTATCCTGAATAGTCCTACCCTTCACAGCACAAGTCTGTTCAGGGCCAATCAGACTAGACAGGACAAGCTGCAAACGGTTGGCTAAGATCTTCGCCAAAATCTTTAAGTCCGTATTTAACATCGTTAAAGGGCAAAAGTTCCCTAACCCATCCCCACCGTTCTTGTCCTTACGCAGCAACTTGATCACACCCCTGGTGAAGTGTTGGCGTAAAGACCCCTGCCTCATCCAGTGGTTGTAAATCAGTTCCAGCAAAGGCACAAAAACGTGCGACAACCTCAAGTAAACTTCGTAGGGAAGACCATCTAGTCCCGGAGACTTATCCAGGCCAACCTGCTTCAGCACTTCCCAGATCTCCGACTCTGTTATGGGACCCTCGCACCTAGCCGCTTCAGCTGCCGAGAGGCAGGGAAAGTCAGCTAAATAGGCGTCGAACTGAGAAGAGCTCAGACCGGGCTCCCTGGTGAAAAAATGCTGAAAGTAGTCCCGAAAGACCTCACATATGCCCGCGTTTGTAGTCACGGGCCGCTTATCCGGCAACGTGACGCATGCAATATGTCGCCTAGACGCGCTTCGATTTTCCTCTGCGCGCAGTTCAGCGGCCATAATTGTTGCCTCAGAAGACATTCTTTTTAACCTAGCCGTAACTACCAGAGCTTGATCCTTCTTGATAAGCAAGGAGGACAACTCTGCCTTAGCTAAAGCTATGTCCCCACTAACACGGGATTTCACAGCCCGATCGACTTTATCTTCTAAAGCAGTTTGCGCCGCTAATCTATCTAGATTGAGTCGACGACTAAAATCGGCAGCAAACGTTCGAATTTTAGATTCCCTTTGGATGGTTAGTAACAGCTGGTCCCGGAAACCCTGATCACCAAAAAGTGAACAGTTCAATTTCCAGTAACCAGCCAACCTAACCTTAGGCTTATCTAAGTTTACACGGACCCGGACAAGCCTATGATCCGTATAAACTATGTAATGGAAACTTGGACATCCTAAGAGCCCTACATAGACTCTCCTAACTAAGACTCGGTCCAGGTAGCTCGCAAGCGTCCCAGGAGCCGAGTTGCCACTAGTTGTCCAAGTCCATGCTACCTCCCGAGGGTGTTCATTCCGGAACTTATCGACCAGATCAAACCGATCGATAAAGTCCCGAAATGGTTTCACATCCGGGTTGTTAGTACCTTGTTTATGCCCTATACGATCTATATCGGGGTCAAGGACGGCATTCCAATCCCCCGCTAAAACTACCCGACGAGACGTCGTCAAGAACGGCGCGATCTGCCGAAACAAAGCAGACCGCTCGGAATGGGTATTGGGCGCATAAACCCCAATGAGACGTAGAACCTTATCCTTTATGGTAACATCCAGCACGCAAAGTCTGCCCGCCGGATCCGCGTAGACAAGGGTACAAGCAGCCTTCAAAGACCTGCTCACTAGCCAAGAGACACCCCTCGAACGACCATCAAAACAGGCTGAATAAAGGGCGAACCCCTTAGACAGTATGTCCTCACGATCATGAGAAGAAAACCGGGTCTCTTGTATACAACATACATTCACCCCGAGACGCTGAAGGTCACGAGTGAGCCTCGCCCTGCGAGACTCGGACCTCAAGCCCCGGACATTTAAACTAGCTAACCAGAGAGCCATCGTGAAGCCGATTAGGGTTGTCCTTCAGGATAGAACATGGCTGGGGTGAGGACACCGACAGCTTGTACCATCGAACCTGACATCATCTCAGTATCGAGCATATCACTCTGAGACAAGCCACCGATGTCCGCCGGATAGGTTAACTTAAGAGCCCTATAAAGGGATGGGTGAACATAAAGAGGGACCCTCCCTTTACACTTCTTTGATTCATCTAAGTTTTCTTCTAGGAGAACTACTGCTGGGGGCACCACTTTCAAGGAGGCCTTAGCCTCCTCTATCATGCCCCATATCTCCCGCGTACCCGGGCCAGTCCTCACGACGGTTAGCTGATTCCGCGCCTTAAAATTTTCCGGCACCTCCACATCTACGCCCTTGATGTGCCGGAAGTTCCATAGAACTTTTAAGGGCATCGGGTTTTTTGTCGGCCCGAAGACCCTGTCAGCCTGATCCCGGGATACGCGGCAGACGTCTTCCCCCGAGAGATATGGTGGTTTTATTTTCTTTCTTTTCTTATCAGAGACTGGAAGAGTATCGGGGCTTCTATTTCGTTTCTTTTGAGGAGACTGTGCCGGAGTTTGCATGGGTGTGTCTTTCGGTGTTGTGGAAGGTGTCATGCCGGAAGGTGTTTTTACGGGTGAAGGTTTGGAGGAACGAAGAGATTTTGCAGGAGAGTTTGTCAGAGATTTAGGCGGAAGTGGTTTTATGAAATTTGATGGAGGGGAAGACGGGGCAGAGGATAGGGGGCCCGGTGCCCCCAGCGATTTTTTTATTTTTAGCCCGCTTAGCCTCCAATTTTTCTCGCAATTTCTTGAGGTCCAGGATTTTCTGCCAGCTTGGTTCGTTGATTTTTTGGGTCTCAGTAGCTGTATCTGCATAAGACGCCGCGGCGTCGCCCTCAGAGCTGGTAGAGGGAATGGGGCTGTAGGTGACAATGTCCCCGGGGTCATGTTGGGACTGAGGAACCGCTGTTTGGGTCTTCCCCTTGCCCCTAACCACGAGGCGCCATTCCCCCTCATCCTTCCCCTTAACCACACTTGTGGCAGGCGTCGGTTTCGGGGGTAATGTGGGTCTAGACCCAACCGAGGGATTTTCCCCAACGGTCCGCCCCGCAGCTAGGCCCACTACAGGCGCCGCGGATTTTACTTTGTCGGCCAAGGGGGTATTTTGGTCGCCTGTGACCGGAACTTCAGGGGCCTTCTTCCCTGGGCAGGAGGAGGAAAGGTGACCAGTCTCTCCACACCTCCAGCAAGTTGGTCTCCTACCGGTCACTATGACCGGCATTTTCCGGTCACCAAACACCAAACAGTTGGGGACGGACTTGAAGGCCTCTTGATCCAGCATGATATCAAAAGTCCATCCCCCGTTCAAATTGTCCGAGAGAGCCCCTAAAATTTGGCCGTACTGCATAAAAAATGCAGCCAAGAGCTCTCCCGAAATTTGAGGAGGAACCTCGAACACGGCCACCCTGGTCCGTCTTCGGCCTTCGTATTCAGTTCTTAGAATTAAATCGTTCGTGATCAATTCTTTCTTTGCCATGGCCAGACAATCTTCTGGTGTGGGCAGCAGTATGTCCCACATGAAGAACCCTGTACCTTTAATTACTCTTTGGGGTTTTATCCCCAGGGACAAAAGTGATTTAATCACTGTGTCTTTAGTGGAGCGACAAATCTTTTTGTTTTTTTTGTCCACCACAAAAACGGTCACCATTCTCTTTTTGAACACATCGAGCTCCTGGACAACATCGACGAACCCATCTTTATTTACAAGATGGGCGTAACCTTTCGCCTTATCCAGGAAATCCGCCATGTTCAGAATACAACTTGGTGGGGACTTCCAGCAAGAGGGCAATTCCTCGGCTGTCTTACTTTGTGCCTCCTTTGGCACCTCGACATTAGCATCTCCTTTCTTGGAGGTAATAATTCTGTCAGATTTCGGGCTACCATCAGCCCGCTTCTTGCCAGCATTGTCAGGGGGGTTGGCTTTAGCCGCCGAACCAAAAAAGTCCTTTTTAATATTGGCCCGAGTTAAGGAAGCATTCGACCTCTGTTCTAGTTGGTGTCCGTTTATACTAATTATACTAATTATACTAATTTGCATATCACTACAGACACCAAAACCAAGCAAGTACATTTAGGAAGTGTTTTTAAAAGGGAAGAAAACTACAATACTAATTGCACATGAGCTAGTGAAAGATGTCTTCCAAAAGTTAAAAGGAGGTATAAAGAAACAGGAAAATTTCAGAGTCAATAATATAAAAAAGTAAATAAAAAATTTAAATAAGTATTTAAATTAAGCAAGGAAATAATTGGAAAACTTAAATAAAAATTTTCTAATTTTATCTTTAATAATCTAAATAATATTTTCGTTGTTTAATTTACTGAATTTGTTTTTTTTTTAATCTTTCTGCTAAAGTATATTTATAATCCTGATATTATATATATGTAAAAATAAAATAATAACAATCGACCATATTAACTTGAATATTATGCTGCTTAAATTTTGTAACGTAGATAACTGCATTTAGCATATAAAAAAATTAAAATTGGTGATCGTCGGCCCAATTTAGCTACATGGCAACTCCTATTAGCTTAGAGTTTATATTAATTTTATATACTTATTGTCACTGTTAAAAACGTTATAACGCGGATTAAAATGTTATCATTGATAATAGGAATTAATTTTATCGCGTTTAATATTACTACTTTGTTTCACTAAAATTATATGCAATAAATTAAAATTATATATTTGCAAAATATATTTGTTTCATTAATTTTTCTTGCAATAACTTCCAGTTGCATTAGTAAAAATACAATCAGAATTTTTATATCCTAATTATTCCAATACGACTTTTACAAGATGCTGGTTGGACAGATCATATAAAGGATATAATAAAGATTTTATAGGTTCGTGTTGTTTTCCTATTATTTTTCGTTTAATTGTAATCATGGCTTATTTAACCAAAATAATACCTCATAAATATAGCCTCGGTTGTAACATTTACTAATAATTTTAATAATTTTACACATAATTTATTTTTTTCTTGATTTGCCCTGATGAGATTGGGGTGCGTCTTAAACACCGTCAAATACAGTAATATTCTAATATTTCTTCATAGGATTAAAATATGGGAGTGTTAAGAACTGGTAATGTTCATTACTCTCTCTCATATCTATCTGTATAATATAAATATATGTGTGCGTGTGTTTAAGTGGGCAGGCAGGTATGAGCATGTGTGTGTGTTTGGTAAAAGTCCAAAGAACATACGACAATATTATCTGCCCTTTTGACCCACCGTCTTTTTACGCGGGCCCGAAGTTTAAAAATTGCCGAATGTTGTTTAAGAATATTTTCTGTATTTCTGACATTTGTGATAATTTCTTTTGCATGATGATTTGTAAACTTTCATCTCTAAAGGTATTTAAATTTATAAAATATTATCAAATTAAGAAACGGACAGACGAAATATATTCTCCCCCAACCAAAAAAGACGTGATATCTGAAAATAATGAAACCTACATAACTCACAAACAAAACTCTTTCCTAATGAATAATGAAAGGAGGCAGAAGGAAAAGATTTGCCAATTTATATTTAGATAATTACCGGAAATCGAAATATAGTTCTAAATATCGAAAAAACAACATTAAAAATGTTTAAGCCATAAGTTTTATTTTGTCTTTAATGAGATTTGTGTAAATGGAAAAATGCTGGCTAAATACACTCAAGAAATCTATGTAGTTATATATTGAAACATAAAAAAAATTTAAATCTTCAGACACACTGGTTTCTATATTAATATTCATTCGTTTTTATTATTTCAATTAGATTCTTCGACTAGTTTTGTCTAACATGGCCATCATCAAGGGGAAAAAATCCTGATTGTTAGTAAATGTACAGACACACACACACATATATATATATATATATATATATATATATATATATATATATATATATATGTCACCCAAAGACAGACTGTTTCGTTGTATCACATCTCATCAATGTGGCTATATATCCTCAAGCCAGGACCGAAACTCGACTTACATTTTTTATGTGTGTATGTGTGTACGTATATATACGTGTGTGTGTTTCATTAAAAAACGACAGGCAAGGTATTACGTTTAAGCTTTTTATTTAATTTTTCTTGTGTTCTAACAAGAGCTGAAAAATGGAATCATCCTTGATAATGGCTAAAGTTATAGCCGAAAGCGCTCGGAAATATAAAACATTTGGACAGTTCTTACACACCCTTTGTCCAGAAAATAAAGCTCTTGTTCGAACACAAGAAAAATTAAGTAATACCTTGTCTGTCGTTTTTAATGAAACATGCATAAAGGAAGGATTTCTGCCTAAATATTATATATATATATATATATATATATATATATATATATATATATATATATATATATATATAAATGTTATTTTAGTGGATGCACGTATTCGAAACAGAAGCTTAATTTTTATGTTTTTTTTTTAACAGTGCCTATTATGTGTATCAGCCTGCGAGTTCGATAAATCTAAATAAAAAAATGTGCTCTCCAAAAGAGATACAACCTGCGCCCCACTTTGCAAAAAAAAACTCACTGTGTCACTGTTCAGCTAGTCTGTATTTTCCTTTTTCACGAAACCACACTTCCTATTTCAGATTTCATATCTGTCCAGTTTTTTATCTGTAACGTAAAAAAAGCAATTTCTAAAGAAGTAATGGATTTCATTTAATCAGACATTGTTTTTTTTTTTTTTAATTCAAGCCTTAATAAAATGGATACTTCTATGCGAAATAGACGCCACATTTTTATTTTTGTTTCAGGGGCCAATGTTCCATTGTTGGCTGGCACAAGAGGTGTATATTAACTGATGCCACATTGTATATATCAATACGATTCGCTGAAAATTGATTGAAAGTATTTTATGCAAATCCACTGACAGATCACTTGAGTGTCATTAACGTCGAAATGGGATTAGCATAGATTTAATTTTACGTTTCATTACCGTTAAAGCAAAAATTTTAGTTACCAACCGTTTTTACTTCTTTGTCTTTAAAATACGTCTTGTATACGCTTACATTTTTGGCCGCAAATATAATTTCCCAGAGAAATGTAATTAAATCATGAGTGCAATATCTGACACAGCTTTAAAACATCTTTACATATTACATAACATATGCA
>OZ010594.1:60398485-60453485 GCA_963932145.1 Acanthosepion lycidas | reverse complement strand
ATATTTGAAAAAAATGTCATTACAGTTTTAATATTAAAAATAATTTAAAGAAAATAATTTACAGAATTTTCCCACTTATCATTAGAGAGGGGCAAAATGTTATGAGATATCTAAAAAGAATATTTTAAAAGTATACATTCGCATAATATTATAAATTTACTCATTTCAAAATATAGTTCATCGCTACACAGGAATTACCATGTTTCGAAAACAGAAACTAAAAACTTCAAATTTTATTATAGAATTTAATTAAGATCTCTAGTGCTGCTTCATTTTCATGCGAATTTTGGAATCCAAAATTTTTCAAGGGAATGTTGGTATTCTGTAATTAAATTTGAAGTTTTTCGAAATATGGTAATTCCTGTGTTGCGGCGGAACTGTATTTTTAAATTAGTAAATTCATAATATTTATACTCTGCAGAATTGTATGGACACGTTTTTATTTTATTTATTTTTTTTAAATAAAAATAGTTAATAAGAACACCGGATTATATATCTTACTGTTCTTTCTCTTTATTTTATTATATATTCTCATAATATAAATATAGTAATATATATTTTTTAAATTTTCATTTTAGAACTCATCATAATTATATATATATATATATATATATATATATATATATATATATATAAGTGGAAGTACAAAAAGAACAATAAGAAAATTAGTGTTAAGTGGCTAACGTGTTATATAGGAATAAAATATTAGGTTGTTGCAAAAATAATGATGTAATAATGTCGTTTTTTGACGTTAAAAATACGTCAAAAAACGACATTATTACGTCATTATTTTTGCAACAACCTAATATCACTGCCGAAACTTAAGTTTGAACATATATCGCTAGTGAGCAAACGCAGGCTATCCCACTATTGAATTAAGTGGATCACGAGACCATGGTTGAAACGTAGCGTGACTTTTAAACGATCGTCATTTCTACTCTATTACAATAGGGATTGCTATTCTACATACTATTCTCTATACTATTTGTCTATTCATATCACTATTCGGTGGTTATTTTCCGAGCGAGTATTATCGAGCAAGTACTATTAGTGCGAGTGCTACTCGAAGGCGTTTGACACCAGCATTGTTCAACGGTTTACTATAATTGTATCTGCGATTACAAAGTCTCTATTACAACGATCCTTACGAATGTGACAACGATTATTCGTTGACATTACAAAAGTGGCAACAAGCGTTCGTTGAGATCAAAAAAAAGAAAAATACAAGAAAAAAATTCTACTAAAAGAAGTAACCAGTTACTATTCCTCGCTCTTCATAGCACAATTGAATGTCAAACATATACGTATATGCGCAACGACAAAAATGTGGAGAAAGAAATCATGAGATTCAGCAATGTTAATCACAAAGAGGTGGCATTTTATACAGATCTTGTAATCATAGCTTCTACTTAGAATATTAAGTTTTATTGATTTATTTTACAATCTTATCATGCTTTTTTTCGAGTTAGTTAAAGCCAAACAATATTTTAGAGTGTAAGAAGTTTTTGTAGATAATAATGACATACTGATAAAAATTCTGCGAATCAAACTATAGCCGGAGGAAGAAGAGATAGATTGATTCCTTATCCAAGGTTATTTACGCATAAGTGAATATAAGGAATTCGATTGGAATTGGATATCCAATTTCACGTTCCAAGTCGTTACCCTTTATACCATTTGCACATTCAAGCTTACAACACCTGTTATTCCTAAGCGGTCACCCATTTTGTTCAGTATCCATTAGGTACTGAACAAGCACGACGTTGCTTAACTTATGTCATTGTACGAGAAACAGGTGTTTCAATATTATATGGCCGTAAGCGTTTACAGAATGAAGATTGATTTGACTTAATATATATATTGCCTGAAACAAGCTCATATAGTAATCTGCATATGATCTGCTGGCTAATGCGAAAAAAATACCTGGAAAATACAGAAACCATATATTTGTATTCAATAGAAATGTACTTTTAAAATGTCATTTTTTAAAAGCCATAATATAACGAGCTTTATATAATTATTTTGATTGAAATTTAATTATAATGATGCATCTCCATTAATTTCCAGTTCCTATGTATTCGCAATGATCTTTGTCATAATTGATTAATATTTTATCATATTATTTCACTTACATATAAAACATATCATTTCAATTAGAAACCGCGATAAAATTAAGTTGTTTCGCTTACTTCACATTAAAAATAATAATTAAAAATATAATTCATATTTCGTTTGTTTTACATAAAAATAATGATGTACATAGGAGTAGATAGATTCGCCTATCGTCCAGTTCCCTCTCTTCCCCGGTCTTTTGGACAGGAGTAGTGGTTTATCCCTTTGATTCCTATTTTAAATTGGGTTTCCGGTTGCTTCTTAAGTCTACTTCAATGCTATAATTTTAAGGTTCCCATCAAAAGCTCTGGTATTTTATTTACTATTTCTATCGATGGGATTATATAGGTTTGCCTATCGTTTGATTTACACCCCTCACCTTTTTGGACAGAAGTAGAATTTTATCAATTGTTTCATGTTTCTGATTGCCTATCCAGTTCCATCTAAAGTTTATTCATTCTTTCTCTCCCAGTAGTACACTGAGTCTTAGTGTCATTATCGCCTTGCTTTGGGCCAATTGATTTACAAAGATTAGTAACACATACACACACACAAACAGACACACCCACACACGCATACACCCCCCACACAAACATGTATATATATATATATATATATATATATATATATATATATATATATATATATATATATATAACAGTAAGTGGACAAAAATTATAGAATTAATTCGACTGAATGATTAAATAATGAGCGATTAAGAAAAATCTCATAAATTTAGCATATTTCGTTTCTTTTAATGTTGCTTCTTAATAATTTAGGTGGAGAATAATGAGATATACGCTGAGAATGTTTCTGTATATAGAAACCTATGCTCTGTTTTCATTGGTTTACTAGATATCACATGTATTTATGGCATTTTTATGAGCATATATGTTGCTGTGTCTGAATTCTAGTGGACATTTTTCTGTATTCTCCTCGGGCGTGTGTTTAATTCCAGAAGAGAAAAAAAGATGGAAGTATGTGCCTCTCTCATTCTCCCAAAATAAAGATGACGCTCCAATAATAGTATCGAAACATATCAGAATTGTTGGACAGACAGTTGCGTCCTGGACACTTGAGTCACGGACACGTGCGTACTAGACAATTGCATCCCTGGGCATTTGCGTCTCTAGACAAATGCTTCCCTGGAAAATTTCGTATCTCTGATAATTTTTTGAAGTTATCAATTCTTTTAAAAGTATTGTTTAATATATAAATGTGATCACCAATATCTTTAATTACTCTAAACATGTAAAAAGTTAGTTACCATAAATAAAAAAATAAAAAAACGGAAAAAACAATTAAAGCCAGAGAAAATTAAGCTAGCAGTTTCAGTTCGCTTCAGCAGTGAGTAGCACAAACATCTAAAAGATTCTGGATTTTATACATTATACAGTGTAACCCGGATATAAGAGAGTTGCCGGGACCGGGGAAGAAGTCTCTTATATCCGGGTTGGGTCTTTTTTTTTAGGTAAGTATGGTTCTAATTTGGGACCAGAGAAAATCTCTCTTATCAGGGTCTCTTATATCCGGGTTACACTGTATCTTTATTTTGGACCCCTCGCTAAGTTCCGAAAATCAAACACTGGACGAAAATGGAAAATTATTTCTGGACGAGGAAAATTACAGCTAGCACAATCATAAGAAAGACTCCGATGAAAGAAAAACATACTGGCGATCTATAGAGTGACCTTGCAACTCTGTTATTCAGTTGTTGTATTTTAAACAAAAAATAAACTTTTATTTTTTTATATTTTATTCCTTCATTATAACTTTATGATTACTAATTATGCTTTTTTCAAAGTCTATAGTAATTGATTTTAAAATCATAAAAAATGATCACAGTTACGCAGTTATCCAGAGATGTATTTTTCTAGGTACGCAAATGTCCAGGAATGCAATTGTCTAGTACGCAATTTTCCGCGACGCACATTTCTAGTAAGCAACTGTCCCAGAACCATCAACTTTCTATAGCTTGTCCTATTTATTTTCTGGTTTAATCTTAATAGTTAGCGTAAAAGTATATTAGCCATTATATGTTTTCCCAACATATCTGTGATTGCACAAGTGTCGTCATTCGAAGTGATATATAACGAAAAACAATGAAGCTATGAAGTCCGTACAGGAAATTCACTTTGAATTGTCTCGCTAAGATCCATAGAAAACACCAAGGTAATATGGCTGTATAACAAGATGAATTAAACAAGATATAAACTTCATTAAGAAACAAAAAAATATTAGCTGGAGACCTCTTGTGAATAAGCTGGCTGATTTCTGAAAGGAAGAGTTAACAAAAAAACAAACATATAATTCAAGTAATATCGAGAATTATGGCAATCTCACATTTCAGACACAAACTCGGAATTAAATTTGTTTGCACTGGACAAACACTTTTACGAAATAAATACCTCGAAATCTTCGACTCGATTCTCCTTTTCTTTTTCGCCGAATTTGTCCACCTTGCCCATTGGCCTTTAACTGCCTCGCCGGATTACTTGCTAATCTGCTTGACTGTCAATCTTGCTTGATGCTACGCTTTTAAATCTGCCAAAGTACGTCACTATTGATTTCACCTCGGACACCAATTATTCAGAAAGAAATCGTCTCTGTGGAAACGGTTACTAAAAAAAATAATCATAAAAAATTCTACCATTATACTAATTCCTTCCCTAAATCCTGAAGTTCATTATGGAAAGTACGTGCTTTGCAGCGACTTCCAATCGTTCTTTGCTTTTTCGACCTCGACACTTCTCTTAACTTTGCATTCATTTGGAAGGAAGACATTCTCTGGACTGTGTCGTTAGGACCACCCGCTAGACTTTGAATACAATACCAAGGAACTGATTTTGATGAAGTTAACATTTCTGCATAAATGCGTTTCCCCCCACCTGAGGTATACAAAAATGCTAATGGAGCTAATTGGCTTTTCGATAATAACTTATTTAAATATGTTCAAAGATTGCACTCGCTTATCTTGCAAGAGACCCTAATGGTAAATATACTGGAGCAGACACCCATGAGTCATTGCTTCAACTGTTCATATCTGATTCTTGGTAATCGATACGATATAAAAGAAATCAGAATCGACAAATATAAAATTTTAAATTACAAATTCGTACGATTCGTCAAATTAGAAAAAGATATCTTTGAATTCTGATATAACCTATAAAAGCTCTACGTTATTTTATACTATTGGCCAGGGAAACGTTAAATTCTGTAACAAAGAGACACACTATGTTGCAATTGTATTTGAAAGGTCGAGGACAAGAATTCAACTATGTGGTTAATAGAGTAAAAGAAGAAGGAAAAGTGTGACACAAATCCGAATCTTCATAATTATAAGAACTGTTGCCTACCCGAAATCATAGCAAATGTTGCCTACCCGAAATCCTAGCATATGTTGCGTATTAAAAATAGAAAAATCCCGTTACAAAATAAAAAAACAGGTTCTCCAATACTATGTTATGTTTATCCGTCTATATTTCAATTAATTTTTTAAAGACATTTTTATGTTTAACATTCTTTTTATAGAAGCAAATATTTAAGTAAATGTTCTGTTTATAATAAACAGTATTAAATAACCGAGAAATTTTCATAGAAAATATTCGTCCTTCGACAGGATCCGAACCTGTATCTAATATTGCAAATTTCTCGGACATTTAGGCCGGTAAATGTTATATAATACTGTTTATTATAAACAGAGCATTTACTTAAATACTTGTATCTATAAAAAGAATGTTAATCATAAAAATGTCTTTAAATAATTGTCGGATTTTTTTCCATTTCATAATGTGTGATTTCAGTTAATACTAGATATTTTCTTCAGAAAGACCTGAATCCAAAAGGATGTTCTTCTACCGATGATTTCTCAGAATATCAAAAAACTTGTGAGTGATGAGACTTTAAGAGAAACTAGTCCTACCAGGAAACTGACGCCATCAAAAAAAAAGAGAAAAATCTGGACACTTAATGAAGAAATAGGACCTGGAAACTCGAACACTCACAAGGTAAGCAAAGAAGTAAGAAACGGCAATTTGCTTAACAAGCCTGTATGAATGGATGACAGAAGAGAGAAAAAGTTGTCTGGTAAGTGCTTAAAGGTTACTTAGTGCAAAACAGATTGGATATTGTTGAGAGCCATGATCACCAACTTTCTGAAGTTTAATGCCGTTCATACAAACGATGATCATACAGATTTTATTAGCTTTGTACGCTATCTTAGATTAATAAAATGGTAAATAAGAGAATTAATGTTCTATCAAATATTAAGCTACCTGGGAAATGTTATAAAACAAGAAAAAAAACGTGACACCAAAATCTGCTGACTCTTGGAATTGAGAAAAATGCCCTCCAAAAATTACGAAAAGTATTAAGAAACAGGAAAAATTCGTAAGAGTCAAAGAATGCTGAGGTGCTATGTAATAGAAGTCCTATATGGCAGTAACAGCCGGAAAATTGACTCTCAGACGAAAAAAGGACCTGAGTCAACATATTTCTTGGCTCTACAGAAGAATCCTGGGAATACTATAGATGGAACGTGTGAGCAAGTAGGAAGTTTCAAGGAAGATGGAAACAAAAAGTCTCTTTACTTAGAATCAGAAAGAGTCGAAATTTGTTGTCCGCATCTTTCTCTTGCTGACAATCATACATTTTGATTTCTTAAAATTGATGATTAGTCTTTTCTTTCCGCTTCCTTTTATTCTCTTGTGTCCCTAATGAGCTTCTGTAAATGATTGGCAGAAGAGGAATAAATGGATATATAAAATATAAAAAAACAACTTCTAAGCGCAACATAGGACAGGAATTTGTGACGGAATTGCTCACAAGAAGAAGAAGAAGAAGGAGAAGAAGAAGAAGAAGCCATTAACTTAATTAATTTGCCAACAATCCTACATTTTACGACCATACACTGTTCTTTCTATCTATAAATTTTGTATATAAAAACAAATGAATCATGATTTTATTTAGTGTGCTGAAATATTCATAAATACAGTTAAGATTCCTTTCAAGAAAAGTTCCAATGCTTGGTAATGTTTTTACATTTTTCGGATTGTTGTTCAGGCCGAGAACTTTTCTGCAGCTTTTCGTAACTTTACTTTTTGAACAGAAATCCTCTGCAGAAAATAACTAAGCCATGATCAAAGTTCTCAAAACGGGGCAAATAGCAACAGTATCTTTATACATTTTCCTTATTACCATATTTTTCTAAGCCTACTTTGATAAATGGATTTTTTTTTTTTGCATACTAAATCACATAAACCAAATTGTAGGAAATCGTATCATTATGACTTCATGTTTTTATGCTTTTGAAGTTTATTCTTTTAGATTATTAAGTCTCTTCATCGTCGTCCTAAAAAAATTGTCATTGAAAAGGGAAAAAGAAAAGAACATTAAGCCTGTCTCCTCATAATGCTAGATTTATGATAGTTGATATTCCTGATGGCGTACAGACAATCCAGCGACAAATCAGTTCAATACTGTTACATTGAGAATCTAAAATCTAAATAAGAAATCTATGCTACTAAGTCATATTCACATTAAATACATTTCACATCAGAGCTTTTGTATCAAAATAGTAAGTAAACTTGAAAGAAACTAAGACCGTGTATGATTATACCATTAGTACCCGACTCCAGAGGTTTATATTGGTTTTGTTTGATTTACGTCATATCAAACCATTGGGTCATTTAATGGCATTTTTCCTAAATTAAGCATTATATTTAAGGCTTAAATTAAGCCTTATGTTTAAACAATCAATATATTTTTTTTAAATTAAGACTGCTGTCAGTTATACATACATACATATATATATATATATATATATATATATATATATATATATATATATATATATATATATATATATATATATTTATATATTTTAATTATATCTTTGAAATGAGTTTTGTTGGTAACTATGTACTACAAATATATATTTACTATATAAAAATATATTGCTGGTATTTAAATTATCAAAATATAGTTTTATACTATTGGTTTCAGCATTTTACCGTACCTGTTGCTACCTCACAGTTGCTACCTCCCCGTCGTCAGGTAGGTCCTGGGAACAACAGAAATTACGAGGTGATTGCAATTTTAAGTTTTAAATGTATTAGGTTGGTGCAAAAATAATGTCGTTTTCTCACATATGTTTCTATGTGAGTAAACGATATTATTTTTGCACCAACCTAATATAAACACTGTTTAAACGCTATTTTATAAACGTTTGGAAATAAAGATATTTCCATTTTTTTTTTCAATTCCTATGTCACATCATTTAACAAATGAAATTGTAAGATATAACCCTCAGTTATTTGCTGATATTGTCCCTCGCATTTTTCGCTTATACAAATCGCCTTTCGGATTCATGCTTTACAATCGAATTTGATCTTCAAAAAGTTAAATGCAATGTTTGTCTTCATTTTCCGTCCCCTTAATTCCTATTCTTTTATTCTCTTTCTGTCCATCATCATTTTTTTCAGAACTTTCACAATCATAATGTTGGATATCGGTTGAGGAATGATTTGTTGGCCTTACTTTTGCTGCATCATTCAATGTGTGAGCGAAAATAGGAACTGGTGATAACATAAACAGGAAATGCATCCGGCGGATAAACAGGGCACACTGGTGACCTGAGCCTAGAATAAACGGTGCGTCCAAGTGTCCTGAAAGGAAGCAAATGCATACTTGCGTGGGTGCATGCCTGAAGAAGCGTTGCCACACAAAACTGCGTAGACGACGTACCGGAATGAAGCGTAGCCACGTAATGTTTCGTGGGTTTCAAATTGTTATTTAACCGGTCAGATTCTTAGTTTGGGCCAGAAGCTAGCTAGAGGTTAACCGAAGGTTTGTTTCCATCAGTTCCTGTGTGCGCAATCCTAACCTCTTTGATTCTCCCTCATTCTACCCAGCCGCCGCAACTTGAAAATATTTAAATATAAGGGTGTTATATAGGAATAAAGTGTCGTTGCCGACACTGCCTTTTGAACACAGATCCCCAGAGATCAAACACAGGCGATCACATTTTGAATCAGTAGATTACATGATGGCAAAATAAATTAATATATGGGAATTAGCGTGGTGTCTAAGTGATCACTATTTCTACACTATCCTCTATTACTATACGGATCGTTTTTCTCTATACATTCCCTATACTATTTCTGTATGGTGATCACTATACGGATTACTATTCGAATCAGTGTTCGGTGGTTACTTTTCGAGCGAGTATTATCGAAAATGTACTAATTGTGCGAGTGTTATTCAAAGGTGTCTGACACAAATATTGTTCAACGGCGTTAATATAGTCGTAGCTGTAATTACAAAGTCTCTACTACAACGAGCATTAAAAAGTGACAACGATTATTCGTTGATATTACAAAAGTGGCAACAAGTGTTCGTTGACATGACAAAAAAGCGTTGGTCGCATTATTTGAGCCCAGAAGTAGTGTAATACAATAACGCCATGCATCTTAGTGACTATATCGCCTTTCCTGTCGAGAAATTATTTTTTAATCTGCAGAATAGACTTACACCAACAGAAATGTGGCTCTAAAGAAAGACGCAGTCAATACCATGAACTTTGCGCGTAAACAACGAAGAATCCTTAAGTCAAAGATAAATTCAATTATACTTAGAATTACAATGAGCCAGTTGAAATCTATTAAATATGAGAGGAAGGGTGACTTGGAGAATTTGACACTCGCAGATATTAAAAGAGAAGAAAGACCGATGCAGTTATCTGCCAATCGACCTTACAATCTTGTGTGGATTGTTGGTTCAACGGAGAGTAAGATAATAAGAGTAACGTCTACGAGATTATGGAGAGCCATGATCACCAACGTCCATAGGTAATAACTCAGCTATAGCCTTATTCTCGTTCTGCTAGTCCTGTTTCCACAGAGAGTTTGTACTACTTGGCTCAGTGATTGACCTAAACTAACCTCCAGGCTCTTGTCCTGTTGATAAAATGTCACGTGATCTTGTCATTACATATGGTGATGAAGCACTTTCTGTGTTGCAAAATTTAAGTTACATCATTAAAAATAAAAAAAAGCTATGTGTTCACTAAATAGTTACCAGCAGAGATAATGGATCGATGAACATGGTTCAAGTTGCTTCTAAGACAATCTGTGTCCACCTAGCTGTAATAGTTTTTGGAAATCACAAATAATTCCAGTCCGTCATGTCAGACATTGATTTCTTCTACCATTAGAATGCAACATTATATTAGCTAGGAACCGTCAAAATACAAGAACCTACGTACCATGAATCCCGGACAATATATTATCAAATAAATAAAGAATCTGTAAAATGGATAACAAAAGTTGATATCTCCAATTTTTCTTGTCTTCGAAAAAATTATTTATTATCTGTGTTACCTATTACTTTTTCACAAACATCGAAATGACTTTATTCAATTTCTTGAAACTTTAAAATTATTTTATTCAAAATAGCTGTTTTCCTCCATTGGATTACTTTTTTATGGGGACATGTGAAAAGTAATATTTATTCAACTAAACCTTGATCTTTAGAGGAGCTGCACACTTGGATAATTGAGCGGTTGAAGATATTACTGAACTTTTTTCTCGAACTACAGAATCGTATTAACCTCTGTATGCGTAACGATGGTGGACAGGTTGGAAGTTAACAACCCAAACAAAAAAATGTAAAAACTTCTTATTTCTTATTATTTTGCAGATTTTTTTTAATCATGTTTAGTCACATAACTACAAGTATTTTAATTTGGACACGGACTTCATGGGCAGGCTGTATATTATCATTTGTACAAATCTACTGCTATCACATTACGGGTTATTTAAAATCAGCAGCGGCAAAGCAAAATAGTTGGGAAGACAAATGATGTCAGCTAAGATGTATTTCTAGGCCAGGTTAACCAAATTATGGCCTTTGGATCGGATCACGCTCGCGGATCGGATCAGGCCCGCGATATCAGTTCATGCAGTCCGCCGCCGCACTGGTCCACAATTTAGCTAAAATATAATTATTCATATGGAATTATCAATAGATTTTAATTAAACTAAACTATATAGAAAATTAAAATAAATTTAAGTACAAAGGACAAAACTTTGGCATTCGGATTTTGGCATCTGACAGTAATATAAGTTTTAGGAAAATCAGTGAATTTACTGAGACATTAGGTTTATAAGTACCAAATGTTAATACACTGGCCCAGTGGATACAAGGTTTGGCTGAATCCAGTGACTTGATTCAAGGAATTGTTAGTTTAATACCTGTCTACAGTAGAAGTGAATACAAAAAAAAAATTGGGGGTGGGTGAGAAAAAAGGGAGAAAACTGATACTGAGACATCGGAAAGAGTTATGCCATGTTGAACTGAACAATCTACCAAAATAAAAAGATTCAATACGAAATTCCAATCACCTGAAGAATCCCGGAGCGTACAATATGGCAACGAAGATGAGGACAGTAGTCCGAACAATGAAAATAGCTTTCTATGGAAATAGCAATAGAGCAGCGAGATGTTTGCAACTTTTATAGACTTTGAAATCCTGTATATTTCCTTATCAGCCAAAACACTGCCAAGACCCTGCAGATAATACGCAACCTAAATAGTGTTCCCCTATATAAAATTTAGAGTAACTACTCAGGCATTTGACAGGCAAGGATGACAATTAGTTGGCAAAATTATGGCGATACTGCGAGTTGGGGTCTTTTGGGTGTTGATATTGTTGCGTTGATGACGAGTAGGTGAGATATTTTTAATCATCTGCTATTAATGTAAACGACGGTATACCTGTAGAGTCGCATGAGGACAATGTATAAGAGTAATAATGTTAGCTATGTATGCTTCTAGTAACTGTGAAATTGCATTTCATACAAAGCACACATTTAAAATTGGACCGCTGGAGACAAAGAACATACGCTATTCCGTGTTCATTTTGGAGCACGCTACATTCAATATATGTGTTTCATTTTCTAATATGTTTTTCGTCAGTATGAAAAAAAGCCTAAAATTCTGTTACGAAGTAAAGAAAAATGATAACTTTTACGATCGTTTGTTGTAATGTTGGTAATGGAAAAGAGATGGCCTGAATTAGTAGACGGTGATCATATGTGACACTAGCATAAAGGAGCTGGCGCAGCTTGGAATATAATGTGGCCTTAGTGCTGCCCACCGGAGGTGCGTGTAGGGACACCCTTCCATACGCGACAGGGCACTACAAGCACCCAAATTTTATGCAATTGTCGATCAGAGCAGCCACTCAAGACACTAACGGAAGAGTTAGGGTTGCTAACTACCAGTCGGAAACAAGAACCAGAGAACTGTCAACCGTGTACCCTCAGACTGAAGAGACGTTTCCACAGACTGCATACATCACAAGAGAATCACGACAGTACGACCTTGGAAGCTAGATAAAGATTAGAGATTTACTCTGGAATTACTTATGGCTAGAAAATAAAAAATTGAATTTATTTTATAATTATTTGGAATTAAATATGAATCCTAATAAAAGGTGCCAACATATTGTTGGAAATATATAGTATTTCCGAAATACGTTATATAGATATATGATAACTTGAAATTCAAAAGATGCACCAACGTATAGAAATCCTAACGAAGAAGAACAGCCAAGAATTTGTAGGTGTTGAATGCAATAATCCTACCAATATTGCCGGTATCTGAATGAAACATGCTTGAGAGATTTGAGAGGGTTCAGCAAAAGGTTTCACATTAAGATAAGTTTTTAAACTCTGATTCAGGGATTATCATCAACAATTATAAAAGTCAATATAAGAAAATGAAGAAAACAGTTCGGATTATCAGTGTATATATACCGTGTTTCAGTATCTTTTTTATTCTACCGTGAATTGTTGAACGCAGTTAGCAATTACGGATAAGGCGAGGGTGTTCCGTGTAAAATGAGTTTCTCGCTCAATATTTCAGAGAGGATGTTTGCTCCTAAGTCAATACAAAACATCTAGTGATCAGAAAAATAGAAAATCTTTCTTTCATTTAGTTCTCTTATTTCTCTTTCACTGACAACTAGTCCGTATAAATATATTAAAGACAATAAAATCAGTCAATTCATACTATATTCGCTGTTCTGTTTAACGTAAAAATAAGAATCCCTTTTCCCAGAGAAAATATATTTATTTTGATTTCCATCTTAAGTCAGAGTCAAGGGAAGTTTTGTATATTTTTCCCAAGTAATGAAAACGAACGAGCCAATTACCCTTCCAACGATGATTAACTGTTGTAATAAAAGCTGATTGTAGAACAACTGAGTCTACAACCATATAGTGAACAAGTCTAAAAATGATATTAGGTTGGTGCAAAAATAATAACGTAATAATGTCGTTTTTTGACGTTAAAAAATACGTCAAAAAACGACATTATTACGTCATTATTTTTGCACCAACCTAATAATAGTCGTTTCCTTATATTCGGCATTCATTCATCGTGCTGCTTGTTGTTCTGCCTGTTGGATATTGTGTAATAACTATCTGAAATTTATTGTTCATTAAGCTAGTTTTCTCAAGTCCAGTAACTGCAATTGCTCTTGTTTCCCCTTTTCTAGTTTATTTACTAACCTTTTATTTGAGGTCGCATGGAATGTCAACTTCTTGATTATTTCATTATTTTCTCTTCGAATTATATGTAATATCCATTTTACTTGTTACTGCTGTTGAAAGTCCTCAAGTGATGTGATTTATAACAAACGTGAAAACGACATTAAAGCACAATTTAAATCGAAATGTAACTCAAAACATGACAGAAATTATTTCTCAGTAAACTCGGCAGAATATTCGTAAACGTTATAACTGCTGTTTGAAATGTTTTCAAAAATATTCAATTCAGTTGAAGAACCTCACTTGCACATGTCCAAAAGTTGTTAAAAGTGTTTGCATTTGGGAAAGATAATAGAAATATAGTTAAATGTTCTTTATGGCAAACATATCTGTGTTCATTGAATCCAAACATATATTCTGGTGAACGTAAACAAGTTTTTCTTTAAATATTAAATAAATAGTCAAAACTGGATTATTTAAAATATACAGTAGTTATAGGAATTTATGCACCTAACCCGCCCCGTTAATTTTAAATCATAAATTTAATTAACTTTTGTAGTTTTCCATATTTATCAGATTTTATTTTAATCAATGGATGATATATTGACTCGTTTTAAAACTAATATGTATATTTTGGAGTCAGTTATGACACATCTAAAAACAAAATATTCAATCAATATTTTGAAATAACCTCGTCATATTTATAGTTTCCTTGTTTTAGTAGGAAGATGTTATAAATTTCAACCAAAAGTAGAAATTGTCGCTTGGTCAATGAAAGCTGAATATTTTCTCATTAGGAAAAGCCTCATATACCATTAGCGCAGTGAGATGTTAACGGAGTCAATAACACTGTCACAATGTGTCCCTATAAAAATTAACCTTACCCTATGGATGTTATGCACGGCGTCTGTTTCATTCGGAAATATCGAATCTATCAGTAACTAGTAGTATAACCTGTCTTCGACCAGGTGTTTCATTTCTGATAATCTTTGCAGAATGGTGGGGGGTTAACATTTAGAATGGGGCGGGCCTGAAAAGATCCGTTTTTGCGTTCTCAATCTTGCATGGACCGTCATAATAATAATATTAGATATTTTTTTATATTTATATTATAATCTTTTTTTTATAATTCTAATGATCTTTTGCGTTAGATTTCAACTTTCTAAAATGATTGTACACTGTTTTGTACAGACACTAAATTTTGCCTTTGATTTTTGCGCAAATTGTAAAAAATCAGTTTTTTTTTTAATTTTTCACCTGCAAAGTTGTAATTTTTTCCAGCCAATTTGAACACAAAACCGGCACTGAAGAATTATCTATAAAAAAAAAACAAAACATGGAAATCAGATGAAATCAGATGAAATTGTAGAAACACATAAACAGCATCTGATCACACCCACACGCACAGACATACATACACTCACACATTTTGAGAATTATAGATATAGGTATGCAAATGTTTGTTTTGTTTTTTTTTCAGATCACTGATGACAAATAACTTCAAAAGTCATAGTAAAAACAATCTTATAACAGATCTTATAAACTGGCGCGACAGAATCCCATAGACAGATAGGCACCGATTGTGAACATCTACATTACATAAAGCCTTCAAACGGTAATCAAAATTAAAATGGCTATCACTTGTAACGATATATATTACTGACATAATCTAAATGTTAGTGATGCAAACTATAATTAGTCAAAATTATACACTTCTATTTCTCTAGTAGTTTCGTTTTCAAGTTTAGGATTTGTGCTATTTAACGGGGCGCCCACGTTGTAATCGCATGTGACACAAGCTCGATGTTTGAAGTAGGTTTAACCGCCACACCGCGCAAAATATCCCAAGCCCTATCGATACTTCCCATTCATGGACTGGGCAATAAACCCAGTATCCTATCTAGGGAGAGGTACCATCTGCCGATAAAGCCACCTGGGGCTTGGGCTAATATTGAAAGAATACAAATCACAGCCAAAATGTTTGTATATATAGTATTTACCAGGACGCCCACGTTGCAACCACATGTAACACGAGATCGAAGATTAAAGTGGGTTTAACAGCCATAAGGCAAAAATTCACTATCCCCTTCGGCGTTTCCCCTTTTGAGGATGCCTCATACACTGAGCAATAAACATCGCCGCCTTCCAGGGGAGAGGTACTAGTCGGAGAGAATCTCCTTGAACTTGGGTTAATATTCAAAAAATTCTATCACCAGAAAAAGATTAGGATTTACTTAGCCTCCAGCTGTAGCAACTGCTATTTATAAGGTGGAGATTTGCACTGGCCTGGCGACTAATATGTAAAAAATTTGCTCTTTATTAGCTTCTCTATATTTTGACTTCTCGACAAAACTAAGTCAGACAATATGCTAATGGTAATTGTAACAATTCATCGCTTCCTATGAGGGATCATTTGGTATTCATTGATTAGCAGACAGTATACTTGTCAGCTAAAATTCATAAAACCATTATCTTCAAACAATTTTTCAGCAAAAATAGTTTTCTCGAGTCCAGTAGCTGTTATAGCTGTTTCTCCTATTGATGGGTGTTTCGTTCGTAATATCAAATTTTAAAATCTTGAGTTTATCAGTATTTTCTCTTCAAGTTATAAATAAAATTTGCTGTATTTGAAAGTCTTCAATGATGTTGTTTCTGTCTTCCGGTACACTTTGTATGTGATTCTGTAACGCCATTCCACAAGGTTCGAATAAGAAATGTCTTCACAAAGACCCACAGGTCTTCGTTCGGACTTCTGACCATTGACATGAGGAAGCGGTTGTATAGAGCTGATAGTTTGTATATTTTGAATGGGTTTGGCTCCATGCATGGTTTCCATATAAACGTCTTGATCTGACGAGGCAATTTAAGAATATGACTCCTGTTTGCAGGTCAATGTTTTAGTTTTGTAACAATTTGCGGTATTGCACAGCCTATTCTATGTTCAGTTCTCTTATTTCTCATACAAAATTTGTTATAATGACCGACACACCGAGATATTTGAAATTTTTACTATTTACTAAGAATCTATCTTGACTTTTTATGATGGATTCAAGGTCACTGTCATCACCGCTTTTTATTTCTAATTTCAGATCATAGTTTCGATTTTGGAAAGGTTTATCTTGAGTACCATTTCTTGAAACACTTAGAAGAGCATGATATCCTGTTCAAAATCATTCTTACACTGACTATAAATAATGGTGTTCTCAGTATAGTCCCCTCATAATCAGTATATTGGCCTTTGAAGGGAAAATAGGATCGCCGACTTCTATTAGTAGATGTGTTATCGAATGATTAAGACGTCAGTGTCCATCTCTTCACATCTGTATCTGTAAATGCACAAGGCCTATTATAACGGGAATTGAATAGAACGGGTCTCTCACTTGCTTGCTGTACACCTAATGAGGTTTCAAATGTTTTTGTATTGGGTTCTTCTTCAGAGATATAATAGTTTATGAACTGATATTGGAATGAGTTATGGTTAGCGAATTTGTCCTGTTAACCCTTGCTAATGAGTTCCATACTTATTCGGATCCCTGTATATATGACTAGTTACCAAACGAAGCATAATTAATTGTAAATAAATCAATTTTAGCATGCGGATGCACTGGAGTTAGGAATCCGAGGGACACTTGATTCACTGCACAATTTTTAAGCCACGGAAGCGCTTATCTATCCTTCAACGACCGGCACGCAAAAAAAAACAAAATTAAAAAAACATGCCAAAGCACCTGAAAAGGCGCATCGAATTTTAAATTAAGTAAAACTCTGTGTTTATTAGGTGTGTATTGCTATAAACGTGATTGTTATGCAGAGATATTTTTGTAACTTTAGAAATTATAATTTTATATTAACTTTAATTAATTGTATTAACTTTATCAATCGAACAAAGCACATTCTCGTCGTTGCCTTTGTCGTGTATATTTCAATGTTGTTCTTTCTATAAACGCTCTGTTTAAAACATCATCCTACGTGCAATGTGATTTGTATTTCCTATCCTGTATCTTTTAAAATAATGTATTATGAAATAATATATACAAATGATGAATCCAAAACTGAAATCATCTTTTGTATACGTCGGTAATATTTTTCGTTTTTATTTATTTTTTTATCTCGCCGCAATATTCTACAAATTCAGGCTGTCCTTATTTACATCGGCTGAACCTTACGAAAGTATATATCACGTAATTCCTTCCTGCTTTTCATGTTCATCCAGTGGACTAGGAATCATCTACGAACTTGTAGATACAAAATAGTATAATTATAATGTATACACTGCTAATAGATCATTCATACCAACTTGGGAATATTTCCTCTGGAGACATTTCCTTTTGTAACTTTTTTTCACACTGGTAGTCTAAAATAAGGATTGAAAGTGTCCATGTGGAAACCACGTATAGAAATTGGAGAAGTTGAAGGGTTAAAACGTTAAAGACTTTAGGGTGAAAAAAAATGTATTGAAATATGGAGCAAGGAAAAAAAAGAGATTTTATTTTAATTTCCAGAAAAGTCGAATGTAATGTTAAGTCCAAAATATTGTTTGAGAAATGTAAAATGCAAGCCAAGAAAAAAACAATTGGAATTGTTATAATTCGCGAAGCTGATAATGTAAACAATCTGACATATGTGAAATGTAAAACTTAAACGTCAAGCGAAAAACAAAGAGAATTGTTATAAATCGTAAAACCAATAATGTAAACAAACTGAAATATAATTTTGTAAACATGCAAAGTAGAAAATAAACTGAAATGGATCACACTGAGAAGTCGACAACAAAGAAAATTCTTTGATGTAAAGAACATAGGAGAGAATAATTTTTTTTTTCCTGTGCACCTGGTGTCAAAGAGTTTTCACAAAGTTTGTTGTCGAAGAATGTATTGTTTTGAATAAGTGTCCGCTTCGTTTGAAGATTAGCATTAGTTGGAGAGACAATTGATAGATTGATATGAATATTAATGAATCTTGAGAAGGGGTAGGAGGCGGTCGAAATACATATAAACGGGGGCTTAGGTGATCCAAAAACCAGACGCCACGTGAAGTCAGCAGCAGGCACCAGACCCCGGAGTTGACCGCCTCACCTGCTGCCGTGAGAGTTCCCGATCTTGTTTTTTTTTTTTTTTGTTGTTTTTGTTTTTTTTTTAACACACTCTAAGTTTTAGATGAAATGAACAAAGGGTAACGTTAGAGATTTTACCGGGAAAATTTTATTTTCTTGTATGAAAAACTATATGAAGAAAGTGAAAATTAACCCGGCGGTATTATTCGCCATTTTTTTTTTTTTTTTTATCCTGCGGAAGGTTACTCTGTTATTTGTCGCATGGTTTTACTGCTGATCACCCAAATGCTCAAGTACAGACGACAGTCGCACTTCACAGCTCATATGACAGGTGGCAGTACTGACCAGAACTGAGGATTGAACAGGGCTGTCCGTGTTATATACATCAAACACTAGTATATATATATATATATATATATATATATATATACACGCAGTGTAACCCGGATATAAGAGAAACCCGGATACAAGAGAATTTTTCTCTGGTCCCAAATAAGTGCTATACTTACCTAAACAAAATAGACCAAACTAGGATATAAGAGAAACCCGGATATAAGATATTTCTTATCTGGTCCCAACAACTCTTTTATATCCGGGTTACATTATATATATATATATATATATATATATATATATATATAAACCATTAAACACACGCGCACACACACACACACACACACACATATATATATATATATATATATATATATATATATATATATATATATATAGAGACATATCACACAAAGTGTGTTAATAAAATAGTGTTCAATGTAATATAATAGAACTATTAAGTATATATTAATAAATATACATTTTATCCTCAAAGGTAGCGTGACTCTGACTTTCATACACAATACTCGTTTGAAATACTGAATGAATCCAGGCAGGTACATAATTTAACGTTTAATAAATATATCTGGTTAACGCAATTTTGTTGAGGGTTATTTTTTCAATAGTGTATTCAAACTAGAACTAGAACAAGCTAAACCGTTGGATGAAATAAAGAGTTCAGTTCGAAATTTCAATCACCTGAAGAAGGCTGGAGCTAACAACAGCCGAAACGTCGTGATATTACAATAAATATGAGGAAAACAATCCTAACAATGTAAATAATATAAATAATTACAATGCCTCATCTTAGAAATATAGACAGATATTGCGTATTTAAATTAGGCTGGATTTATATTTTATATGTAAATATATACTTAAATATAAAATATAAAAGTAATCGCCGTACAATATATGGACTGCGTCAACGTTACGTTAGCCAGATATATTTATTAAAATTTAAATTATTTAACGGTCAGTCTCAATTCAGTATGACATGATGCTCTTTGATGTGGAATGCATCCGTATTTGTTATACTTATATATTTGCCGTGGCAATCATCAATTACAGACATCTTTTACTGGGGTCCGAATTTTCACGATAAGAAATGCTTTCCGCTTCTATACGAGTCGTAGATTGTACATACTGATATGCTACTCTCAATACTGGTCAGACGAATATTCCTATAACAAACAGCCCAGGTTTCGTACAGCTGCGAAATACTGGCGCACAATAGACGCATCTTAAGAGTTATAGTAACAGGCTACATCGCTTTCACTGCACAGAACAGAATAAATGTAAACCTAGTCTGCCAATATACACAGTTAGGAACAGTTTAGTTACAGCACTACTAGTGGCAGACGACCACTTATGCGACAAAACTATATTGCATGACTCTAGTGGTCATGAAATATGCTTATCTAGGTTTAAGTGAACAGTACAGGTAATTTTTCATACAAGTGATCCATGGTTTCTACATAGGCCCGTCCGTATCGCATGTCATGGGTAACGTATGTTAAAACTAGCGTTAAACTTCGATGCTTGACGTGGGGAAGTTAATGGCCCGCTACGCTGGTAGGGCGGCTCTCCAGTTTCTTTTTGCAGACGACTGTTCAGACAAATTTGTGTGTATTCAACACCAACAGAACACACGTGTATTTTACACTGCAACTATGCAGAGCGTACCAGTTTCCAGTGAGAGAGCACGGCATAATATAGCGAAAACACAAGTTTCAGCAAGGAGAGTACGCTCAAATCTTCGGTCACGATGACTTGCAACTTCTTGCTACCATTCATATAGATGGCGTTTGAAAATTATTGTCTACACAATTTTACTCATAAAGCTTGTTGATGCCTGTTGTATTTTATTCAGATATTTTCCATCGCTAGTATCCCTACCCTAGACCGATAACATCAAGAAATGATCTTCCTGAGAAATAGATAATGGTATGATATTCCAAGCCAAGATTCATGATATGGAACGTTCTAACTACTTGCTTACGCGCCCGTAACATGTATATCCAAAATATTGTTCAACTGTTCTACTAATATTCTAGATCGGTTCAGAAAATGTACGGTAGTTCACATGCAGTATGTACATCTTGCAGTCCAATACTTTTTGCTGCCAACTGTGCGATGATGTATTTCTATTTTATGAGATGGTCTAATCTGAAATACTATTGTAATGTAAATGAACTATTTCTCTATGAGGAAATATTCTGCATTCATTGACCAAGTATGCATCGAATATATATATATATATTACATAATCTTTCTCTTAAAACAAATTAGGAAAATATGTTTTCTCAAGACAAGTAACTGTTATCGCTCTTTCGATTAATAATAACCGCTTCCTAACCTTTTCTTTGACGTCAATATCATGATCATATATATTATTTTCCTTAGATTTATCAACTTGCGATAACCGTTTTAGTTGGTGCTGTTCTTGAATGTCCTACAGTGACGTCGATAATAAATACCTCGGTATTCTAGTCAGTCCGTTTGTTGTCACATTCATTTTTATTTCAATAAGCCAATGTATCTGTAATATGTATTAACATTTTCAATGTAGTATCAGTTCCGTGGAAGATGTTATAATAAGAAAGTTAATCGAGCAATGACAATCTGATACGTGCAGTCAGGAAAATTGAATTTGCTTCGCGTTTCTCACCGTTTCTCTTTGAAGTTTTCTACTCTTATCTCTTATTGCATCTGGAACTTTCAATCATGTGCATCGAATTATTTATAGCATAAAATTAATTAATTTTAATTCTACAAAATAGTCTTTAGGAAAAAAAAAACATTTCTTGAAATTTGAAATGAGTGATTGCGTCGACGATTCAGTTTCGTAAAAGGTAATGTATTCGTGGATTACCAACATCTTTCAGTTGTTACGCGTTTTTTCGCATTTACCACTCTTTCTTTCCTTCTTTCTTTCTTTCTTTCTTTCTTTCATTTTACTGCGGAAACACACAAAAAGGAGGAATCGGCAAAAATCGATAACTTAATGAAATTTTACTTCATCTGCTTCAAAAGAAACAATTATTTTTGTCTTCTGTTCTTTTCTTTTTTTCGGTATCGGTAAATAATTCTTAGCTTGATACAGAGCTGATCAAACACAAACAACGATTTGACTACGCTGGTTGCTGAAATGTGGCCATGCGAAGTGAAGGTGCAGCTTGTAAAATTTTCACAACTTTAATAACATTAATTTTTTGCTTCTTTTAGAAGCAAATCGTCTCCTAGTAAGAAAGGTATTTTTCGCACAGCTTCAAAGACCTAACAAGTCTTTTCCTTCAAAGGACAAAAAATCCTTTTGCAAAATACCTCAAACGAAATTATCAATGCTTTTTCTCAGTATTAGAAATCACATCGCACTTTAAGCTAGAATTATTCTGTATATATATATATATATATATATATATATATATATATATATATATTTGACGATGGTTTTTAAAATGCCTGTCACCTTTAAGGCAGATAAAACAGAATAGTTTGAATTTTTCCATGTTTAACTCTCAGTTTTTTCTAACCTTAGCTTTCTTCATAGAAGTGACTAGCAGTAGAGCCAGGCGTTGCCTGGGGATATAACAGTAAGAGATAGATCAAGTGTCGACCATCATAAAGACTGAAAAATAAAAATGACAAATATTATTGTTTAAGGTTGACGGACACGCATGTCTTAATTAGTTTTTGTTTTGTTCTTTTGTTTTTTTACGAATTGGTCAAACCCAAACTCAAACAAAAACATTGTTTTCAATCGTTATGATTCTATCGATTGAATAGAATTTTATTATAAACAATTGTCTTGTAAATGGAATTTTTAAAGTATTCTGAATCTAAAAATAAAGATAAAAGTATGCAAGACAATAAGCAACACAACCTACAAAAAAAAATGATGTTTTGTTGAAATCGGTTGAAAAATCCGATCCCTTATATAAACGAACACACGCACAAACAACCTGGGTTTTATAATAAGTATAACTCGATATAAGCTGTCCCCATTTCATTCTCGCGACAGCGATGGCTCTTAATCGTGTTTTCAAATTGATTTCGTGCAAAAACAATTGTGTTTTTCAATTTTTTGGCGCTGTCAGAAGCACCACAAAGTCATTTTACGTAGTCGTGTGAAGTTTTGTTGAAATCGGTTGAAAAATGTAGGAGATCCGATCCGGTATAAAAATGAACATACACACACAACATGGGTTTTATAATAAGTATGATACTGAAAAAGGTGAATATGAAATATCATTTTATATAATTGTAACCACGTTCTTCGCAAAGTCAAACACGACTAGCGGTGGGACTGCTTGTATATATGCTTTAAAAGAAATGCAAATTCTATTCAGTTAAATCAAACAGCTTGCATGGGAATACAAAACGTGCTCAATAAATGGAAATGCTAGTAAGAGTTTGGCTTTTTCACAGGATTTATTCACTTTATTCGTTGAGGCTGATGATATGGGTGTAGTGTAACGGACATCAGCGCGAACTGTGGAATCGCCGAAACGAGTTCGAAATTCTGGGTAGTCAGTTGCAGTCACTCTCACGCATATTTACTTGGAAAAGTCATGAATGCGTCACATCATCTTCTCAGGGTCATGTCTCCTTCTTATAGTCATTTGTTCTCCCTAGAGTACCCTAACTACTAGCGTAGTCTCACTACACTCGCCTTGGGTACTAATCGAAGGAAAACTATGGAGAAGCAACGGGAAACTACTATATTGACCGTGGCAATTCACAGCACGGCAATTCACGAATAATAATAATAAAAAAAAGATTTGAAGAGCCGGGAACATAAAGAGACTTGGTACACTATGTATATTTTTCGGACTATTGTCCTCAACTTTGTCGCCATATTTATTGGAACATATCGGCCGTTGTACGCTCCTGTCTTCTTCAGGTAGTTGGAATGTCGAACTGAACCCTTTATTTCACTCACTGGGGTAGACTGTTCTAGTTCCACGTGCCATGTTTAATGGATGTCAGTTATCAGTTATCTCCTGTTTATTCCCCTCTCCAAGTTATCCACTGCCTTAACTGGATATTGAACTCACACTCATTTGGTCCTGTCACTTGATCTAACCAACACATTTATGGCGACAATGATGAGGACCGAATAATGTAAATAGTGTACATAATACCTCATCTCAGAAATATAGACAGATACTGAAGAGACTTAGTATTAAAAAATACGAATAGAGAAAAGCGATCGTAAGAGTTCTACAAGTGTTTTTTTTTTATCTTGATAATAAACTAGTGTTTATTTTCTCGATAAACATCATCGGATAAGCAGAGTTAATAGGAAACTAAGGGAACTATTAGATAAAGTAGGAAAAGAAATCAGGAAGAAAGGACTATTAACTATAAGAATACATAATACATGTTTTTTTTTCCTTTTCTGGTACGAGAGGACATCTGTATTGTCATTATTAACATGCAGACTATTGTCTTCATCATTGTTCTTTGGCACTCTGATCTTCATGAGGTGATTGTCGATCCAGGCAACCAAATCGGGATGTCTAACTGAATCCTTTATTTAATCTACAGGGGCTGAATTTTCTCATAGCACTGACAATGTCTAGGGGGGATTAGTGTTGCTCAATTATTGCTCTGCACGATTCAATAGAGTCTAAGTACAATGCCCGTGCCACGGATTGAACTCATAAATGCTATGTCACCAAATTCACGGACCAGTGCTTTAATCCATTAGTTATTGTACCGTGAGACAACAAAGATTGAAACAATAGATCGTATGGAAATAATGCAAATCCAGAATTCACGGTTGTCAGTAGAGACAATTCCATCTATGTGTCACAATGTTGAAGTCTCAAAATAAAGTAGTTAGAGAAATGGGTGGCCTAGTAACAATATAGAAACAAACTGTAGGAAAAAATGACACAGAAATTCGACAGAACATAGAAATAACAAGATTGTCTTCCAACATCTAAGCAAAGTATTGAATAAGTACCTCCACTAATGCGCTGCAAAAAGAGCATCCCATGAGGAAAAACCAAAGTATTTTTGTTTATTTTAATTGAATATTTTAATCCTCTCTAGCACGTTCGAAATTTTGGCTTAAAGTCTCGTTTTTCTAGCGTCAGTGCGGGTCCAAAGATTAGTATAGGAAATTTTAGCGCCTTTTTTTCCGGTAAAATCACGTTGATTTGGAAATTCTTGCAAAAATCTTATAATTGTCGGATTTTAATGAAATTTTAAAGGCCTATTAATAAATATATTATTGTTTTTTTTTTCATTTTTAAGAAAATGACGACTTTAACGATTATACTAAAAAAAATAAATAAAAATTGATTCCAATCAATATAATTTCTGTTTGAAATACACCAGAGTATTTTGCTTAGTGGATATTAAAGCTGAAATGAAAGCTTCAAAAAAGCTTTTTCCTTTTTAAAAATTCATTTTAAATCTTAGGTATCGCAAATTAATGGGGGTACCTAGTATTGAGAGATCTATATAAATTGTTAAAACCATGAACCATGTGCTGGATTGCTAGATGCTATCCTCTTTTACAGAGCGGAGCAATCTCAAGAAATTCCTTACAGACAAAGAATAAATCTGAAAATGATGGGATTCTAACGACGAATGCTATGAATAGCATAGACCATACATCTGAGAAAGTGGGACGTTTTAAGACAAAAAGAGGAAATACAAGGAACTTTTACTTATAATCAGGCACAGTCAGACAATATTTCTAAGTCCTATAATGAGGTAATAAGGTTTGGAGAATTATACAGAAGGCAAGGAAGACAGATAAACTCCATACAACGAGAGTTTATGAATAGCAGAACATTGGCACTAAAATTTCGTAAACCGTTATAAGTTCCTTAGAGCAAGGGAAGACAGAATATCACGAATGTCATGATCGCACATATAGCAAAGATCCACGCCAAATAAAACAAAAAGACTACCAGATGTTTCGATTTGTCAGTGAATTATTAATCATCATTTTTGTCTGAATTTCTGGGATGAGGAGTTATCATTATTCACACTATTTTCATTCAGTGTATTTTCCTCATCTTTGTTGTTATCTCAACGTTTCGGCCGCTGTACACTCCGGCCATCCTCAGGTCTATACCGATCTGGGTAACCTACAGGAAATTTAGAACAGAACCCTTTATTTATTCTACATGAGCAAACTGTTCTCGTTCCACTGCCCATATCTAGCGTTATCGTTTAGTTATTTTTTTTTAATTTTGCACCGTTCAGTGATTCCTCAGCGATTTCCACTGAACCTAAATAAATACTGACTACCTAGGGATTGAACTAACAACTAATATTTCACAATATTCACAAAGAACACGTACAACAGGCTAAGAAGACCTCCTTAGTATGGGAAGCATAGAAATAAATAGAATATGGGGACTGTTAATAAAAAAGGATGACAAATGACAACAAGTCTTTACCCGCAGCAGCATTAGCAGCAGCCAAAACATAACAGCCAGGAGCAGTTGAAACATTAGTTCCCTGACAATCACCGAAGTTAAGCAACATCGAGCCTAGTCAGTAGCTAGATGTGTGACCACGGTAAACATAGGTATGCGGGTGATATAATCGATAATGACTCTGAATTGAAAACCAGTTCGGTTTCTTTACATTATATCCCGCGCGAATGCTTTTGGGAAAGTTAAGAATCCAACTATAACTTATATCACTAAACCTTATTATTTATCCCACCCAAAAAATAAATAAATAAATAAATCGTACAATCTAAAAATATTTTCTTGCTTTAAATAACCTGCAATGATTTGATAATTCGTAGAAAAGGAATCAACAAATGAATGATCTGTGTTGTTATAATCACAACTTTTGACCCGTTGTACTCTTTTCTCTTCATCGAGTTGATCAGAGTAAACTTCAGGGAATTTCGAAAGTGACATATTATTTATTCTATAGTAGATTATTTCGGATTATGTATCACTGACATAATAATTATTCTGTCATTTGTTGTATTTACAGATTAGGTTGGAAGTAGGATATAACTGTATTATCTGAGTTGGAGCTATACAATACTCACTTCCTCGATTTGATGGAGCTCAGAATCCTTTACAAGATCTTGTACAGGCGGTTACTCTCCATTCTACAGACGCAATATCGCAAGCTGTTTTATCGATATTTCCATGTGAAATGTTCAGATGAATTCTATTATTTCATCCACCAATTTAGCCCTTTACAAAGACATGATTTCTACTTCCATGGAGTCAAGTCGCTCTCATTTCCTTTCCTTAAAAATAAAGTTCCATGCAGACAATCTTCCCAAGAACTACCAATTTGAGGAATAAATAAAATTTCACCTGCTCGCACTTTCTCTTTAAACGTTAAAGTGATAACTGAAGAATGTGTTTACTGAGAATTGATAGCACTACAGTCAGGACCTTCACCGATCCTGTATTGGAATAAAATGTCTATTCACTTCAATGCAAATTAAATAAATCTGGGCTTGATGTTCAGTTACTGCTGAAGAAACGTCGCGATTAGTGAATATTTAGAATAAATTGTGATTTAAGACTTCATCGAGAAGTGATATCACAGGACAGGTGGAGGAGTTACTAAAGAAAGTTTTGTGACTCGCCTATTTCTGAATCGAAAATAGAGCTAGATTCTCTAAATCTTGTCTTTCATACATCGTAAAGGTGGGTACCAAGGCTAATAAAACCAGAAATTGCTTCGCAAAGGCAATATTCTTTGCTAACCTTGCATCTTCTCTTTGCAGACAGGCCAAATGCAATAAAATTGCCTATACTTACGTTTGTTTTTGTATACTGTCTTTAAGATAGGATATTGGTAGGGGCGATGGCACCTACAGAACTAATATCTGTGTATCAAAGACAATGAAAAAATATTAGACAAATCATTTTTATAAATAGTATGTCATTTATGATGTATTGCATATTAGGCTAAAACAATTTACTTAGTTTAGTGAAGGGCAGCATTGAAGAGGAGAATTTTCTATATATATATTATTTGTTTTTGTTGTTTCTCGTTATTCCGAAATGGAAGGAAGATGATGTCTTAATAAAGACCAGTAAAAATCATGGGGTTAATCTACCCTGGAGAACCAAAGAATATGGGCTGTGTAAAATAAATAACCATCCCAAGGAGATTTTTTTTTTTTTATAGATTCTTTATATTGCTGTTTCACTTTTTTCTTTTCAAATTTACATTTATATATTTATAGGTTTTAGTTAAAAGTAAGTCATGGAGAAAAAGATAGGCAAGTTTTTATATATCAAAATAATGTCAGACAACCGATGGACAAAATGAGGGATACTGTGTAACGGGATTCATACTCTAAAAGAATTTCATCGAAGAAAAATTATTATTCTTATATATAGAATATATATGAGTTTTAGGAGAGGGAGATATAACCGCTAAACGTCACTTGTAATTATACACACCGTAGGGATGATATGGAAACGCTAAATTTCATGTTTTTTAAGCATTTTAAAAAACATTGAAAGTATATATATATATATATATATATATATATATATATATATATATATATATATATATATAGTCATTTATTTATTAAATGTTTTGGTATTGACAAGCTCCATAGATTTTCTTTAGGAGAGAAATTTCTCGAGTAGCGAAATGGCCATCTAAATAGGGTACAAATGAATTTCATAAATATGTAATTCATATATATATATGTATATATATATATATATATATATATATATATATGAATTACATATTAATGATATTCAATTGTACCCTATATACATATATATATATATATATATATATATATATATATATATGAATTACATATTAATGATATTCAATTGTACCCTATATATATATATATATATATATATGAATGATATATTAATGAAATTCAAGTGTACCCTATTTAGATGGTCATTTCGCTCCTCGAGAAATTACTTTCCTAAAGAATAATCCCTGGAGATTGTCAATATCAAAACCTTTAATAAATAAATGACTTGCAACTATTTTTTTTTAATTAAAGATTAAGAGAGATAAGAAGAAAGAGGGAAAAACTGCAAATAAAAGAAAAGGCATTTAAAAGGAAGTAGAGAGAAGAAAAGAAGGACGGAAAATCCTAAGTATTTAGGAGGATACAAGAATTGGCGAGGGAACAGGATGAATAGTTATACATACAAGTTTAGACAGAAGTTAAAAACGGTTGAAAATTAACATTGACCTACATATTGTTCAAATATGAAAAAATTACTTCGCCAATTAAAATCTTTAAAATTAAAGAAAAGGTATTTAATGTTGTAGATTAAAGAAATTTATAATTTAATATTAATACTACTATTTACTTTTAATATTATAAAAAGTAATTTAATATTATAATAATAAAAGATAATTAAAACATTATTAGTATATAAACATGATAAATCAGAATAATAATATTAATAATTAAAAAAAATAGAAGAATTAAAGCAAATACATAAAAGCCCAGAAATATACGTTACAACAAGGGACAAAAATATATACACATTAAGAAAATGTAAAAATAGAATAAAATTTAGATTGAATTTAAAGATTATATAGATTAATTATAGATTAAATTATAAGAGATTATATTAAAAGATTAATTATAGATTAAATTATAATAGATTATACAAATTAAATATAGAGTAAATTATAAATTAAAATTAGCTAAAAAATATAAAGTCAAATTTCTCGGTCATTCAGGCCGTTAAATATTATTAGGAATGTTCATTATAAATAGAGCATTTACTTAAATAATTGTATCAATAAAAAATAACGCATAAAGAGAAAATATATTAAAATAATAGTCCGACTTAATTATTTCCATAATATGCATATATATATATATATATATATATATATATATGTGTGTGTGTGTTTGTGTTTGTGTGTGTGTAATTTGTTGATTTTTATTTAAGTAATTTTTACAACTTTGTGCCCTCTTTGTCTATACGATGTTGTCCATTCGCTCAAGTTTGTTTAGAAGTTCATACGCTGTTTCTCATAATTTTGCTGCTTTCATTATCTTATAATTGTTTTAGAGTGGCCAGTTCCTTTTTTCTCATCAAATGCACAAGAAATTTCAACCGTCTTGTTCTTATTTTAAAGTTAAGTCTTCTTGTTACATTCTCGTTGCTTTTTTCTTCTTGTCATTGTATTATTGGTACACCGTAGTAAAACAACTACGTAGTACTTTTTTTTCATCTCTTATGAGGGCCAGCATTCACTTCCATGTTGGAGATAAGATAAGATACTGCGTTGTATTTAAATACACTTTTTTATATAAATATTTTCCTATGTCTTTGTATTTTGCTTAAATTCTAGAAGTCATATTTCAATAGTCCTATTCGCTTGCAGAGTTTTTTGTCAGCATTTCAATGCTCCGCTACTACAGAAAATATCTAGTTGAATTTCTGCGTCTGATTGATTTTGACATTCCCAGTACGTAGGCCACTTCTGCAGCTATCAATTTTGCTTGCAGAATATAATCACAGAAAAATCTATTTTCTCCTAAATTTGAAAAGAAAACTTCTTTCGAATAAATTTCGTTCTTAATTACATTAGTTGCGGAAATTGTTTTAAAATCCAATAACTCTAGTCGATTTTTCAAATATTGATGTTTTACATCTAAAAATAACTTAATGTATTAGGATTGTTATGCTTTGTCTATTTATTTTCGTTTAACTAACTTTTAACACCATTTATAAAAAATCAAAACAAATTATCGTTCTATAGAGAGTATATAAATCATTGGTAGCGCTGAATTTTTCAGCCTTATTTCTTATTCGCGACACAAATGTTTTGAACATAAAATTAATTTTATCCAAATGTGTTTTGTTTTCCTTAGGAATCGATTTCCCGCCGAAAGTTAGCCTTTACGCCTAGGAAATAATTACATGATTAAAATCCCTCTACCGACCAATCGAATATCACCGACTACTGAATTCCATTCCAGCAAGTTTTAACCATAATCAAGAATTACATTAATTCTCTAAGGCTGGTAATCGTAGCATTTTTTACCAGGTTATCATTTATTTCGAGTGAGATGTTCTGAATATCTCTTTTAAAATCTCGAAAATATATCCCCTTATAACAGATATAGAGTATTTAAACCACCACACGGTTATGACATTAAAGACGATCCCCATGTCTGAATATATGAGAAGTTACACGTGCTTTTAAGCGATTATATACCTCAAAAGATTACGGTCTAGTATCTTGATCTTGTAGAAAACTCTGCTTAAAAATTCATGACATAGCTGTACGTAAATGTAATGTTTAGTGTGGTCGCCGTAACATGACGCCATAGAAAAATGCTCAGACCTCTGTTGACACGACTGCTCATAGCAAGTCGACGTGAATTATTGGAGTTTGAAGAAAGTATGATAATGGAATGACCCATTTCAGAAATTATAACCACCCCTCTCTACAGAGTCACGTATTTACTAAAAATGAACTAAAGGAAGTCATTACCATCTACTGGTGACCGCGCAGTTGTCTACGACGGTTCCATAAGTACCATGATCTAGAAAAGGATCCATGAATACGTTATTTAATATCAGTACTCGTAAATGTCCTGATGAAAAAGAGATTTAGAGAAAATAGAAACAAAAGGGACATTGATACATTTAGCATTAGAAAAAAGATAGTTGAAATTTCTAGAGCGCATAATAGGGAAAGAGGGCATGGAACATTTGGCATACCCAGGAAATATTTACGACAAAAAGGAAAGCCACGCATAGCCTAACTAATGTACTTGTTTAAAATGTTGGGAGAATAGAGACAAGGAGATACAAGCATTACTAATGACTACAAGGGACCGGACTATTTTGATATCAATGATTGATCACGTCCTGAAGGGACACTGCCCTTAGTAGAAGAACAAGAAGAACAATCTTATGCGAGGTGCTTGTGATATGTAAAAGAAAACGTAGTTGTTTAATGGCATTGAAAATAGATTTAGTTTATATTAGTTTGGTCAGTAAGTCCTGGTTTATGGTTATTGTTACGTAAAGGGTTACGGTTTGGATTAGCTAAAGGGTTACGGTTAGGGTTAGGTAAAGTGTTAGGGTTTGGGTTAGGTAAAACAACAAAATTTTATGGAGAAAACCTAACATTTATTCTTCAAAATAAAGTCCTTCTTTCTCTACGATTTGCTAGCATCCGAATCTGTCCCAGATACAATTCCGCTGGCTTTGAATAAAAAAAATAACTGTAAAGAATCTTCCTTCACTTCATCAAAAGTGCTGAAACGCTGGTTGTGGAGGAAGTGTGCCACTGAGCAGAATATGCCAGAGTCTCTAGGAGCAGTATGGAGACTGTATAGTGGATGTGGAAGAATCACATCCCTGTCCGTCTGTTTGAAAGTTTCTTTAGTCAATTTAGCAGTCTGTTGCCTCGCATTGTCTTGCTGAAACAAATCGCGACTTTGATTGACCAAAGCAGGATACTTCGTTTTTAGTTTGTTGTACACGCGGTCTAGGTACTGGCAATACTGTTTAGTGTTGATGGCGCGACTGTGTGGAGCAAACTCGAAATGGATTACTCATTTGTAATTCCACAAGACGGAGATCAAAATGTGTTGTTTTCTTTGCGATTCCGAAGTGAGTCAGGATTATCTGGCCAACCTCGTATTTCAGAGAAATAAAGAAGTGAATTAAATAAATTAATCAATGTATTTAAATAGATAACACAGTTCGAATAAAAATTAATTTAAATAAAGAAAACAATAGACTGATTCCGTTTTCTTGAAACCAGGAAATGAAAGTAGATTGTTTCGTGTTTTTATTCGTTTTTCACTGATATAAATCCCCACTGAAATGTATAAAGAAACATCGAATTGTTATTTTCATATCTTCACAAGAGAATCTCTTGAAATAACAAATATAAGCAAACGTGGAATATTTCTTTTTGTATTTTTTTAAATTTTGTCCGACATTAGTTTCAATAATGTGAAAAATATAAAATGAAAAATAGTGATTTAGCGGATATACGCATTATTGTTTTAAAACTGATTTTGTTTTCTACAAAAAGAAAAACGTCCTTTATTCTGATGTAGAAAACGACTATGAAATCAATAAGAAAATAAAAGTTCTATCCAAAAATTTATGACGTCTGCAAATAGATTTATCATTAGCAATTGTATATATGAAACATCGAAAAGGGAAAAAGTTGAGCTCAAATTGAAGAACATGAATATCGTACGTCAGTAAACAGAATATATGGAAGCTATAAGTAAAATTTTGACCAATTGCAAACTTAACGTTTATCCAAAAGTACAGACAAAATAATCGATAAATACGCATATAATGCTTTCTCGAAAGAGACATTACATTTACTAGTCATGTCTTTATAGAATGGAGAAATATATGCGTACGAGTTATACGTATTTTCTTGTCACAACTAGATGGACTTTCAGGCAAGTTCTATACAAAAGATGATGTAACGAAACATATATATATATATATATATATATATATATATATATATATATATATATATATATATATATATATAGTGGCGCTCCTTCTTTACTAGGGTGAAATACTTACATATATATATATATATATGTAAGTATAACTGAAATACTTACACACACATATATATATATATGTGTGTGTGTGTGTGTGTGTGTAAGTATTTCACCCCCAGTAAAGAAGGAGCGCCACAAGTAGGCAAGTGACTAGAGAGAATGAAAGTAAGGGAAAAGTCTTGGTATAGTTGGGATTGATAATAAGGATAAAAAAGAACGGAGAAGGATAAAAAGAAGAATGGGGACCAAGAATGATGTCGATTGACATCACATTGAAATTTTTGAATACTATAATTATCAGAGAAGAACTTAAGAGGAAGGAAGTTACACTGTCGGGAAGTGCAAGAAAAGCTGATGGAGTAGAATAGGCAGTTTCATTACATTTAACTGTTTCAAATGTAAAAGGGCTGAATCGTGATGCCAACCTAGTAGTACACTTTAATTCGTGCAGTCGGGGCACAGGGGATATAACTCGTTTAGAGCAGATGTCATGGAAGTATTTGTACAAAACGACAAAGGAAATCCACATAATGTTAGTCAGAAATTGACTAGAGTCAAGACTTTAATTCAAGAGCAATCACATTGCATATCAGTCTTTGGATTTTGTCGAGAACCTCGAGATGACCAGTGAGGGCACCAGACCTTATATGTCAACAGTATTCCATGCATAGACCAATGGTAGATTTGTAGATGTGAAGGATGGACTGAGAGGAGAAAACTTTCTGGCGCGACAGCGAGAACCAAATTTCCTTGCTATAGATGCAGCTATTGACTCAATGTTGTTGTTCCACCTCAAGTCAGTGAAAAGCGTGAGACCAAGAAGGCGCTCTATATGAAGGACTTTCCCGTCGAATTCGACGTATGAGAGACCGACAAATTAATTCAGTTTTGATGTGGCTCTCTAATATTTCCAGGTAGAGTATATATGTAAAATGACAAATGTGAAAGAAAAAAAAAGGAAAACTTATAATTGCTGACGCATTTCAACTTCTCTCAAATGATTTTATTTTGATATATGTATTTATATACAGGAGCAAAAATGTTATAGGTTTGAGAGAGAAAAAATAACTACGGCAAACATTCATTTATTAAGGCATTTATTTGTATCACGTTACGACTATAATCTTGCCTGGTTTTTCATCTAACCTGAAGAATATACATGAGAACTTACATGACAAAAATTGTGCTCATGTATATAAATAAATGTGACAAAATACGGCCCTCACTTTTGCCTTCATAGATTCCCCAGAGGACGGAACGCGTCGGCTAAGATAAAATAAGTTTTCTTTTTGCCTGCATTCATATATATATATATATATATATATATATATATATATATATATATATATATATATATATATATGGCATGCAAAAGTATGTATACAGTAAGTAGTATATCAGTATTACTAATATTATAATATATGTTTACGGATTCATTAATAATAATATTCAATTAATTAATTAAAATCGTTTTATATTCCTATTTCATCATTTTTATAATAATAAATTTATACATTTATTATAATTTTGATTTTTTATAAATACTACTAATAAAGGAATTGCATGAGGAGGAAGGTGGGAGTGAGGGGGTAAATATTTTTAACATTTAAGAGATTGATATGTTTATTATTGATATATTAATATATGTGTTCGTATAATCAATATAATACGTTTTGGACGTAAGTTTTGTTTAACATTATTATATACCTACCTGTTTTTATATATATATATATATATATATATATATATATATATATCTTACATTAATTGCACAACTCCGAGAATCATGCCGAAGCAATTTTCAAGTGTTGTAAATATTATATTCCATTCTATTTATATTTTTGGTTGACACCACACGGATAACTACTTACATACACCCATTCTTTATATATATATATATATATATATATATATATATATATATATATATATATATATATATATATATATATATATATATATCCATACACACACACACACATATATATATATATATATATATATATATAGATAGATAGATATGTTGAGATATTGATATATATATATATATATATATATATATATATATATATATATATATATATATATACGTGTGTGTGTGAGTTTATATATATATATATATATATATATATATATATATATATATATATATATATATATATATGTATGTATGTATATATTATTATTTCCAGGTAAATCTGTATTATTTTTTCCATATAACTTAATACTATACTTCATCAAAAATTTTAACAAAACGATAATTATTTTTTGAGGAAGAAAATAGATACAAAATCTAACTTTCGTTCGTGTATTGACTATTACCGTCATAATTAGATTGGTTCTAATGCTATATCTCTTGAGAATCTCAACAAAATTACAAGAAGGGCCTGTAATATTATCTATCCTGACTTGGAACCTACACTTATATTTATTTTTCTATCGTCGTGATGTCTGTCTTTTCTATAAATATTTTCATGGCAATTAATCTGATGAGCTTCCATTTTGGTTAACTGAAACGCATGCATTTACACGTGAGACTAGACTGGCACCTAGGTTTCAATGTTTTACATTTGAACTTGCTAGATTTCTTCTGTTCTTTGAATTACTTTTCTAGCACTTGTCACATGTCGAACACCATTTTGGTTTCTTCCTTCCTAGACACATACGACCTTCAAATATTTTAAAGAAACCGCTATCGAGTTATTTGGTTTTCCTGAAACCCTGTCTTTTTATTGTCCTCTCTAAAGTTTTTACATACTCTTTTACTCTCAGTAAACATTTGGTTTTAGAAGAACGGTGTCTTTGTTTGGTGCAAAATGATTAAAAAATAAACAATAATGCCTACGCTAAAGATAATAGTACGTAACTAAGGAAAAACATATTACGTTAAGTTATTCGGCATATATGCACATATATGCATATATGCACACGCGAAAATACATACACAGACACCTATATGATTTAAAGTCGAGTAATATATATATATATATATATATATATATATATATATATATATATATATATATAATATTTAAGTAAAATATCGGTTTATAAAGAACAGTATTAACAACATTTACTGGCCTGTCCGTGAAATTCCATAGAAAATATAGGAATCCATACTGTATACACTGAACAGTCATATAACCTGATGTGCTATAGCATTTAGCTCGAGAGGGAGCGTCTGGTTAGCAAAGTCAAATTATTTTTTTTAGACAACAAATTTTCCATGATTTTAACAAATTATACTTTCTATGAAATTTCTCGAGAATTCAGGCAGGTAAATATTGTTTATACTATTTACTGTAAACAGTATATTAAAATAATTATCAGACATAGCCATTTCATAGTATATATATATATATATATATATATATATATATATATATATATATATATGCATGTATGTATATATATATATATGTATATATATATATGCATGTATGTATATATATATATATATATATATATGTATATATATATATATATGCATGTATGTATATATATATATATATATATATATATATATATATATATATATATATATCCATATAAGTATATATACATATGTGTGAGTGTGTGTGTGTATAACTTATTTTATTATGTCTCTAAGGGTGTTCAATTCTAAACACTTTTATAATTCTTGGTTTTGCTTTTATATACATCATCTGTATAATACGAGAAAAGTTTAAGCATTCTCTGCCACGATAGCTTATGTCTAGTGTTTCTAAATGATGTCAAATCAGTAGAGTTTCGATCTTGGCATGATGCAATCGGATGCGTAACTTCACAGATCACCTGCGAAACACTCTGTCTATGTATTATATATATATATATATATATATATATATATATATATATATATATATATATATATAGTTAGACAATTATTTACTGATATCATGTATTTGAGTAGACAGTGTTACTTATATTTACTGGACTGAAATGCATTGTATATACAAAAATAACGTAAAAACAATATATATATATATATATATATATATATATATATATATATATATATATTGGATATATTTGGTGGTGTACATTTAAATGTTTTTGTGTGCCTCGGAATGCATTTTTTAAACCGACGTTATTTCTTGTTACTACAGATATTAATTTTATTGACTAGACGTGTTTGTTTAGACGTGCCTTCTTTTAAAATGGGGTAATTAATATCACTGGCCTAGAATATTTTTTATTAAAGATGTGTGTTCCGAAAGGAAACGAATCTGTATTTGCTGTTTAATGACAGAAATGAGCTCTAGCAAGGGATGACTTTGGATGTACATTTCTTAAATATTACATTAACATGCCATAAGTAGGATTCTGGAAATTTAGAGAAACGTAATTCCATTTGGTCTCCAGCAATTAATACTTGATTTTTCTCTTTTAAATATGCTACATTTAATTAAATGAATGCTTGTAAAACTGTTTTATACATATAAAAAATCAATAATTGACTATGTAATGGCAGTCAATAAAATGATTTTTCGTCTCATTGAGACATTGAACAATTTATTTTCACTTTTCGAAGTAAAGGTAACGGTGTAATTTTATGAATATTAAAAAAAAACAGACGATTACAGTTCCATTAATTTCATTCGAATCTTTCGTCTTTATCTCCTGAGTCGACATCGTGAATGAGAACGCAGCTTGCATGCTAATATTTTCTCATTAAAAAAAAAAAACTCCATTAACAAGTTATTTAAAAACTTATCAACACTACGACCAGGAAGTGAGAGTCCCCATTAAGATTAAATATTGTCTTCTTAGATCTACGCGTATTAAAGCAGAAATGTAGAGAATTGGGTCTTGATGATTTAAACAAACCATATCCCATTCGAAATGATTCTAATAATATAAAGAATTCTATTTCTCTCTCAGGGGACCTAAGATTTCATGATGAGAGTGACTATATTGATGATACGTATTTGTTTTCGAGACAAGAATCATATTGAACCTCCCCCCCACAAAAAAAAAAAATCAACATTTTTTTTTTTACCAAGTGCTAGAAGTAGTGGAACTCAAGATAAATCTTTTGAAAAGAGCAACTATGATCTGGAATTCGAATAACATCATAATGGCATTTCCTTGAATTAACAACATTCAAGATGTAAAATTAATAAATACCTGGGTATCGTGATCTGCTATAACAGACTCGGAACAGGAGTCCCTTCACGCGAACATCTAGCTTGAGTAAATTTTCTCCTCGTTTCTTCCGTTCTAGTCAACTTTGATCTTCCAAAATTTAAATACAATGTCAATTGTTATCTTCTGCCTTTTTAATTCCTGTTCGTTTAACTTTTTCTTTCATTAATAATATTTTTCTTTCACACTCAGTAGCCGCTTCTTATTGGTTTTATTGCCTTGCTTGAGATGAAATAACTTTAAAAAAAAAAAGGGTAATGGAACTTAGCACATTTGCGTTTAGAAGAATTTGCCGCAAGAGTGTAAGATAATGCAAAACCAAATTACTAATATAAGAACTCAGAACAAATTGGCAATTATTCCCGTTAGATAAAGGTTCTCCCATGCATGGCGTCAAATACGGTCAGAACTTTCTGAAACTATCAAGTATATACTACCGGTTTCTCAGATTAATGATGACAAATGACTCCTGATCAAGGTTTTAAAGAACATTATACTTCATCAGATATCATACCTTGAACCTACAAAATCCCAAATAAAAATAAAAATTACCAAACAGCAAAAACTCATTACTTGGACACTTCCAACATCAACAACAACTAAAAGGGATAGCTCATGTAAATTGAAAAGAAAATCATCAACGTCTGGACACATAGGAAATCATCATTAACTATACTTTTTACCTCCACAGTTTTAACATAGATTTGTTGAAATAAGAAAAAAATGACATATTATGCTAAAGGAGAAAATGTAATCTATGAAAATCACAGGTGTAACACACTTGATTGTACGCAAAAAGTGTGAATGTCCATTGACGGCAGTGTGAAGCTATTGCATCGAGTCCACCTGAATATTGAAAAGCAAAACAGCCTTTGCATCACAAATGATAGAAATCATATTGAAGTTGTTATTTGTTAATATTCCATTTCAATAAAATGTTGAAATTTTCATTTCTTGAAAATATGAATTTTGCCTGTATCCAGACTTTAGGTACACACTGTAAAATTATGATATTCATTAGCTGAATAGGAGACCCCGGTTAGGAAATTCGAGAGGCTTCTTATACAGGAATACTATTTAAACCGAAATATTATACAGACAACAAGCGACAATAATGCCAAATGTTCAGACAATGAATGCCGTATGTTTTCTGTAAGGAAACGGATAATCTCCCCATTCAATTAAAAAACTATTTAAAGGCATTTGTTCTAAATCTCGTGGACCAGACTGTAGAAGAAAAAGGAAAGTTTTCTTTACAAAACTAAAAAAACTATTTTTAAATTTAATATTTTTTTTTAAAGATAAGTATTCATAAATTCGTCACCAAAATTTATATTTCATTTTGAAATAGATATTAAAACGAATGATCATTAATAGTAAAACTAAATAAGTTGTAAGATCTTTTACATACAATTTCTCTTTATTAAATTTTATGATTTAGAAAAGATATATAAAAGTTTACGGAAGATATACAGTTATTTTTTTTTCCTGCGGGATTTCTTTTCAAGAGTTTTGTTTTTATCTTTTTTTTAAGATTTAAAATTAATTTCCTTTTTAGTCTTTTGAATCAAGTGGAAGTTCTATTATCCATAATAAGCTCACTTAGCAAATCACATTCGAACAGTACCAGTAATTACGTCCGTTTTATTTTCAACGTTTTATATTACATTCCGTTCTGCTCGTCTTCGTTTCCATTGAACTGAGACTGAAGAAAAGGAGAGAGAATAAGTTATTCTTTTATGGAACTGCATAAGTTTTTGTTCTGCATTTGCGAAGTATTTAAGTTTCTGTATGCAAAAACACATACACCTACGAGCATCACCTCTTGTCAATATCCTATATAAATGCATTTTCCTGAGCAATACATATGCGATTATCCAGTTACAAAAACACTGGAACGATATTGTAAACTTGCTCATTGAATATAAATGTATTTATTATTTCGTAGATTTTTAAGATAACGTGAGTCTGTGTGACACAACGGCGCAGAACTCGTGTATTTATAGATGTTATAATGAAAATTACTTTCATCAGTGTGATTGATTCTCTCAACTAGAGTAATGTTAATATCAGCTGTTTCCTTATAAGGAAACATTCAGCATTAACTGACCAAACAGTAATGTTTTCTGATTCTGTAGCCTTAGTTCAAGAGGCTGGAAGGATTTCTGAACGGAGATGCATGTCACGTGACTTGAAATAAATGCCTGAATATTAAGCCTAAGCACGAAACAGACTGTCGCCGCTGGTGTTTAACTTCAATGTCTACTTTTGTATATATATATACGACTAAATCACTGATATTGACTACTTTAACACATAAATTTAGCCTACCATAAAATTATATTTTTATCATATATATATATATATATATATATATATATATATACATACATGGTGGGGGAGAAAGGGAGAAAGCGACAGAAAGACAGACAAGGAAAGAACATTGGATACGAATAAACATGGCAAAAATTTCATTGCTAATCATGCATTACTTTTTACGTAATACATATATTTATGACTTTGTTGTTTCGTTCCTTATATTATGGCCGCTACTGTATATATACAGTTGCCATATACGCCAGCTGTTTCCCATAAGAGCTATCTCCGTGTCATCTGTGGAGTTAGGTTTTCAAGACAGGACATCCAATATAGACCTGTTTAACAGGTGTAATATTAGGGGAATCGAGACTTTCCTCATACAGTCTCATTTGCGGTGAACTTGTCATGTCTCGAGAATGGCTGATGAATCCATAGCTAAGATCTTAATATACAGCCAGTCAAATCAGGCATGCATTAATGTAAAACGCCCATGGTTTAGATATAATGACAAGGTGAAGAGCAACTTTTCAACTCTCAGGATACCTCATAACATCCTCGAGCGCTTAGACTTGGATCGGGTACAGTGGAGAGCAACATGCTTTAGTGGACTCGGTGCTTTTCAATCCGCTAATCTAAATCCTCTTCAATAAGCGAGAGCAAGATCTAAAAGGCCAGCCAATTTAACAATCACCTCATCGCAAAATCCTAACTCTTGCTTGATTTGCGGTCTCCTTTGCAAAAGAATTGAAGGATTTAAGCGCCACTTAAGATTATCGCAAATATTCATAACTGAATCAATTGGTTAATTTGTCAGATCCTCATACGTCGAAACCAATAGGAGAGTCTAATATATATATATATATATATATATATATATATATATATATATATATATATATAATATTGTACATTGCGTTTTGGTGCTAAAATAAATAATAAATTTCGATTTTTATGTACGTTACTACGTTACTTAAAAATCGATAACTGAAATGAATAAATACAAATAAAACTTAAGTAAAATAAATTAACCCATACAAATAATAAACAAATTTACAAACAACTACCGTTATAATAGACAAAATAGAATAAATAAAAATAAAAAAATAAAATACATAAAAAACAAGTAAAAACAATCAACCCAAATAAGTAAATAAAGTAAATAATAATAAACAAACCAATTAACAAACAATTCCCACCAATATAACCGTCACAATAAACTACAACAACAAATCCAAAAATTGGACGTAAATATAGCTACAACTGCTATGTATCGTTAAAAAACATCACTACGTTATTCAAAAATCGAAAACCAAATAAAATAGACACATGTAAAAATTAAAAATAAGTAAATAAAAAAATAATAAAAATTATTCCAAATAAATATATACATGAATAAATTCAAATCGGCCCCGCTAAAATAACCGTTAGAACTAATAAAAATAATCATAAATAAGCAAAAAAAAAAGTAAAAATAATCAATCCAAATAAATAAAATAAAAACTGTCCACCCGCCAAAATAACAGAATAGGCTACAGCAAGCAATCTAAAATGGGACAAATAAATAGCATTAATTATCTTCCCAGACCAAAACAAACTATTTAATAATGTATATATAGCCGAGAAAAAATCCAGCATTAGCGGCCTGACGATTGCGTCCAGCATGAAACAGCATGTCGCCTCTGAGTGTTGACTTCAATGTTCACTTTTTTACTTATATTTACATACGCTCTATCTCTGATATTCAGCACATTATCCCATAAATATAGCACACTTAAAACTACATTTATTCACACACACACACACACACACACATACACACACTCACACACACATATAAATATATATATATATATATATATATATACGTGTGTGTATGTATGTGTGTGTGTTTGTGTGTGTGTGTGTGTATTGGTAATTTTAATATATTACTAATAGTGTCATCTTCTATACCAGTTCATGTTAGAATTCCGTTTTCTTATCGCTTCATACATAACCAAAAAACTACTTTTCATACATTAATATTGCCACACTTTTTCATGCATTTTAAACATTCATTCCATTTTCTTCTTACAATTTTCTTCGTCATTTTCTGTTCTAACAGTTGTTAATTTCGCCTAATTCATTTACGGGTATATTCCTCATTCTGAGCACTAAATCTCAAGGCGTTTTATATTCCGCTAATTGCTGTCATTCTCTCTTACTGACGTTTACTTCGCATTTTATTACCTTGGATTAATTACTGCGAGGCAGGATGCCTAAATCGGCGGTTCCAGCCTCAGTAAACTTCAGGGAATATGGCGCTCTGCTTAAACTTTATATATTACAGCTTTGTTCGTTTATAACTCTACCGGATATAACTCTGTATCCGTACTCGCTACATCCTTCCGGTTTCCGGAAAATCGCTGACTTACCCGTTCAACCCGTCATTGTCATACTGTGTTAGATATGATGAAAACTATCGATTATGAATGAAGCCCCAAGCGTTATGACAGTAGGCGTGGTGGCATTATTCGCTATTGAATCTTTTTATTTAATCCTCTCCGTCGAATGACAGCTGTTGACTGAGAACCTTCTTCGAGTTTGAACATAAAGGAAACTGGCAGCACCTTTTTTGGCAATGACGGGACATATCTTTTGCTATATATGTAATAAGTCATTGAAGTGAGAATTGAATTCGGTATCCAAGACCAGTATTTAATGCCAAATGAATGAATATTATTTAGCATTTAAAAAGAGATCAATAATTATTAATTATTTAGACTAAATTGTCTAGGAGGAATATTACCCTAATTTTGTTTACTGTTTGGAAGTTGGCGATTATGTCTTGCGAAACTGTTTGTTTTTTACTAAAAAGCTATGAACCTATTTTAGAACACTCCTTACATTATTCTGACTAATGTACTAATCTTTATCGCTATATTTATTACAACGTTTTTTGGCCTTCTTCAGTTGGTTGGAATGTCGAACTGAACCCTTTATTTCGCTCACTGGGGTAGACTGTTCTAGTTCCACATACCATGTTGTTATCAGTTATCTCCTGTTAATTACCTTCTTCTTCCACTGCCTTAACCGGGTATTGAACTCACACTCTTTTGGGTCCTGTCACTGGATCTAACCAACGCCTTTATCCACTGTGTCATGTGTCCTTGAGGACATCTGTGTATGAATTTCAAGATATTATAAACCTAATGTCTCAGCAACCATTTTTACCAGTGCTCATATTGCAATTTTTGCTCTTATCACCTCATGTTTTTACCAGAGCTCATATTGCAATTTTTGTTATTATCATCGCTTTTTCCCTGGCACTCCTTATTATTGGTTCCCATATTGTATTCATTTCTATGCTTGGCCAGCTCAGGAGATTTTTTGTGGCCTTGAGTGTGGGTTCAATACCATGTTAAGGCAATAGAGAACTTGAAGAGGGGAATTAACAGGAGATAACTGATAAGTGACATCCATTAAAAAAACATTGCACGTGGAACTAGAATAATCTACCCCAGTGAGCGAAATAAAGGATTCAGTTCGACATTCCAACCACCTGAAGAAGGCCGGAGCGTACAACGGCCGAAACGTTGTAATGAATATAGCGACAAAGTTGAGGACAATAGTCCGAATAATGTAAATAGTGTACATAATAGCTCATCTCAGAAATATAGACATATACCTATTTTAGTATTCGAAATGTTTTAAAATAAGCAACACTGAATCTATAGTTGTCTAAGCAGTGTGTTCCTCGACGTAAAGATTAGAATAAAAGCAGCAGATTTCCAACTGTTTATAGAAATACGCTATTCTCACCTCTTAAGACGTGAATATAAACAGAGTGATGCGCTGAAAAGTTGTTGATTCCAATAGTTGTACGTATTGCAAAGATGTGGACACCAAGAAACAAACTTTAGGAAATATCTGCATAACATATTCTGTACAGGGTCTCATTGTAACAGATATATTTACCTAAATTACACAAAAATATCTTGAAATACCAAAGAACAAATTTATTCATTGAAATCGCCATTGGCACCAACCACAGCGTCCAAACGAATTCGGAATCAACTACATCTCTTCTGGACGGTGAATGCTGCCATAATCCTTTCCTTCAGTTTGTCTTTGGTGTTACAAGGAATTTTGTTGGGCTATCGCTCAACTGCATCACACGTAATAAGAAAAGGATTTGCAGTCTGGTGAGTTACGTGGTTAAATGTAAGGGGTAATGCGGTTGCAGAAATTGTCTGACAGCCATATGTGTTTTCTCCTGCTTGTGTGACATGCTGCAGAGTAATTTTGTCAGACTTAAGGTCTTCTAGCAACCAGCCTCTTGGAATATAGCAGAACTCTCTCCTCAAGGCACTTGATGCAGCCCTTTGAATCTGGCGCCCTATGGTAAGGTGAATAGGGGTCAGGATCTGTCCCGGAAAGGGATATATTTATTCGAAGTAGCAAAGTAGTTGTTGACTACTGTAACAGGGTAGGACAAACTAGCAGGTAACCGTAATGGACTGGTCCTCGTCGTAGTGGTAGGCAATAGGCATAGCCAATAGGTGAAGACAATAGGCTTAGTCCATGTACCTCCACTTCAGTCTGTATTTATGGCTGACACCAGCCAATCATATTATTATGAGGGGGAACCCAGGTGTGTGCATATGCTTTACATCAGGGCATAACTTCCCCATTCCTTGTGATCACTCTAAATACCATGATGTTGACTGGATAGACCTTCCAACTTTTTCCGAATCAACTGCACTATCCTCAGCTTGATACCGAAACACTATGCTTGTAATGTAGCTTCCAAGGCGAATGCCAAGCAGTACAGCATACCGTTTAGAAATTTCTGTTTGAGTGAATTGCGTCATGCAGCTATTTTCTTTTTACACAAACGATATTATACTCGGCAGTCGGCAATATCAAAACAAACAATGCGTATACGCCAAATAAAAATATAATATGGCGACATTTTTCCCATCCCTCCTGGTATTTGACGGAATAATATGAATAGCAACAAATATATGTGTAGATAACAATATATTTACTTGAAAGTCCTGTATACAAAAAATGGAAGCACGTGGATACGAAAAGATGCATACGTTGGAAAAACGTGGATGTCAATAAATATATCCGTTAAAAATACTTGGATACCAACAGATGAATGCGTTGGAAATACAAACAAATATGTGCGTCGGAAATACGTGGATACGAACAGTGCGTATGTGTGAAAAGTGTATATATATATATATATATATATATATATATATATATATATATATATATATATATATTTATATATATATATATATATATATATATATATATTTATATATATATATATATATATATATATATATATATATATATATATATATATATATATATATATATATTTATATATATATATATATATATATATGTGTGTGTGTGTGTGTGTGTGTGTGTAACATATATATATTATTATTTATATATTATATGCGCGGTACTTATTTGAAAGGGCTCAATATCAGAGATAGAGCTAACATATTTGGTTGGATTGATGTCAGTTTATGATGCTGGGTTTCACGCTTTTGCGATCGTCAGACAAAATGATTAATTTTTTTTAAATTTTGGATTAATGTGGATTGTGCTTATTGGTGTTATTATGGAAGTGGGGGGAAAATCGTCGTCGTGATGTCACTCATGCTAACGCAATCATAGATGCATGTCCATACAGCCGATGTGGGAATTATGGGAATTAACATATATATGTATATGTGTACTGTTGTCTACATACATACGTATTTGGTTGCTGGAATTCAAAGATCGTATGTGTAGCGAATATTTCTCGTGAATGTATACATGTCAAAAATCAGATCATTTTTCTTTTCTTTCGCTGAATAATATTTCTTCGCACGCACGTATATGCATGTGATATGGTCTGTGTAAAATTGTGATAGGTAAAAATTACTATTATTTTCAATTTTTTAAGGCTGATTTGTTATTATTTTAAAGCTGGTTATTTGCTTGTTTTTGATGACTGCGTATATGTAACTGGAAGAAATTGCAGTTTGTAATCCTGATTCGTTTTTCTTTGGTCGTATTAAATATGATGGGGGAGGGGGAGTAATTTATGTTAATAATTATAGTGGAGTAATATGGTTATATATGTGATGTGGTTGTAATCGTGTTGGGGGATTGGTGGTAATGATAATATTATTAGCTAATAGTTATTGTAATGTGGTAGAAGTTGTAATTAATGGTAGTGGAATGATAACAATAAATGTAAGTAGTGTCATGGTAGCTTGAACTGAAGAGTGGTTGCAAGTTGTTTTTTTATTATTATTATTATCCGTTTGGTATAAATTCTGATAATAGGTATTTATTCTCATCCCTATATTTGATAATTTCCAAATGTACCTTCAAAAAAAATTCAGTATTCTCTAACTGAATATACGAAGTTTTTATTCATTCACTTTTGGCTTAAAAAGCCTTAGTCAACGAATATGATTATAAGAGTCATGGGCCTACTGGGGTCGGCGGGCCGCACGCACTCCTTTTGAGGTTTCTGAATGGCAGGTTTAATTTCGTTTCTTAATATTCTGTTTTGTTCACTCAATCTCTCTTATGCATAACGACATAGATAAACAATGATTAAATACAATATTTATTGAATTTTGCAAAATTTCGGTAAAACTAACGTTTTCATTATTTTAAATCATTGGCAATTTTTACTAAGGGAGATCATACACGTAAACATCTTTTGATTTTAAAAAAGAGAAGAAATATACATTTTATGTCATATGAAGAAATTACAAATAAAGCACATGCAGCGACATGTGTTTATCGCAGTGTCATCAGAGATATTATTATAGCAAAACTTCAATTTTTAAGTATATAATTATCTATTCTCCAACAAAAAATATCTCCCATTTCTAAGGTATACAATAACGCGTATGGCCTTCCGTAGTGAATATAGCCAACGAAAAATTTGAATATTTTTAATGTGCACCACGACTTATGATTAGCCATAGATCAAACGGTCATGAAAAATGTTTGGTCATGCCTGTATAATAACAACAAAAACAACAGTAATCATATTAATAACAATGAGAATAATAATCTTAATAATAATAAATAAGCAACTTCTACGGGAAGGAAACTACAATTATGTGTTATGAACATAACCCATACCCGGTTACAGATGTAGGATTTACAACAATTTAACGGGACTTTAAAATGCACAGAGAGAGATCAAATGTAATTACACAGACATCTTAATAATCGTGATCAAAGACCACAAAAACAGAATGTGCTTTCTTATTGATATGGAAGTCACTGCAGATTGTAATGTATCGTTGAATATCTTCAAAAACTATCATAACACAAAGATGTTAAAGTGGAAATCTGAAAAATGTGGCATATGAGGACATAAGTAATTCCAGTTGTAGTTGGAGCCCTCAGATTCATTGGAAAAGGTTCTTGTAGTCTAATCGAATGGTTTCCTTGTATTTTCTGCCCTAAAGAAATTATAAAAATAGAACTCCCACGTACAGCTCACACATTACGAAGAACTTTATTTTATGTAAAATGCGTGTGATATTAGGTCTTTATTATTTCTTTACAAAAATGATCAGTGGAAAATGTCATGCAGCTACATTTGACCTTATGTCTCTTGTTGGGACCCGGAAGAAAAGCTGCATACAAGACAAATCAAGTAAAATAATAATAATAATAATAATAATAATAATAATAATAATAATAATAATAATAATGCTCCGATGCTAAATCAGGCTTCTAATATTAACTTATAAAACGTGTTAAAATGTGGTATTAAAATAAGCTAGAACAGAGACTTCGTCAGTGTCATGGAATTATTTGTCAGTTGGTTGACCTTAAACATTTGCGCATATGACCTATTAACTGAGGGTTGGTGTATATTTGTTATTGCTTGTCAATTGCCTGACTTTAAACAGTTAGGCATATCACCTAGTAACTGGAGGCTCGTGTATATATGTTGATGATCGATAGTAGTGAGAGAACATTATAATTGGCTAACAAGAATCTTGTTATTGTTTTCATTTTAAAATTGAGGCACCCAAGGCAAGTTAGGAGACGCTTCTATATACTTAGGAACAACGTCAATCAGGGACCATTACACGAAGTCAAAACATATCTAGCTGAGCCTCACCTACTCTCTCACTCAATAATGATAATAATAACAATAATAATAATAATAATAATAATAATAACGTGAGCTTAGTGTAGAGCGAGATTACAAATATCAAACACTAAAAAGGAGCCTCGTTGTTCATATCAGAATTATGCAAAGCAAAGGCTTTTACATTTACTTGGCACTAACACCTTCGGAAAATTCATGACTGTCTTTTCTTCTCCACTAACTATGCGGAAACATGTGTCATTTCGTTTTGAAAAGAGTGCTGAATGTGATGCTATACCAATGCTTTTGTGGGACAGTGAATTCTGGATAATCACACCAAAGATATCAGGCAAACGGGTAGCAACAATTGTGGCTCTACTTTGAACACCATATACGCAGTAAGTAATCAGCGAGGAAATTTTAAAGAAAATGGTAATAAAAAGAACATATATACTAATAATCAAAAAGAGACAGCTGATATTCCTTGGACAATAAAATGAGGAAAGAGTGTTTGGAGAACTTTACTTTAATAGATTCTATTTGACGGCAAGTCAGATAAGAGAAGGCAACGGGTCACCTATCTGACAAGCGTTTGTAACTATGACGAAACGTGGGGAGCATAGCAGAGGAAAAGACATTGCATTTTTGTTAATTAAATATTTATTGTAATTTTCGACATATTTAAATATTTATTTTCTGTAATGTGTCTCATTTACAAATAAGATTCTTAAGATTACAATATCTGTCTGAACGAACAGGGTACGATGGGTGAGTTGTGGCAAATTTATATTCTGTATTTCACAATTTATTGCAATTTTTGCTGTTATCATTGCATGATTTTTTACCAGAGATCATATTACAATTTTCGTTGTTATTATTGCTTTTCTCTGGCACTCCTTATTACTAGACATGGCACGTAGAACTTTGAATAGTCTATCACAGCGAGCGAAATAAAGGGTTCAGTTCGACATTCCAAACATCTGAAGAAGGCTGGAGCGTACAACGGCCAAAACGTTGTGATAAATATCGCAACAAAGATGAGGACAATACAGACAGATGCTGCGTGTTATTTGTTTTTGATATTCTCGACTGCACAGTATAGTAATGTCAGTTGGGGATCGTCTTTAAAAAATGACGCATAACATTCTACTATAATTTTGTAATGTACTGCTTGCCATTGGCGTTCGAAGTTCCAATACAAACATTTCCAAATGTTTGGGTGTCAATCTGAGGACAGTACAGTGGATTCGGAAAGAGTTGTATGAGTCTAATGGTGATTACGAAGGCACGGCAGATCGGAAAATTCATTCTGATTGTTCTGAGAGGAAAAGAACGCCCGTATTTGTTGGTGAGGGCCTCATACTCAACACGGCGACCTAAAGCATGTTTCTTGAGGAGGTAGAGCTGCCTCGCGTCAAGTGAGTGACTTCTGAAAGACTCTAGATCTGTCAACAGGAATCTGCACTATATCACACAAGAAGGAGATGGCCGTCAGACAATTTGTGTGACCACATCACCCATTACATCTGGACACCTAACTCCCCACACTGAAACTCACTTGCTTATCAAGGGTGAGGTACAATTGAGCGACAGACCAAAAAACTCCTTGAAACCCCGAAGATCAACAGAAGGTATGGATTATGGCAGCACTCATCAGCTTAAACAAGGATACTGTCCAGAATAGATACATGTAATACCTAAGTCATTTGAAGGCCGTGGTTGAAGCCAATGGCGATTTTATTGAATAAATTTATCTTTCGTATTTTAAAATATGCTGTGTCATTTTGGTTAATATATCTGATAAAATGAGATGTCAGTGTCATTTTAACTTTTGTGTAATTTAGTCAACAATTTATCCATCGCACCCTGTATATAAAGCAGTCAATATTCTCAAAATACAAAAATAAATGCTTAAAATTTGTTACTGGTAAGAATCCTATGAAAAGTAGATAATATATATTTTTAGTAAGTAATTAATGTGAAATAATTTTCTCAAAATACATAAATGTTTATAACCTAAAAAATATGACCTTATCCTGAGCAGTTACAAATGGTAACTACTACTACGAAATATAAGAATATATCAAAGTATATAAATAAAACGCCTATGACTCTCTTTTGATATTCTAAGTTCCCATCTTCCCATATCCAATCTTCTCCATATCACTACCATATTTGAGAGCTCTACATAAAACTACTTAACCATGTATGACGAACAAACACTTCTTTATTATATATTGAGGACACAATATTTTCCATTTCCTCTTTATTTTTAACTCTTTGGTTTAATGCTTTAGTATTCCTGACTTAGCAGCTTACCTAATAACCAAGTCCTTTTCGTGTTCAGACCAAAGCACAACGCATATTCATCAAATAACAATATCTGATTCAATTGAAAGCAGCGACTCAGCTTATTATAAGGACGGAATAAAACTGCCTACTATTTAATTGAAAATCTGTTTTAAGTTTCAGGCGAAAAATATAAATTACCAATGAAAATTCAGTTTTCGTAACCAAGCAACATTCTTGACAAGAACTAAAAAGAACTTAAATACAAATAGCAATGGTCATTGTTAAGTTTCTTTTATTTCATGGCAATGAACACTCAATCAAATCCTCATCACAACTTTCTGGTATGTTTATCGTGTTGGCATCCTCATCAGTAACAATGGGATTTTCAGATAATCCTTTGCCATAAAGAATTCTCTCTTTCCCACAAATATTTCGTAAATAGATAGAAAAAGAGAAATGTGAGATATCTGTTGGAAGAAATAGCAAAATACATTATTTTTCCTCCGGAAAAATTGGACAATATACGGCCATATGTATTTCCAAGAAGTGGAAGATTATTCGCGGCAAACAAGATAATGTTCAAATGAGCTCCGCCCTTTACAAATAGGACTTGTCATGCTACGCCCACGAAGTAAAATCAAACACATTACGTTCGTTCCCCATTTTTAGTAGAAAATTTTCATTTCTAACGGGGAGGGTTATTAATGACAGAAATTAAAATGCATACAACGAACAACGATAACATGAAAATTTCAGACGCGTGTTGACATAAATAACAATAATTTGTATTTTCTTTTTGTAATGTGATTTACAGAATATTGGTATGGTGTGTATAAAACATGTTCTCAGTATCTTTCTTGTTTAAAAGTCAGTGCTTACTTGGTTTGGTTCCGAGAATTTCGTTTGTGAGAATGACGTTTGACATCGTCTGTTTTCGGTCTTCATGAAGGGCTGGCTAGACGTATGTTTCCGTACTGCTACGTGTCTACACATCTACTGACTACTGTTACGGGTACCCTAGTCTACATTATTCTACTGACTGACTTGTGGTCTAAGGGTGGTTTTGATAATGGTGAAGTTTAGGATGATGAAATTTACTTCATTTTATCATCACTGGTGACAAGTTTATTTTTAGAATGGTGAAATATCCTTATTTTTTCTCATCATTGATGGCAAGGTTATTTTTAGACAGATGAAATATCATCATCAATCTGGACCATAACGAGTCAAATATAATTTGTTCCCTCGACATATACCATTTTGCGGAATAAAGTTCTGCATTTATTCTTCTTTGAACACTGAATTCTTGACGTTTTCAAGTCAAACCTCAGTCCTTATATGTCCTTCTATCCTCGTAATTTTTACGTCCGTCTAAACCTTTTATGTTCATATCAAGCATATAATTCCGTAACTGTACATCATGCGTAGATATTGATCCTTTTATTGGGTAAAACGTAGTATAAAAAAGAAACTTTAGCGGTGTACAATGAAACGATTTTAATGATTCGCAACATTCATTGTAATTCAACATTTCTACTAATAACAAAATTTTACATGCGGATAGAAGACATACGTAACAGGTACGTTATGAGAACTACCGCAACGTGTTACTTTCCCATGCGAATATTTAATCCTCTACAGCGGATTAGAAGACGTGCAAGGATTTATTATAGATGGAATAATAATAACAACATATGCTAAAATGTTAATGCTGAGATATTAGTAAAAGTGATATACTTTGCAATACGTGACATGAGGTTACTTAAGTTCTGAATAATACAGCATATCACCTTTACTAAAAAACCGTTTTTAAAATGTAGGATAATAATAAAAAAAAAAAACAAGTGATATAAACAGTAATAAATCAGTAGGAAAATTAAACCGGTCGACTTCGTTGGGCATGAGAAAACATAGGACGGAAGAAATTAAAAATAAAATATTTAACGTTCATATTTTCTTCATATCCTTCATATTCAGCACTTCCCTCGTTGTATAAAAATTATTTACTTCAAAGCATTCTTATAATCCAAAAATATATTTCGGCTTTAACTAATCTTAAAATGGTTGATAAGCCCTAAAAATACAAATCTATCTATTTCGTTGTATAATTATCGTCAATTACTTTCCCACCCTCTACCTATATATGATGCTATCAATAAATGTATATTCAGGCTGAAGATGTCCGTTAAAAGGATGACAGGCGTCACGTGGCGTTTTCTTTTCAGGTTTGTCCTTCACTGGCCTACAGATGATACAGCCCTAATGTAAAACTCATGAAAAAATCTGAAAAAAATATTATAGAAGATAGATGAGACGAGCAATGAAAAGGACTGACTAGTAACTGTGAGAAAACACAATGTATAGTTGTCAGCAAAAGAAATAGACCAAGTTTTTGGATTAGGTACTGGAGACATCAAAATGAAGAATGGTCAGTAATCTCTCTGGATATGAATATTAAGAGACAACGGAAAATGTAATACAAAAATATGATGTAAATATTAAGTAATAAAATTGTTCTCTACTGCTATGTAATATCCAAACTTCTATAAGACAACGTCCTGGGTATGACGGTAAACTACATCCGCGTCCTGGGTAAGACGGTAAACTACATCCACGTCCTGGGTACGGCGATAAACTGCATCCAACAGCAATGTATCAGATAATGTTTTCAGAAAAATAATGTTGCCAGCTCTAAGTTTTTGAAACAATAATGTTGCCAGTTCTGTTTTTGAAAAAATAATGTTGCCAGCTATACGTTTTTTTGTAAAAAAGTAATGTTGCCAGCTATACGTTTTTTTGTAAAAGAGTAATGTTGCCAGCTATACGTTTTTTTTTTTTAAAAAGTAATGTTACCAGCTATACGTTTTTTGTAAAGGAATAATGTTGCCAGCTATACGTTTTTTCGTAAAGGAATAATGTTGCCAGCTATACGTTTTTTTCGTAAAGTAATAATGTTGCCAGCTACACGTTTTTTCGTAAAGGAATAATGTTGCCAGCTATACGTTTTTTTTTAACAATAATGTTGCCAGCTATACATTTTTTATTCCATACAAAATAGGCATTTAAAATTCATATAAACTGGATTTGGCATTAAATAACCCACACTGGTTGATATGCCATAAAACCCAAACAAACAAACAAACAAACAAACATCTATAAGACAATAGCTGTTATACTGATTAAATTTGTAAATGTTGTTCCGCTTATGATTAAGTCTAGTGGATCAAAAAGAAAGAGAACCAAGAAACGGTTGCAAAGGAACATGAGTTACTTAGATTCAACAGGAGATCGACAGTATGTTTGCCAGCGTGCGGAAAGAGCATAAAGAGTTTTACACGTGTTCAGATTTTTAACTGAAACTTATTTCTAACGATAAAGTATCACGTTGATAAAATATTTCGGTCATTCGTCTGAAGCATATGAACGACACTCAGAAGGCAATTTCATTTTGAAGCACCAGATCTGAACGCCGAACTGCTTCATTTATAACCATGTAAGAATACTGTTTTATCAAAACGGATTTAAACAGACATGCTGTAGATTATATCATA
>OZ010594.1:60388485-60393485 GCA_963932145.1 Acanthosepion lycidas | reverse complement strand
GTACCTCTTTGCGTCGGAGTACTTTCAATGCTTTGTTTTGAATGAAATGATTAAAAATAGGTTTAATAAAGGCGAAAAAAATTAATCATGCCGTAGAGAAAATTCTTTAAAAGATAATAAACGTCCCGTACCAAATAATTACTGTGACGCGCTGGAATTAAAGGAAAAAATTTAGCATGGCTTCCAATTTTATTTTTTATACAAATACAGCAGAATTTTTACACAAGTAATAATTGCCTCAATCCGATAAAAAATATCCTGCCCCACATAAAATAACAAAATACTGACGATTGTTTCTTTAGCCCAATTTTCGAAAGCTTATCAATATTGTTAATGTTACGCACTTCTTCGTTTCTCTCGGTTTTTGAGTACGTACTGTCTTTTGCTTTTGTTTTTCCTTCGGAAAAGCAATTAAAGTTTATATTTGTGTGAAGCGCGAAATCTTTTAGAGTAAAGTTAAATATTTCTTTGTTTACAGATTTGTTTCAATAAAACATATTGTTTAAGTCTGTTTTTCTTTCAGTTTTTAGCAAATAGAACTGAAGCGTTAAGATTTCTTTGATAACAGAAAACGACAGACATCAATATCATGCGAACGGCTGAGGCAAAATAAAAATTATTCTCTGGAGTCTATTTATTGATTCAAAAGTTTGAAAGAATATTTGGAAAAAAAAAATCGATAGAAAATTCAAGTTTAAAATTTTTATTACACAATAACGGTGGTGATTTTTAGCAAACAGGAAGTGAAACTTTAATCTCGTTAGATTTACCAACATAAACCGTTTTATTATGACTAAAGTGTAGCATCACAAAACTAAGCTGAGGTGAATAAAAACCAAAACTGGCAATCACATTGTGTGAAAGAACCGTTTCAAAATAATGTAAATGCAGACATATTAGATTCACTCTGTACAAGGCCTAAGAGCCACTGGTGGCAGAGTTTTACACAGATTATATGTAGTAAGATAACGGTTTACACTAGATTTTAGGAAATCCTGCTTGCATACGTTTAGAAAATTAACTGACAAAGTACACAAAAATAGAATGCGGTGGAAAACAAGTGTCTTCTCACCGGACATATTCAACAGATGCAACGAGGCAGTCTGAAGCGAACTAGCAGTTTTGCTAGGGTATATTATTGACAGACTCATTCAAAATAACCTAAAGTACCTGGACATCACCTGAGAAATTCAGAGATACAAAAAAGACTACGGTAACTTCGAGACAAGTAGAGCAAGGATTAACCATCAAAATTAAGAAAACATAATATATTTTACTTACCAATATTTGCTAAATATAAGGCTAAAAAGTCACTCAAGGTAGAGGATTACTGTGTGGAGTTGTATTAGCGTGAGCAAAAGTAAGATAAAAAGAAATCTAAAACAACATATTCTAAAAACTTGAAGCAGTCAAGATTTAATTAGCGAATAAATTTTCAGATTTCAAGCGGAGACTTTAGGAGTATATGATTGAAGTAGACTTTAGAAGGAACCGGAAACCCAATCCTAAACGGGAATTAAGTTATTAACCTCTATTCCTGTTCAAAAGACTGAGGAAGAGAGTGAAGCGGACGATAGACAAACCAATCTAATCCTATTGGTGGAGGAGATAAAAGTAATAGTTACTGAATAAAATTTCAGATTTCAGGCGGAGACGTTAGAAGTACAGATTTGAAAGAACTGGAAATTCAAAACTAAACAGGATCAGCTGATAAACCTCTACTCCTTTTAAAATTATTGGGCGGGGGGTGAAATAGGCGATAGGCGATATATATGGCCATTCTAAAGAGGTCAACCCAGAATGCATAATATGAGTCGGAGGGGTCACAACGATGTATGATCTGGAAGATGTCATAACTTAAAAGGCAATATACAAAGACAGCGCTAATTGGAATAGTGAAAGATAGCATCCAAAACTAAATAATGTATTCGGAAACAGGAAAACCTATAAAAACAAAGAAATGACTGCAACACACTTCCGAACTATCAATATGCTTTTATGACCATGAAGGCTGGCTACTTTTCTCCCTCACAAAAAGGGGAGTTCAGAAAAAGACATGTCGTTCTACAGAAGGCTGCTGAGATTACTATGGACTGAGAGTGTGCGCAAAGAGGAAATTTTAAAGAAATTTAATACGAAAAGGGCATTTGTGCTGAAGGTTAGAAAGAGACAGTTAATATTCCAGAGACGCATTATTAGAAAAGAATGCTTCGAGAATTTGGCCCTCATATGACATACTGAAAATAAGTAGGACAGAGAGAAACATAGAGTAATATACTTGTCGAGTTTGTGTAAATGGATGGTAACTGGGAATGAAAGTATGTAGACAAATATTATGAAGGTTTCCAAAGAATAGAATGCTATCGAGAGATATTATCCTCTACGTTCTGTTTGGACACGGCAGATAAAAAAATGTGAAATGTTTTAACAAAATGTCAATAAACATAAAACGTCTGGGAGAGTCAAATATTACATTTTGTATATTGTAATTGAATATTCTTCTTTAAAAAAAATAGCAATGATTCCTTGATTAATCATCGCTTCTACCTCACAATAGTAAGTAAGAATCATATAAATAGTTGGGGATCATTTTATCATGCATAGTAAGATTAGTAATTTAAACTTTAAAAGTTTTTTTTTTCTATTTTCAATTAAATTGGTAGCGTATCTGATATCGGTCCGACAAATGGAATCAGAGACGAGTTGAATTTCCATCTTTGCCTGTTGTGTTCATGCCGCAATTGTTCTTCTTTGAAGGGCATGAATCCATTTCTTCCCTTCTTAGTTATATTCTAAATAGGACGAAACAATGTGATGTTTAAGTTAAGAATGATATCAGAAAGAGCAATACAAATACAAAAAGATGTATGCCTACGTTTTATAGATGATGCAAAAGTGTTTAGATTATTACAAAGATCTGTTTGAACTAGCAGATAACAGATTCTTACAAAGATCTGTTTGAATTAGAAGATAACAGATTATTACAAAAATCTGTTTGAACTGCCAGATAGCCATGACATATTTGGGAAGGAAATTAGAACAATTAGAACTTATAGTGGGATCAAACCGCCTGCACACAGATAGAAAGTGAAATCAGTGAATATAAAAAAAAAATTAAAAGCGGGGATAAGACAAGGATGTGTCTTCTCACCGGACTTACGCAAACTATACAGTGATATGTCTTAAGAGAATTAGATATCCTACCAAGATTTACATTTATCGGGCACAAACATTACAAGGTAAGATGAGAATGTGACGGTATCGATATCAGAGAGAAAGTGGAAACTGTAAGAACTCAGAAAGAAGGCAGTGAAGGAAAATGAAAAGAAAGGACTAAACATCTATTGCAAAAACACAGAATGTATGGAAATATCAAAATCGGAAAGTTAAAAAAAAAAGTATCTGGGAAATGTTTTAACAGGAGTCATGAAATGCTACACCGAAATACAAAGGGATATTGGGGTTACAAAAGATGCCTTCCAAAAGGTAAACAAATTATTCAGAAAAAGAAAAATTTCATTGGAATCACAGAAAAGAAAATTGAACTTTACATAATATCATTCATCTTATTTAACAGTAAATACTGGACAATCTCCTCACATATGAAGAAGAGACTTGAAACAACAAAAATGTGGTTCTATAGAAGAATTCTGAAAATACAATGGATTGAACATGTGAGAAACGACTAAGTTTTAAAGAAAATAGAAACAAAAAGGACTCATATATTTTAGTTACATTTGAAATCTCTAGGTACGTAATCACGAAAGACGGACTGGAAAATTTTACACTCCCAGGACATATTGAAGATACGAGGAATAGAGGAAAACAGCAGATAGCCTATCTAACCTAGCTCTCCTAAATCCACATCTGTCAACCAATGGTTGAGAGACATAGGTTTAAGAGCGATTCAAAAAAAAAAGAATAAAGAACTAAAAAAGACATGTTCTTGTGGAGAGCTATCATCGTCCTAAATGGACGCAGGACATAGAAGAAGAAGAACACGAATAAAAACAAGAAGATGTTCGTACGCAGTATCCTGTTCCAACTAATATCAGTCAACATATCAAAAACAATTGTGGACTCAATGTGACGCCAAGTTGCTACATTTAGGGAGTTATAAAAATGGTCATCCATGTTCCTTTGATTTTCGGCATGTAAGAATAAAACAGAGATCTAAGTAAAATAATAGTCTCAAAAAATAAAAAATTGCTACTACTACTAATAATAAATGAACATTCTATTTCTCACAGTTTTGTACATATCTGATTTTATACGTGATAATCCTCAACCGCGGATTGCAAAGAGTTTTTACGATTGCCACGTGCATTGGGAAAAAACTATTACGAAAATACATTTATTAATATTATTGTTATTATTAGAATATATATATATATATATATATATATATATATATATATATATATATATATATATGTTTGTTTCATTGAATACGATAGGCATGTCAGATTTTTATAATAATCCTTTCTCTTTATCTATTTAGATGTTAAGATGAAAATTATCGAGGAAGGCGCCGTAGATTTTACTTACCCAAGTGTTTCCGACCTCCTCCAAAATCATCATCAAGAGTGAATTAAGTAGACAATTTTTGTTGTAACTACCATCGTTGTGATGGTGATTTTTCAAAACACGCGCGAACGCGCTATGTTATAATTATTTAAAGATATTAAATTTATCTGTTTTACCTATGCAAATTATTCAAAACAAGTGTCACAATATAAGGGTGTTAAGCAGATTATGAAGGAATGCTAAATGATATTAATGTTGGTTGAATGTACTTCAAAATATTGTTGCTACACTCATAATAAATTTTGTTCATTGCTGGTTGGTTACCTTTGATTACATATCTATATTATTCAATGAAACATGATTGAATAGACATGCTGCCTACACACACACACACACACACACACACACACACATATATATATATATGAAGAAAGAGAATTTTAAGGTATAATCTATTACTAGTAAGAGGTGAC
>OZ010594.1:60378485-60383485 GCA_963932145.1 Acanthosepion lycidas | reverse complement strand
TTCAGTCTATCTACTACGTGAATTAACATAAAAAAATAGTCGAATTTAGCATTTCATTGAAGAAGAATCTCTCCCAATTAAATGGTATTATTTTATGTTTCCTCGTAAGGAGACATTCGGTATTCATTAATCGAGTTTACTTTTGGTTGAAATTTATAAAATTATTATTAAAACAATTTTACAGAATATATATTACTCAACTAAATTAAGCTAGGTGCAACTGCCAATTCTATGTGTTGTTTTATTTTTTTTGGGGGGGCGGGGTTCCTGCCATTCTCACCCGTGGAACTCATTGCCGAATTCTTTTATCAATATCCATCTTCTGTCTTCCCGACTCTTTATCCTTTATTGGCCTTTCCCAGTTATTCTCACTTAGATTATCTCATTTTCTTTCAGTCGTTGTGACATCGTGCATACGTGTAGCACTACTGCCTTCCTTGGTTGGTAACGATTAAGAAAAAAGCTGTTATCGCACTTTGCGCTATTGTTGGGACATCATTTTACTTGAAATGGCGTGAAATCTAAACATCTTGATTATGTCATTATTTTCTCTTCCAATTATATGCGATATCCGTCTTAGATGTTGCTATTGTTGGACATCCTCAAGTGATGTGGCCTCTGGTATTTAGTGCACTTCTTTGTGATTCTGTAGCGCAAGTCAATGAGATTTGTAGAAGAATGGTCTTCTCGTATCTATTTTTACCAATTGATCTGAAAAGAAGTTTGAATACAGATGACAATTTAGATATTTTTAAAATTTTCTTTGGCGCCATCTTATAAAAGTCTCTACCAGACGAGGTTATTTCAGACCATGATATGAGATCTTAGGTTAACGTGTTGGTCTTGCAACAATATGCCGTATGGCGCAAAACTGTCACATAGTTCAGCCTATTTTATGTTCAGCTTCTCTTCTATCTCTTCGTCATTATAGTGTCTGGGTTGAAATTAGCTATCGCAGTCTTCGTAGCCATTATTGCGGGCGCATCGCAGCGTTTATGGAAAGTGGAAGTGGAACTGGTGTATTGCGCTCAAATTCCAGCCTAAGCCATTTCATTCCCGCTCGAATATATTAACTTGTGAAATTTGATGCATATATTTCTTCTCCTCCCAGCGATCTAGAAGTTACTATCAAGGCAGTCTATTATTTGGCTTTGTTTAGGCAACGAACCTATTAGAAGCTTTACTCTGAATAAATAGCTGATGTGATACTAGCAATCTAACATCATGAAAATCTGTTACTAAAAACAAACCCGTAATAATTAGTCTACTGAAACTGTGCAATTATTTTCAAATGATGAATCGACGGTGTTGATTATATATATATATATATATATAATTATATGTATATATATATATATATATATATATATATATATATATATATATATATATATATATATATATATAAAGGCACAGACACGGAAACTTCATGAGGTAATAATTTCATTTGGGTCGTTTTTACGACCCTAATAAAATTAATTATTATATCTTAGATAAATAATTATTACCTCATGAAGTTTTAGTGCTTTTGTCTTTTATGAGACTAACTATTACTCTGTTTTTAACATGGAGCTCTCCCTGTATTTATATCCATTTGGAAAGATCCATACTGATCACTAATATTATCATATATATATATATATATATATATATATATATATATATATATATATATATATATGGGGATAGATAGAGAGAGACAAAGTGAGAGAGAGAATCACCGAGAGACAGATTTTTCGCTGTATCACAGCTCATCAGTGTGACTAGACGTCCATATATTTGTATGAAGAATTAATGAATTAAATTTTACTTCCTCATTTTTATTATTTCAGACGTTGTTTTTAGTCTTCATTGGTTGGACGTCACTTTAAAACACGTGTATGCACTAAATATAATGTTTGATACATATATAGATAGATAGATAGATAGATAGATAGATAGATAGATAGATAGATAGATAGATAGATAGATAGATAGATAGATAGATAGAATAAATTCTGTCTTAGAATAATTCATAAAACTTCGTGTATTTATTTTAGATAAAAATATAATAAATCCGACATTAATTCATTATTTTAAATGTTATTTTAGCCCCATTCAAGCGTCTCTCTTAGACATGAATATCAGGTAAAATATTGTTTAATATATATATATATATATATATATATATATATATATATATATGTGTGTGTGTGTGTGTGTGTGTGTGTGTGTGTGTGTGTGTGGAACTGATCACTGAATCGTATGGATGTGAAGTGTAACCTATGAGCATCGTTTACTGTGAGTCCTAGACAGGCGATCAATTTGCAAGTCTGCAAATAGATCCTGCGTCGTTTGATTCACTCAGTGCGCGAGAAGAGCCGTGACTTGTGGCGGGAGAAATCGTGGCTGCCTCGCAAACGACAATGTATCCGCTTACAACGAACTGAGCATCCGGCAGTTCATGGACGAGTATAACATCGGAGTACGTGAGCAACATCCCTAGACGCCTGATCTTGATATTTTTCAAGCGAAATTTTATTCCCTCAAGGTCTGCGTATTCATCAAGAGGACCCGTTTTGAAGGCATGGAGGGCATTAAGATGGCCGTAATGATGGAGCTAAGAGACATCCAAGAAAATTCCTTTTACTAGTCCAGAGAAGCGTGTTAGAGAAGGATGGAAAGTGCATTGAATTCAAGCGGGTAACTTTGACGAGAAATACATGAAGCTTGTTTTTTGGAATTGAAGCGAACTGTTTGCTCCATCAGTCACTTTACTATTCAGACATATATATATATATATATATATTTATTAGGTTGGTGCAAAAATAATGACGTAATAATGTCGTTTTTTGACGTTAAAAAATACGTCAAAAACGACATTATTACGTATTTATTTTTGCACCAACCTAATATATATAATGGGAAAGGTATGAAATCAGCTCTTCCCCATTCAGCAATGGGAAAATAGAAAAAGTCTGGATTGAAAACCAGCCTAGAGTGGGTTGGGCACTTTCAGGTCTTCAGGTTACTTTACCGCGGCTGCTGTACGTGTGTTGCCCCATAATCCTAATAGTTTACGGGTCTTGTGAATCTTGATATATATATATATATATATATATATATATATATATATATATATATATATATATATATATTTGTGTGTGTGTGTATGTTTGTTTGATTGTTGCATTTTTGCGTGTGTGCGTGTATGTATGTGTGTGTGTGTTTGTTGTTGTGTGTTTGCGTGTGTGTTTGTTGTTGTTTGTGTGCGTGTGTGTGCGCGTGTGTGTTGATTATAATACTAAGTATTCCTCCTGTAAACTGAAAAAAATATTTTTCTCGGCTTTGTGCTTTGTCATTTTTTTTCTTTTGACTACGCAACAGTGCTATCATTTTAGAACAAATCACACAAGTTTTTCTTCGCGTTGTACTTCCAATTCACTCCTAAACGTAGAACATGAATAACAGACAAGCGTTGCAAGCAAATGCAGTGAAAAAACACCAATATTTTCCACTCTCTTAAAAGCTTACCTCTTCCCAAAAGTAAGACGATATTTTCACTAAGCGGACCCCATTCGACTAATGGGTTTCTTTTGATTTAACGCCCACAAACAGGATTTCTTTGATCGGGAATATGGGGTACTGTTGACGTTATGCGTACAGCTTTACAGTCAGTCCCCCAGGAGGCGGCTGATTCGGCTTGCTAATGCCATTATTACTTGTCAAAAGTGACAGACGAAAAGATGGCATAATCTTGATTCGAACTGACTAGTAATTCTCTGAATCTCGTCTGATTTCAATCAGTTCTGCTAAGACGAATGATGGCAGACAAAATATGTCCACTAGGACATAGTATTTCCATTCTTTTTTTCTCCATCGCCCTTTCTCTCTATCTTTTCACACACACTCACACATAAACACACACTGCAATGGGTTGAGATTTTGCCAACAGAGTAGTGCCGGCGCTGTCTACATCTTACGGTGAGCAACGCGTTTTATTTTCAAATTACTGATATCGCCGGCTGAAGATGGGGAGTGCGATGTGGAAGCACCAGGAGAGAATTGCTTATGAGCATCGACGATAATATAATAACTTTTCAGTTGAAAGTCCGTTACTGATGATTTTATTTGCTTTGCGATTCTTCTTTAGCAGACATTGAAATGAATAAGGTCTGACGTATTGAAAAACTGTTTGAGTAAAAACGTTACTTAAAGAATAAATGCTGTTAATGTATATTGCAGTCGTTATCTCATTCTCTCTTTAGTTTATTCTGAAATTCTAATAAACGATTTATACAGGATTTCGATTATTACTTTTGGTGGGTGGGGAGCAGTTCTTGGTTTCACAAATGCAACATAAAGGAAGGCTTAACTACATTCTGTATTCCAACGAAGTCCATATTTAAGTTGTAATGACATCTCGAGTTATCCATGAAAAAGAATGTAATTGATGCCGTGAAACTGAATATATTTTAGCAATATCATGTTATGAAAGCCAATAATAAAACTTTTATCGGCTTTCAGCTGCATTCTTCTCAAAGTATCTGCTTTCGCGAGAGAGTTCTGAATCGAGGAACACACTCTTGGCAAAGTCAAAAAACAGGTAATGGAAAGACTTGAATGTTTGAATCAAATAATTACTAAGAAACATAGGTAAAATAACGCACGCACACGGAAATATATATATATATATATATATATATATATATATATATCTATAATATATATATAGATAGAGAGAGAGAGAAGAAGAGAGAGAGAAAGAGATGTTTATATGAGTGATAGTTTCATCGTAAAACATTTGAATGAATCAGATATTTTGCACTTTCCCATAAACTATAACTAAAGTTCGCACAACATACATGCAGTGTGAACAGAAGGTGCTAAACAAACATAAATATGCTTGAGTAATCACCTGCAACAGGTATTCGCTTGCTGCACTAGCTTATCATACGGACATCATCGGATGACTAGCCAGTCATATATATATATATATATATATATATATATATATATAT
>OZ010594.1:60343485-60373485 GCA_963932145.1 Acanthosepion lycidas | reverse complement strand
AAGATATATCGATGATATATTCTTTGTATACACGGGTAGTGATGACAAACTTACCCAATTCCTTATGACCCTAAACACAGTGCACGACTCAATTAAGTTTGACTATAAAAAATCCACAACATCAGTAACATTTTTAGACACCCGCATTTACATAGATGAAAACAGGAAACTACAAACGACACTACACACTAAAATCACCGACACCCACAACTATCTACACTTTAAGTCTTCCCACCCTAAACACCTCAAAGAGACCCTTCCCTATTCACAAGCACTTAGACTCAGAAGGATATGTTCCAAAAATGAAGAATTAAATAAACACATTGAAAATCTGGAGCATCAATTCACAACACGTGGCTATAAACAACACCTAATCAGGGAACAAATAAATAAAGCAATTTCCACACCTAGAGAAGACACCCTAATGTACAAGATTAAAAATAAATCTAGCCGCATCCCTCTAGTAACCACTTTCAACCCCACTCTGCCTCCACTATCCCAAATAATCAAACGTCACTGGGAAATACTACATCTCAAACCAGACCTAAAAAAACTGTTTAAGGAACCTGGCCTTCTTGCATATCGTAGACCTAAGAACCTAAAAGAAATCATAGGTAGTAACCACATTTCAGGGGACAAGGTAATCCGTAATAAACTAAGAACAAAAACAACAGGATTTTCCTAACCATGCAACAACAAAAGAAGTTTATGTTGCAACCATGTTGAAAACACGAATTCATTCACTAGCTCAGTCACTAAATCTACTTTCAAAATCTACCACGATTCTAACTGTAGAAGTCATAACATAATTTACCTCCTAGAATGCACACTATGCCAGAAACAATATGTAGGAAAATCTGAATGGCCCTTCCACTACAGAATTAACAATTATCGTAAACGAATTAAGTCGACTCCCCATGAAAAATTGTTACCTGTAGAACAAGATTTCCGCCTGGAAAAACACGATTTCAAAACCCATGCCAAATTCACTATAATTGAGAGAATAGAAAAGTTCAGAGCAGATAACATTAGAAAGATTTTAGAGTCGCATGAAAATAAGTGGATACAACGTCTAAAAACAAAATATCCAGCCGGGATAAATCACAAATTTAACAATATATAGATATCTCAACAAATATAAAAAAAACTACCCACATTTCTCACCCACACAAGACAGACAGGCTTACGGAGGTGTGGAGGCCTCACACTTATACACTCACCCACACGAACATACACACTTACACACATCATACGCACTCACTCCCTAATGAGCCAAATGATAACACACACCCACAGCAATACACACGCTTACACATATCATACTCACTCACTCCCTAAGAACCAAATAACACATACACAAACACTAAACAGAGACACATCCCCTCACCAAGTCTAATAAAAATGTCAAACTGACCAGAGAATTCATAGCAGCATCCAGCTCTTATCTCAAATAACAACTTAAAAGAGACTGTTTGACCAACACAAGGTATGTTAAAAGATTCATGTTAAAAAAATAAAAAAAAAAATAAAAAAATAAAAAAACAAATGAAAACTACAGACAAAAGTTCATTTTCTCCATCAAGACATTCATTTTTGTAGTTTAGTGCTAGCAGCAAGCAGAAATATTTCTCCTCCCGATGATGGCCATTTCGGCCGAAACTAGTCGAGGAATCTAAATGGAATAATAAAAAAACGAAAGAATATTAATCTACAACCCAGTGTGTCTGAGGATTTTAATTTTTTAATTTTTATTGTTCAATATATATATATATATATATATATATATATATATATATATATGTATGTATGTGTGTGTGTTTGTGTGTGTGTGTGTGTGCGTGCGTATCTCTGTCTCCTTCTGTGTGTTCATATGTACAAAGATCGTGTGATTCTCTTTAAATAATATTCGCAATTGCCAAACAAATAAGGAAACAAAGATAACCAGTTTTCAAATGTATATTTAAGACTCTAGTCTTAAAAAATCTCTATGACCTTTTGCATACACTTAATTTATATATATATATATATGTATATATATATATATATATATATTTATATATATATATTTATGAAAGTGAGTGAGAGAGAAGGAAGTCCTATTCTTTCGTCAGCGCCTATGGCATATATTATCGTTCTTTCAACTACCTTATCGAAGAAACGGAAAATTGATTTTTTTTTTTTAAATAAAAATAAAAAACTCTACGCCTCCACATCTTTTTATACAAAATAAACTTTGACTTGCCTCTGTCTTAATAAATAGAAAATGGTTGGGGCAAAAAAATACTGAGAATTGTTATTTGCGTTTTCAAAACAGTCGGGTTTATTCATTGTTCTCGTCTTCCTGATATTAGAATCGGTTAACTTTTGTGCGAAATATTTTTTTATTGAAAAAAAAAAAACAAAAAAAAAACAAACATAAGAAATGTGAGTTACACGATTTGAGGTGTCAGAACCCATGGGATATGTATGGTTTTGGCTTAAAAATAAAACGGAAAATTTACTGGTCATTCCCCACCTTGGGAAAGTTTGTCATTTTTGCTCTTAACAAAATACGCCATAATGCTATTTACATAAGAACTTAAACACACAAACATATATTTAGAAGGCATGCACATATTCACTCATATAAAAAAATCATTTATACATTTTTTGTTAGTTATCTTTCTTCAGTTTTTTTTTTTTTTTTTTTTTTGCAATAATATATATAACTTATAGAAGTTTCCGATTTTGTCAGGCGCAATGGAGAAGTAGAGTGAACCTCGGATCATACACGTCAAATCATAACGGCAAAAAGGAAAATAAATGTTTCCTGAAACATTCATTACCTGATCATTCAATGTCACTATCTGCTCAAAGTTATAATTTCTACAAAAATACTTCTTCAGGAAATTAGACTTTTCAAGTTCACTAACTCTTTCTATTAGTGATTGGAGTTTCAGTCCAAATCTTTTGTTTCGATTCGTGTGGAAATATATCATATTGATTATATCGTTATTATCTCATGTCATATATTTTTCATCATTGATGTTGCATTCCTGGAGATATTCCAGTGTTGTTTCGTTTCTTATCTTATATATTACAGTGTTTCTAATTTTGTAGCGCCAGTCTATACGTTATAATAAATTCTTAAAAGTTTGATTGTACTTCTTTAGATAATTAACGTTTGTATTACGTCTGAGTAATAATGATGATTGTTTATGTAATTTAAAAATAAAAAAAAATGTGTGTAGGAGTCTATGAGAATTGATTATGAGACAAAGAGAAACTAACTGCAAACGTTTTACAGACAATAAATTTGAAACGATTTCAGTAATTTATTTGACATTATTATTGTTGAGGGGTCCACCCATTTTTACACAAATGCACTCAACCAGTATATACATATACTACTGCTACGGGAAGACCTGAGAGTGAGACGAGAGCAAGAACGAAGAGTCAAGTCCAGAGTGACAGAGTAAAATGTTGTAGGTAACCGGAAGAGTTAGGGTGAGATAACAGCGTTCTAGGAGTCACAGTGGGCGAGCACTTAGACTCAGTAAAAGTCATACAGCGATACTTCAATACCAAAGACTGTATATATATTTTGCTACTAACCCGTATTCCTGGAACTACTAACCTGCTTTACCAGTTTGTATTATTACGTTAATACATTATTTTCATATATTCATTTTCTGGCGTTTGTTATTTATTGGTACCGGATTTCAACCCGGATTCCACAACAATTATGTCATTGAATATAAATTGGGCGTTAGAGTTAAACATCAATGAAGGAATAGATAATATTCTTTAACTAAATTAAATAATAGTTTTTCTTGCGAAATCGAACCTCGGTAAGTATTTAACTCTTTTTATTAACGTTATTATTTAAACCAAGTTGAAAATCAAAACGATGTCAAAAGAAATATTTCGGAAGCCATCAACTTCATATCATCATCACCATCATCATCATTCTCTTAATATAATATGGTCGTAGCGTCATTTCGCATAAGAGCATCTACATCAATTAGTTGCGTGCCAATACATGAGTCTCTGTGGATATTGATGTCCACTCGGTGACGCTGTATAAAGTTCTGCCATCCAGGTCTTTATATTACAAATCAGAACGTCCAAATTCCAAACAAAAAAATTAACATAAGGAAAACGTGGGCATGCTTGTCAAATATATCATTTTTTTTTTTTTTTTTTGCAAACATATGTACATGAATTAAAAAGATTAAAAATAGAGTAAAAATAGTCTGTAGATGATTTAAAGTCTTTGGGGAGTTGGTCAACAGAAAAAGCTGTTGTTTACAAAATACTTTTAGTAATTGCTTCACAGTAGCTGAGTAAAGACCTTTAAGATGTTGGTCCCAAGTAAAAATCTGCAGTTGAGAAAAGACTTTGATCGTCGTTGAAGATTCAATGAACATACATGTTGTTGTTTTTATTGTCTGAGATTATTCATTTGAAATCGCCGGCACGTTTCTTTCAGCACGCGCTGCATGATATAAAAAAATATGTTGCCATGTCTTCGATAGTTTGAACAGTTTGGGGAGAATCGCATCTCCACTCCTTAAAGTCGAAATCTCTGGCTTATTATAAGAACTATTCCCCGAAAGTAAAATCGAGAAGAATAGGATTTTACTTTCTCTGATTGGACAAATATTTCATATGGTGTTGTTCATTTCTAACAAATAGATTATTTGATTTAAATGGTGTGTGTTCTATTGTGAAATCTTTTGTGGGTGTGTTTGTAAATATTGTCTGTTTTGGGTCGGAAAAAGAAGTTTGTTTGTGCATTAATATGGTATTATATGGGTTTGTAATTGTGTTGGAAATAGGGTTTATTTCCTATAACGTTGCTCACCATTGTTTTTAATCTGTCTTTCCTTTTTTTTCCACATGGAATACCTTGTACAATGTCAATGAAACATTGATACCTCTTAAGAATTTCCCATAACCATATCAACTTGTTCTATATCACTTCTTTTATGAAGACTTCTAGTTTTATTGTTTCTTGCCTAATGGTTTCTTACATTGCATTCTTTTTGCTACGGTGCAGCGTTAAACATAGGACAAATGTCGAGAAGCATCAATGAAAAGCAGATTGAGGGAGGGCATGTACTCTGCCGTAGTTGAGAAATCAACCATTAGAATATTGGTGTGGCATTCCTGGTCCTTAATACTATCAAAGAATCTGTGTTTGGGTGTTAATTTATCTGCATACACTTCACATGCGATTCAAAACCCTTGAATATGTGATTGTCTGCGACTTTAACCACCCTATCTATCTTGCAAATGCAAATAAAACAGATTGCTTTCGTGTACAATATCTTTCTCCCAAAATGATATTTTTCAATAAATTACAGGCGGAATTGAAAGCAATATTCATGTATAATGACTGAAACTAAGAAGAAATTTTTTTTTTCGTGCTGCAAAGCCCATACCAGCCATTGTTATATCCGTGACACACAAATACTGTAGCAACGGAAGAAATTACCAGAATAAATGAAATAGAATTAATTCTAAAAATTAATTTAGCCTGAAAGTTTTTTTTATATCCAGCACTAAAATATACAAATATGAAATTGTATACGCAAATATATTGTTTATTAGTTAAAAGGTCTTTTTTAGTCAGGGAAGTCAGAAGGGGATGACAGCGTTGATTCAAAGATCCAGACCAAGAGCTTTGCTGGATGAGATGATCTGCGAACCATTTTGAATAGTTAGAACTGACGCTTTACCTCTATTCCGAAATTTGTTGGATACCTTCCAGAATTCCCGTGATTCAAGTTGATTGCTTTCGACTTGAACCTTGACAGCTTGTTTATAGCTACAGTTTGCATTTTCTAGAACAGACTTTCAATGGTTACGGACACTTCTGAATGACGTAAAAGTCCTTCTACATCGTTCTACAAGAGAAATATTGTAGTAGTGGTTACAGTGATCTATATTTGCAGAACATTGTTACGGTGAAACACACCTATTCTATATTTAATAGACTCTCCCACCTAATATAAATAGGAGTAGTAAGAGAAACGAGGGTCAATCGATGTCGTACGACCGGCTGAACAGTTGAACTGCCTTCGGGCGAGGAGGAACATGGACGAGGCTACGCCGAAGGGCGGAGTCTCGTTCGGAGAGGCAAACCGACCCTGAACCCATTTATACGGGTTCAAAGGGTATATTTTTGGCCGAGCCCACGGGCTCGTAGATCCCTCGTTAAACCGGCCTTGTGCCACATGATACCCTCGTGGGGGGTGACTAAATACTAGTCGATGTCGGACGATCGGCTGAACGGTTGAACTCTCTGCATTCGAGCGGGGAGGAACCCGAACGAGGCTATGCCGAAGGGCAGACTCTCGTTCGTGGAGGTAAAACGATCCTGAACCCATTTATACGGGCTCAAAGGGTATATTTTTGGCCGAGTCCACGGGCTCGGAGATCCCACGTTAAACAGGCCTTGTGCCACATGATACCCGCGTGGTGGGTGACTAAATACTAGTCGATGTCGGACGAAAGTAGTCGATAGTTAGTCGAATAAGAAAGTAGTCAGTGACCACAACAAGATTACTCTGCGTGATGCCTATTATATCAAGTTCCTAACGTTTTGTACGTCGAACTTATTTAGGACCGATTTAGTACAAATACAAGCCTCCACTGCGAAATAACTCCACAACAAACATTCAAGGGTTAAAACACGCGCTGGCTGTACGGCTTTTGCTAGAATTTTTCTGGTGTATATAATTCTCCATTCCAGAATGGACCCATTCCGAGATGAGAGCGGCATTGTTTTAGGCATTATGTTTGAAGAAGTCTAAGAGAGTAGCTTCCGTCATGTAAGATTTGAGGCGGTCCGAGTCGGCCTTCCTGTACCAAAGACACGTTCTATAAATTGGCACATTAGGGGATGCCATTAGTTTGGCATCAAATTTGACACTGACTAATGAATAATCTTATGGGCTAAGTGGTGTTGGTGGGGGTAAACTTTATCGAAGCAATTTATAGGGCAGAATCTACGGAAGAGATCAAGGAGGTTCGCCTGATTCCTGCTGCATCATGAACACGGATGAGTTCGTCAATTATTTATGTCAGTTTAGAGGCGTCGTATCAGGCTTCTTCGTCGGTTGTGTTCAAGTGGACTAACATTTTTTGTTGAATTTTATCGAGTATTATCAATCGTCTCAGTTTTGTCTGTCTACGAAACTGTAAATCCCATATTGCTGAGGATGATACAGATTAGGAATAATAGTGGTACTCTGGTCAAATGCCACAGGTACATATAAGAGTGATCAGGGTGCTCGTTTTTGGTCTCTCAGCTACATGGGAACGCGTCTTTTATATAAGGGCCTAGTCCGTGATCGTGGCAATTTTATGGTCTTGTTTAAATATTAGAGGCGAGTAGCCAGGGATTGCGTGTTCCAAGCCTGGGATAGATGGACCAATACAATTTTCAGACAGGAATAGGATGTAATGTTTAGCAACAAATAGATGTACTTCCACCTCCGGAAAGCCTCCACTGCGAAATAACTCCACAACAAAGATTTTTGTGTATACATGTACTAGTGAGTTAGCCCAAAAAACATGACTCACTTTATAGTCCAGCAATGGTTACGGACAGTTCTGAATGACGTAAGAGTCCTCCTACATCGTTCTACAAGAGAAATATTGTAGTAGTGGTTACAGTTATCTATATTTGCAGAACATTGTTATGGTGAAACACAGCTATTCTATAGTTAATAGACTCTCCCCGCTAATATAAATAGGAGTAATAAGAGAAACGAGGGTCAATCGATGTCGGACGACCGGCTGAATGGTTGAACTCTCTTAACCAATCAGAAGACGTAGAATATACAATCCGTCGTGTATAAAGGCGGCCATTTTGTCTACTCTACCCGAATGTCCAGTCCAGCTTTTCAGGCAAAGAGAAACAGAAGGACGAACTACGCTCTGCTACTTTTACCAAAATATCCACTGCTAACCTGAACAACGCTTTCCTACTGTCTTCGAAATATTCACTGCTAACCTCTGGATTCTATACTCGAAGACGACCGTCATCATGAACAACACGTAGACCTCTCACATTGGTTTAGAATATGGCTAAAATGGTGTCTTCATTTGTTTTTGTGATATATATTTTAATGTAGGGCCATGATATACCATGTATTTAAGAGATATGGCACATAACATATTCGACCACCTGTATTCCTTATCAGAAACCATAGTGTTATCAATTATAATATGAAAAAATTAATATTAGCTCCATTCTGGTAGTTTTTAAAGAATAATTCTCAATTAACATATAATGCATGACAATTCAAGACCTTTACTTGAAGATATGGGAAATATTTCCACGTCTATCTCATCCGGAATTCCAGGCTTTATTTCTACAACGAGGCAATATAATTACAAAAGATATCCACAAAAGGAACTGATAAAAAAAACAAAAAAACAATACAGTGAACCTTACTTTTCAACTATCCATTTGGAAGTTCTGAATATGATGAATATTTTCCACAATGAATAAGATTCGTTATTTTCCGGCAACAGATTGATTTGATCGCTATCGATATTCACTTTAGCGATAATCTTCGTTCAATATGAAACAGAAAACAGCGCAAAATTTCGAAAACGGTTTTTGAATAAATTCTGAATGAATTAATAATGGGATGCATTGGGATGACCGTTTTGTAAGTTTAAAGGGAAACGTAAAGTTTAGGTATTCTAGGGTGATATTATATTTGTCTATACTTAAGGTAAGTAGTCTATAGTGTTGTCATGCATTATATCTCTACGATACTCATATAGTTTGTTTTTTTTCTTTTTAGGTCAACCAGTGAATTTCTGGAAGACGACGCTTTTAAGGTAAGCAGTCCCCTATAACAAGAGATAAATCTTTATTAACAACAAATACAATTAAATATTCAAATTTTCTTTCCCTACTCGCAGCTTTGTAAATAGGATATAAACTCGTCAGAAGGGTTGATATTAACATTGAATTTATTTACTGAAATCAATCATATTTCTCATTAAAGACGTTAGATTTTGGTGACAACTTTTAAAATTTATTCTTTCATACTGAGGTTATTTATTGCAAAAACAAATAGATAATTGTTTAGTTGTGTGTTTTCGATATTAGTTGCGACGACAAAAAACAGAATATATTTACGATATATATATATATATATATATATATATATATATATATATATATATATATATATCTGTGTGTGTGTGTGTAACTGACTGAATAAATTACAAACATTATGTCTCCTTATTTTAATCATAATCCTTTTATATTTCCGAATATTTTCTATATATTACGATGAAATAATTTAATTGAACTATATGAAAAAATATTCTTAAACATGTAAGGACTATAATAAAAATAAGCAGGCATAATTTGTAACTTATTCAATCAGACATGCCTAAAAGATATTTTGCTGCCTAAATATACACTAACACAGAACACACACACACACACACACACATATATATATATATATATATATATATATATATATATATATATATATATATATATATATATATATGAATATATATATATATGCAGAATGAGAGAGTATGCCAACAACTTTAATGAAAATAGGTACTTTAAAAATCATTAATATATGTTCTAAACAAAACTAAAGCCGTTTATTTGTCCTTATAAAACTGAAGTGGTTATCTTAGCAACATTATCTTATATTGTTCGTCGCCCCTGGCGTCAGTTTTAGATCTATTTTAAATATTTGTTTTTCGAATGCCACGTCAATTAAGGACGTTTGCGTTTATTTCTCTCCAAGGATTCCTTTTTTCTTTGTTATAAATTGCCATGATTTCCCAGGAAATATATTAGCGCAGTTTACTTTTCTACCGTTTGGAATTCAGGCGTCTCCTCTCTTCGACTGATTCCAAACCAAGTCTAGAGAGTTTGTGGAATTTTAATTATACATCACTTCATATAGCTAAAAATAAATTGTTCAAATTTGTACAAAAAAAGTGGATCACAGAGACTTGATATTTCTCTGACTCTTGATTGGCCAATTAATACTAATATCATGTTTTCAACTACGTCCGAATTGTATCAACCTAGTTACTAACCTGAACGAAAGTACAATTCCGGAAAAAAATTATCTATGTGTTTCAAGCCTATCACGTGACATACAACATTATTATAAATACCAAGCGACATTTTCAACTCTTTCTCTTTCTGTTTTCCTCAGAACAACAACTACGCAGTTCAGGGAAAAGTTTTACGTGTCACACTGACACTATCACACACACAAACACCCACATACACATGTACGTACGAACATTGAACATCTCTTAACTCATCAACTACAAGCAACAGAATCTTATTCAAATTCTAACAGAGAGATTTTCTTCGGCACTCAACAAATCTTTACATTTCTTTCATTGAGATTGAACATTATTTCTTGAACTGAAATCTTTTCTGTGAGTCCAGATAAAAAAATTTTTCTTCCTTGAAGTCTTAACTAATTCAAATAACAGTTAAAGGGAAATAACTCCTGCTATTAATTTCAATGCTTACTATATAAAATCACACATTTGATTGCTTTGTATGTCATATCGGAAAAAGAACATTGTTAGTATAAAAACAGTTTTTGTGTCGTTTTTCTTGTTTGCTTTTCGTTTGCTGATATTTTGTAAAGTAAAAAAAAATGTACGGTTTGAACTGAGGCCGTTCAATACTTCTACAAGGTCAATAAACCCTGCTATTTGTACTTTAGCTCTGTGGAAGAGGATATGTGTTCTTACGTTTTACAAAAGTGAAAGCAAATGAAATCAGGCCGTATATTGAACTCGGATTGCAAATTCAATTTTCCATCCCGGAAGAAACAACTTATTAATTTTAAAAAAATTGCAAGCCTTGTGTTTGAACATAACCAATGAATAATGTTACTTGATTTTCCTTTAGATATTTTCAGAACATAAACAAACATATACATAGCCACGCGATGTTAGAAAACATCGTGAAAAAAAAAAAAAAAGATATTTAAATTCGTTGAAAGTGAAAATACTGATATTTCAATAAAATTGTACCGTACATTTTATGTATAAAAGTTTTAGCAATCTGATAAATAATGTATGGTTTCAATTTAAAACTTGCCTCTTGAATATATCCTCACATGGCTCAAAATTTATGACTCTTTACAACGTTTAAGAAATAGCACTATTTTTATGATATAAGCGCGTAATTTCTCAATATGACGACGTTTGAAAGCCTTCACACATAGAATTTCTTATTATGCCTCTACGTGTTTGCTTCTCCCGTATTTAGTTGCTGATTCGACACCAGAGACAGAAAAGACTTGTTTCGTTATTGATTTTTCTTGTGAAAATTTGAAAAAAAAAATTCTCACATGACACAACGCTTCAGTCTTTTGCAATAGATGTAACGGCATCTAGATTATCTTCTTTGCAGCAAAGTACAGTGTGATTATATCTTGGCATATCTATTTTACAAGTTCAACAATTAAGGTGTACACGCGTTTTCCTATTTGTACTATTTTCTATGAAACCGTGCCGATTCTAACTACGCAAAAGTATTCCGTGTAGTGTTTTGTTTTACAAAGTTCACACTATACGCGACTCAAGAGCCACTCATTGTAGAAGTTTATAAAAAGTGATGCCAGATATATAAGTAAGACGGTAGAAGTGAAGATTATGAGGATATGGAAGATAGATAACGATTGATCGTTAAGCTTTGAGCGTTCGGGAAAGTATCTACGCAGCATTTTCTTCAATAAAATAACGGTTCTTTAAAGAAATATTCTTTCGAGAACATCGTTCTTATCGATGGAATAGGTATTGAATGGGGGTATTTCAATCCTGGGGACAGAACAAGGCAGCCTTAGCTGTAAATATCTGAACTGGTGGCAGTGAAGACTGAAAAAATTCACCAAATCGCCTTTTCTATGAGACATCATTGACGTATATGTAAAGTCGGTTCCAATAACTTGAACCGATTTTAAATGTGAATTAATTTTAAGCATTTAATTTTTTTTCCTTTTCATTAACATTTAACAACTTAAGTCTTTGGTAAGTTGAGTCATAGAAAGATTAATAATCATACAAGGTGTTACAATTATCGAGGCCAATTACGAAAATAGACGTTCTAACAGAAATGCAATGAGAATTTCCCAAGTCGCATCATCTCTCGAAACAGCGAAGACAATTGGCCACCATGATCGTGCGATTTGACGCCTTTAGATTTCTTCATTTGGGGTCATCAAGGTCTATGCCAACAAGTCAACAACAATTCAACAGCTGAAGGATGAGATAATAAGTCTTATTGGTTAGATCGATGAGCAACTATAAAAAGAAATTTTGACCATCGAGCGGAGGTGTGTCACCGAAGCCTTGACGGGTATTTGAGCGATATTATTTTTCACACTCAATTGCCAAGATCCAATAGAGAAATAAATACATTTTCACTAATAACACTGATTTATTTACTACTGGTTTTGATCCGTCTTAATGAAACACCCTATACTTGGGTATAACTTTAAAAAGAGATAAAAATGATCGAACCTTTATTGGATAGGTTTAAATATTAATGGAAGAGGATTTTATATTGCCTTAATTTGTAAAATTTCTAACTGAAGATGGGTTTGATTTTTTAATGTTTGTAATAATTACAGAGAAATCTTGCAGGGAAAAAGAATGCGAGACTCCTTCAATTAAATTTTCGTCCTGGGTATGGCAATTAACTATATTCAGCAAGGGGTCTGATCCGGTGGTTTGGAGAACCGTGGAACCACCTCATAATTCATCTTTTTTTTTTGTAAGTCCACGGTGACTAGCGGTGGTAGCACCTGTTAGGCTCCCAGCTACAGACAAATAGTTAAACCTCAAACTAGGGTCAAAACATTATGAAAGTAGAAAAATACATTTTTATAGTAGAAATACCAGCAATACATATTCATAGTAAAAAAATTAAAAGCAATATATTATTATAAGGAAAATAAAATGTTAATTATAATAAATTTTTGTTAAAGAATTTACTAATGATCCCAAGAAAGTCAAATTTCAGCATTAAATAATACATAATGCGTTGATATGCTCCTAGAAATAAACAGAACAAATCAACAACAATTAATGAAATGTTGTTTTGAAAACAAAAAAAAAAAGTAAAAAAAAAGGCATTGTGATTCGTCCGTTAATTTCATGGATTAAATATTATACTTAACTACTTTATAAATTATGGTGGGTTTTAATTCATAGAATTGTCGGGTACGAGTTCAAGGTATTGATCTCCTAGTAGATTAAATCGTTGGTTCATTGAATTTGATGACACAGTACTTGTGATTTCAATTTTCCCATACCGTAGTACAGACTAGCATCATGACTCTTCAGTGAGCGGTACTAAATATAGACAAAATGAGATATCCCTTGATATGCACTGAGTATCAAGAATACTCCTCTCTTGTTGAATAAATAAATTGTTTATTTATAAATTCTCTGAAGGTTACCCAATTCGACAGAATCCTGAAGAAAGCCGGATGGCACAATGACCGAAACGTGGCAATAACAAAAAATATGAAGGCCTTAGCCTAAATGTAAATACTGACAATTTCTCATCAAAGAAATTTAGGCAGAAACTTCAACAGATATTCGACGATTTGACCCTAGCACATCGGCTGTACCTAATCAATTTACATGGTCTTCCTTGATGTAAAAATTTACAAACTGATCCCCGCTATTAACTCAGAAAGAGTCTCTGTTTTTGAAATCTAACGAACATCACCTACTAAGGAGGTTTCGTTTTTCCTGATTAAATTTAAAACATTTCTTCTGACCAGCTGTTCTCTTGTTATTCATGTTAAACACTTAATAGTAGTTTGGTGCAAAAATAATGTCGTTTTCTCACATATGTTACTATGTGAGAAAACGACATTATTTTTGCACCAATCTAATAATAGTGTATTTCAAAGACAAGGAGAAAATTTATACAAAATAAGTATTTCTTATTTGGAAATAAGTTACTGTCTTATCAATTCTTCATTTCACGAATACTGAAAAATGGTTACGCGAAGCAAAGACCGTAAAAATAAATTAACAGTTAATGCAACCAACCGGATTTTTCATTCATTTACTAACAATCAGTCTGATATATACAGTTCATTTATCATATTCCTCCACAAAATCTAATCCATAAATCCTTTTCATCAATATTTTTTTTATACATTAAAGTACCTCCACAATTAATGACCGAGATGCTGTAACCTAGATTGTCGTTAAGCGAGAAGTTGTACATGAGAGTATGTAATAGGTTTGTGTCAACCAGCTTCTAATAGCATTAATGCCACATTTGCAACATTAATATTAGATATTTCCAACTTTTTATAGAATGCACTAGTGTTATTCTTCTATGTGCTGTGTCCAGCCAGAAAGTCTCTCCCCATTATCTTACCTTTTATAGATATTAGAAAAAACTTTTATAGCTATTATTTGGTTGGTGCAAAAATAATGACGTAATAATGTCGTTTTTGACGTATTTTTAACGTCAAAAAACGACATTATTACGTCATTATTTTTGCACCAACCTAATAGAAAAACTTCTGTTTTTTATCTATCATAATCCCTGTTCAGTCAATCATTTACCCAAGCTCGTTATACATGTTATACACTGATTTCTCTGTTCCACTTGCCTTCAGCATTCCCTCCGAATTGCAGATTTTCTAAACCCTCTTTTCTCATTAAGTGCTCTAGAAATTTCAACGGTCACTTTTTGATGCTGATTAAAAGTGTCTTATTTCTTTCTGTTTTCATTAAATATCGCTGCTACTCACACGATCAGTCCATAGTATTCTTTGCATTCTTCTGTAGAACCACATTTCTGTTGCCCCGAAATTTTTCTTCATTCTTCTACCATAGAGGAAAACCGATATTATATAGCTGTTCAACAGACAATTTTCATATTACCCTATATTTTGCTTAGCTTTTGGAAAGCATCTTACGCTATCCCAATGCGCATTCGAATTTCAGTGTGTCATTTTCCGTCTTAGCGTACCGAACAGTAAACCTTATAATCAAATTCAAATATTGTCTCTACCTCATGTCCATTGCTCCGCTTTGCATAATATCGGTTTTTATTTACGGATTTTATCTATTTTGAAGAACAATATCAGGATCAGTACGACGTACAATAATGAGTTATATGGATTTATATTTTATATTTATATGGATTTTGTTATCATTATGCTTTATTTATATGGGTTTATATATGTGTTGTAGCATACCTACGGACGATAATGTGTATGTCCCAATTCTTATAAATACAGTAGTAAATACTCTATGTTGGTCTGCAGTTGGAGATACGTCTCCAAATGTGCTGGTTACAATCTCTGTCTCCGAAAGCTATGTCGAACGGCAGAGTCTCGTTTTATACGTGGTCTAGGAAAATTTTTGGCCAAGCCTACGGGCTCGGATACACCACATTAAATTTAGCCTTGTGCCACATCTGACCACGTGGAGCAGTTGGTAGATATCCTGCAGTTGGAGATTCATTGTGGAATCCACTTGACTCACTTCTAGTAGGTGATTACTTCTACGCGGTGCTAGTGAATCTTATATATGTTATTCTTGTCCTAAGTATTATCGTTCATTACCAACCTTCATTTGATTATTCTATTCAGTAAAGTCCCATAGATTACAACGATATTGTATTTTGTTTTATGAGATTTTATAGCTGCTCTTCAGTCTGGGGTCGTTAAACAAGTAAGTTTTTAGATTATTTCTTACGTCCGAAAGAGAATTAGCATCAATCCGTTGTTATTCCTCGCACATGATGTCAGCAAAGACATTGCACTCAGTCACACATCATAGCGTAAGAGAAACCAGGTGCATAAGATAAGCTGAAAGGCACCAAAGTTGTCAACACAGGCAGATCCGTCCCTCACATAATGTCAATGGGTACCATTTTAACAAGTGATTAGCCCAACCCCTCCATATAGGATTAACGAGGGAGATACGATGAATATATGAAAACCAATCAGAGAGGGAAAGGCAGTAAAGACAGTATTACTTCACTGCGAGAGAAAGGATCTGCGCTGGAGAAAAGGCCAAAGACATGAGCACATAGAAGTAAACACATACACGCATATACATACATGCATACATACCTGAATACATACACGGAAACACACACTTACACTCATACACATACACACGTGTGTGTATATATATATATATATATATATATATATATATATATATGGCAGAAATAATTCATTAAAATTAAGTCTTATTTTATTCAAGGATATTAGCACGCAAGTTAATGCAATGAACCCGACTGGAACTCATCTCTTCTCTCCCAGATATGGCTAAATAGCAGGATAGACTGGTGCTTCTCGTCTTGGTTGTCAACCAGTTTAGGAGCAGGAAAAAAAATTAAACCACCTGCTGCCTTGCAGGTCTTTCCTCTTTAATTTCTGAGAGGAGTGACGAGGAACCTCAAAATTTTCTATGCAATGGCAACAGACAATCCATGATATTATATATGTGTTATCAACAAGTATGTTATGAATAGGGTCCGGTAGGTCTCTATGAGTATTTAAATGAGATCTAATTGAGGTATGATCAAAAAGATCTAATGTTAGTCTTCTTGTCAAATATGTTGTAGTGCGGCCTCTATTATTTGTAGCATAACTGTTGATAACACAAATAAAATAGTATCGTCTACATGTAAAAAAAAACTGCTAAAAATAATGGAAGTCTTATTAATAAAAACAAAAAAGAACAACACTTAAAAATATCTACTATGAACATGGACACAGTGTCTTGACCGTGTTTTGAATGACATTATATAAATACATACATACAACAATCTATTTCTTGTTAGCATTTAATATATTTTAACCATGAACATAGCTAAATGTATAGCAGAGAGCACTCGGAAAGAAAGAACAATTGGACACTTTTTATATAATTATCTACACAGGAGAAAGTGTATAAAAAACTAAATCAAAACACATCGTCCGTAATATTCAATGAAACATGCATGAAAGAAGGAAAGATGTATTGCTGCCTAAACACACACACACACATATATATATATATATATATATATATATATATATATATATATATATATATATATATATATATATATATGATAAAAGATAATTTTAAGGTATGCTATATTTATGAATTAAAGTGTTCAATATCAGGGGTAGTGCTTAGGAGAACAGTACAATTCTTTTTCAACGTATCTGTAAAATTAAAAGAAAAAAAAAACATATCAGACGAAACATACCATGAGAGATATGGAGGAAACATCAGCCGACGTCAATCAATCCAAAGCTGTAAATTCTGAGTTGAATGGAAAATACCTACAGTCACCTTCCCAGCCCAATGCAAATTACTAAATAAATGATCAGAATTCGTCTTCAAATACAAATACGAAAAAATAAATATAAATTAATAATAGATTAAGTAATTAATAAACAAATTATCAAAACAAGAACGGACATATAAAGACAAGTAAACAAGTTATAATAATAACAACCAACAACATATAAAATAATCAATAATAAATAATGAGTAAAAAAAACTTAAGAAACACCATTATAAAATAAACACGAAACTGCAATCAGATCTAAAATAATTCTGAAAATGACAAAAAAATAACAGCTAGAATAATACAATAAGCCTTTCCATAATGCACCATTGACCATCATATATATATATATATATATATATATATATATATATATATATATATGTATGTATGTAGTCGAGCTAAAACACAACGCAACATGATCTGACGATTGTTTTTAAGCATGAAAAAGACTGCCTCGGGTAAGCGTTAACATGAATGTCCACTTTGTGGTTGGATGATAATCATATATTTTAAAGAAGAATTTTGCTGCTGAAAATTTAACTTCTCAAATTATTAGTCATAATGTTTTGATATCCAGACTGCCATATATATATATATATATATATATATATATATATATATATATATATATATATATATATATATATATATATATATACATACAGGAAAAGCGCTCAAAGTAAAAATGAACACTTTATCGAATATATGTATATAAGTGAACATAAAATCAACACTTAGAGGCGACAGTCTGTTTCATGCTAGACGCACTCGTCAGCCTGATGATTACGACAAGCATGAAAAAGACTGTCGCCTCTAAGTGTTGACTTCTATGTTCACCTTTATATTTACACACGCCCTATCTCTGATGTTGAGAACAGTATCCCATAAATATAGCACATCTTAAGACTATATGTCTTTATATATATATTCTATATATATATATATATATACCTCCATTTTTTCGAAAAAGAACATAGCGTGATCAAAAAGGCCCCAAACTTTTAAAAAAATGATCTTCTATTTATTTATGTTATTAAGAAGAAAAAAGACCAAGATTTTTTTTAAATTATTAAAATAAAATTACTCTTTTCTAACACGTTGAGAATTTTGATTATTTTATTTATTTATTTATTTATTTATTTATTTATTTTGCGTCAACGATATAACAGAGCAGGCTATAGAAATTTTAGCGCCCTTTTTCCTATAAAATAACACATTAATTCTTGCAAAACTCAAATATGTGTCTGATTTAAAATATGTTTCATGTCATGTTATATTTTTTTAATTTAAATCCTGTTCCTTTGGCTGATTACGCTTTTTCTGAAATTTTCTCTGATATCGTTTGGAAACAAGATAAGGACTGCATTTACGGACTGAATCAATCACAAAGTGCTGACGACTCCTGTGCAACGCTAAACTCAGCAAGACAAAATCACAAAACATTAATGCCCAATACATTACTGTATAAACCTACCATGTTCATCACTCCAACCATCCACACTTTTCTAATCAGAAATCAGGAGATTCTCAAGCATGATAACTGTTTGGATTTATAACTAATCAATAAATCCATGGAAATACACTCGGAGAATTAGAATATCTACTATGCCATATTAATAACGCTATATACAGCGAGTATCGTAGCTAATCGGTTTCTGGGTATGGTATCAGTGCAAAGAGAAAGAAGGATAATTAAGAGTTGGCTCAAGCTACAAGTTATTGGAAGTTGTGGATACCATGAATATTTTTTATTATTTCTCTCTCTTTATATGTACAGAGCTCACCAAAAATCTATACACTCTTCGGAATGGAAGAAGGTGTATGGATATTGTAAAACTATATTTGTTTAGATATTAATTCAGAGATTAATACCTTTAAGTTACCTTTGGGGACTAAAATCACACTAGATGCTAGAAATGGTGGCCTTTAGCTTGCAGACATTTATTAGCACGACGAACTTCTGCTTGGTCAAGGTTGGCAAAAATATATCCAGTCGGAGTGCTGCACATACATTTTTACATGTTTTGACTAAGGGCGGCCCCTGCAGTGTCATATGTCGAAAAATATTATACTATATTAAACAGTGCTATCACAGATTGATAAAACTGCAAAAGACAAGTTTTCTTTTACTGAAGTGTGTATACATAATTATTATAATATTATATAATTATATATATATATATATATATATATATATATATATGTGCGTGTGTGAGCGCGCTTGTGAGTGCATGTATATATATATATATATATATATATATATATATATATAAAGAGAGAGAGAATGTGTAAGAGCGACAGAGAGAGAGAGAGAGAATTAAGATAAGTAAATTGTGTCAAATAGCTGATTGTTGTTACCTTCAGAATCTCGACTCCAGAGTTTCGCAGGTGGAAATGTCCATCCAAAATTGAGTGGGGTATCAGCATTTTAATGCTTATATTTGATCATTTTTTTTTCTTTTTATACACTTGTCATTGTTGCAAGGTTTTTCGTATTTGTTCTGTTCGTGTGTGTGTGTGCGTCTGGGTGGATGTGGATTCTTGCGCCTGCGCTCTTCTGCGCAGATGTGCGTACGAGTAGGGTGTCGTGATCATTTTCTTCTTTTTTTGTTTTTTTTTATTTACTCTCGCTCTTTTTTTTTCTTTTTTGTTCTTTTCTTTTAACAGCTGCACTTTGTCGCAAGTTGCTCTAATTCTTTAGGCATAACAGTGATTTTAATTTTGGGGGTATTCTAGTCATTATCTTTTTTTTTTTTTTGTAAGGGAAGTTGTATATTGCTTTTTATATAAGTATTTTATATTAATGCTTAAATGAAAAATTATGTATGTATATATATATATATATATATATATATATATATATGTGTGTGTGTGTGTGTGTGTGTGTGAGTCATTCATACAAAAATTAAATTAGTAATGTTAATGATATAAAATGTTGAAATTCCTTCGCTAACAAAATTTTAAAGGTGGATTAACCTACCAATCACACGTGAAATATATATATATGATACAGACGGTATTAATGTTTAAATGGTAAATACTCATAGATACTTTATATATATATATATATATATATATATATATATATATATAAGCACATACACATATACTTATATATCTACACTCGACAATTTCTTCCTTTTTTATTTGATTTTGCAATAACATAAATAGTAATTGTAAGTGGTTAGATTTATGATTATTTTTTTAGTTATTATTGTTTGAATTTATGTGAGTATGTATGTATTTATACACTTATGTATACCCACACGCTCCTTTCCGTTAACAATTTGGATTCTCAATATGCTTCGTGAGCGTTAATTTTTTTCAATCTCTCTTTCCTCATTGTGTGTCTAATTAATTTCAGCTGTCTTTCGCTTATTTTAATATATGCGTTCCTTCTGTTGTCATTTCCTAGAATAATTTGCTGTTTCTTATTAGCTCCATCCGTAGACTATTCAGTATCTTTCTGTACAACCACGTGTATGCGGTTCTAGTTTTTTTTCTGATCCTTAATGAAATTAACTAGCATTATTTGTCATATAAATTGATGTATAACACACAGCAATCCAGAACGCCTTTCTTTGTTTCAAACAAAAATTTTCCGTTTCTCATCACCTTGCTTAGCGTTGAGAATTTTTTTTTCTAGTCCAATGTGTGTTCGGGTCTCATTGTCGTATTTTCCCTCTTCTGTTAAAACGCTTCCAGATATTTGAACTTTTACACCTGCTTGGCGTTTATTTCTCTAATACGTAACTCGCACATCGGTCCTCATCCCTTGCTGAAAGCAATAATTTCTATCTTCTTGCAGTTGATGGTTAGTTCTTTTTATCGCTTTCTTCTACCATCTTCACTAGAAGGTTCTGTAGTTTCTTTTCCGAGTCGGCTATAAACACAGTGTCATCCTTCTAACTTATAATGTTTAGGTTACGCCCACCGATATTAAATTCTGGTAGGGTTTTCATTTCCTTTAAGTTGGTGTTGTTGTAAAGATGGAATAAATTTGAAGATAAACGCATGCTTGACTTAAACCGCCTTTATTTTTTTTTTGTGTGTAGCTACACAATTTATTTTCTATCGTTATATAGGTGATTTATTCCTTGTATAGGTTTTGGACGTTTCAATTCATAAAGTCTAGGTACCATACAGGAATTTTATCAGAACAATTACCTTAAAGATATTTAGAGAAAATGCAATTGGGTGCTATAATACGGGGTTAAGGATGTATCTGAATACGAGATATCATGTCAATATAAATAACATTGCGGATTATTCGTTGGATTTGACCAGGAATCTGTAAATACATAGCAGATGCGCCAGGCAAAATGTGGCAGCAATATTCAATGCAAAGACGAATGGCAGACATATAAATATGTGAGATAGATTCTGGCGATAGAAATTGTCTGGCACGATACTGGGTTGCAATTTTTCTTGCAGCAGAACTAGCAATTGTTTCGATACTGAATCTTTCCACTTAGCGGGAAATGTTTACCCGAGAAGGCGCAGTGTGTATATTATTTATCTTTAAATTTTCTCCCTTTTCTTTCTTTATTATTCTAAATATTACTAGGGTCAATCTAATCCTCTTTTTATTGAGCGGTCATCTTGGGATTGTCCGTGCGATTGTAAACAGAGAAAACATTGCATCAGTTGATAGTATCTGTCCATATGATAACTAAAGACAGACTATAATGTTGCATTGCAGACGCAATAATTTACACTTCTTGGCCAAACGTTCGTAAACAACGCGACAACAGTCGACGATGCCAAGATCTGATTTTCGGAAAAGTCGTCTCTCTAATCCGATTACATTCGCATCTTGCCAACATAATCAAATTATATTTGTACAAATTCTTCCTGTTTTAAAAGAGCTGTCTTACCTAAGAATGTCAAACTGCGAAGATTTTAAGTCGTTGTTTAAGGCAATTCGATTCAGGTATACTTAATTCAAACATTGTTATTAGATTATTATTTTTTTGTTTCGACGATGCAGCATTTATTTCCTACAAAAATAAAATCACGTCAACTTACTTACCGAATACGATTTTCTTTACTATTATTTACACAAATTAAAATGATCTAAAGCACTTATCGCTTTGTTCTGTTTAAAAATAAGCAAAAGAAAATACTTGAATAGATTTTATGGTTAATATTGTCTACACTGACTATTGTACGACTTAAGACCTAATGTGGATGATATAACTGTAGGAAGATTGTATTGAGCTGAACCTCTAAACTGAAACGGTGTTCTATCTGGAAAATCTTTCTGCAAAAACATGTCTTTACGTTTATTTCAAGCATGGAATTCCTCTTTGAAAAATAGCTGATTATATTGGCTACCAAACATATATTTCCATTATAATGGGATTTTTTTTTAAAATTTGTTGGAAATAAATCTAACTCAATTTTTTTTTTTTATAAAATGAAGATATTGGATTTTACAAACTACACTCTTTCTTTTTTCTAGGTTATGCATTTTCTAATAGAAAATTATTTTAATTTGAAAATCTCTGTCAAAATGTTTTGGAGCATTCAAAATGTTTATTGGCATATAAACCTGAATTTCATTAGGACCAAATATTATGGTGTTAGAAATTACATTTTTATCAGAAAGGAAATACAAACGCATGTAGGTTAACTGGATTTAAATTTTATTTATAAAAACTGTAATCACTTTCATTTTCAACGAATTCAAGACAACATAAAGGTGAATTTATCGATTCTACGTTTTATATAATGTTTGTTTTTTCACAAGCATGTTGCAAGTTATGTGTTCAATTCTTTGTTTCGGAAAATTCACCATATTTCTAGTGATTCCTACAAATGAAAATCAATAGGTTCAAAATCTGTTGAGAATGAAGCACGTGGAAAATACTAATACCTTAAGATTTCATTTATTTATATAATACTACATTAAGTTTTCTTGTATTTTTTGATTGTTTTATTTGGAAAATATGTTATTCTGCAGCATGCAGAATAGCATCTTTTATTTCTAGCAATGTAGGACTTTTCCTACGCATTGCTTAGTTTAACAGATCAAGTTACTTGTACTAGAAACCTGTAATGACGGCCCTTACATGATCCAATATCTCATAATGGACGACACTAATCGTATTCTATCAAACACAGACAAAATTCTTTGTGGATGAAGTTCTAGTTTTCGAGTTGGCAATCTGTGATAACATCATACGTTTTTCATTGACATATAAAACCCAATTTTCCTCACCTGTATGCATTACAGAAAGGATAAATTGTTATTCCCGAATAAAAGACACCTGTAAGTTTGAGAACGTTGTGCTTTGTTTTCAAGCGAAAACTCTGGAGAGACACCAATTCCATCTTTGCAAGTTTTCCGAAGTAAACTCTGAAATGCAATATCAAAGAAACAATGTTGGACAGAAGAGATGGTAAATTAATTTACTACCATTCCGCATTAGTTGTATGACCCATAATTCATAGCGGTGAAATACATGATTACTTCTTTCTTTTTAGGTGCCATTTCAGGACGTAGGCGATCATTGCTCTCTGATTCTCTGTATCCCTTGAAGCTCTCAACAAGTTCTTTCCCTATGCTTCCTAGCCTAGACCAAGCCCGCTAGGTATGACATGCATTGCTTTCCCGTGTCTCTCTTTCACCCGTGAGTATTCGAGCTGTAAGTATCAGATTCTCCATACCCTCCTTCCTTATTATATTTCCAGAAACTTCAGCTGCCTCTTCCTGATGTTAAGTATAAGCCTCCTCCTTGTTTACATCCTCAATAAAACTTTATTTTTGCTCATGGGCTCGGTCGATGATACCCTTAGCTTCCTTCTGTAGAACCGAACACATTAATAGGAGTAATGATAAACTAATTCCAGTCGCAGTTTCCACCGATTAGACATTGGCTGGTTGACTCATTTTCATAGCGGTGAAATGCGTAATTACTTTCCGAACATCGCCATAGAAGAGGTCAGATGAAAAAAATTCATTTCAGACGTATTTTCTTACTATTTGATTTTAGTTTTGCCTTACTTGGCTGATGCATAATTTATAACAGTGAATGACGTAATTACTTTCTGAACCTCGCCAGAGAAAGGATGAGATGCTGAACTAATTCCACGCGTATTCTCTTACGATTCAATCTTAGTTTTCCCTACATGTTTGACACATGATTGATAACAGGGAATTACATAATTTCTTTCCTAACATCGCCACATAAAGGATCAGATAAAAAATCCATTTCAGACGGATTTTCTTACCATTTAATCTTGATTTTCCCTCATTTTTTTTACGCATAATTTGTAACAGTGAATTACGTAATTACATAAGTGATGAAAAACTAATTTTAGATACAGTTTGGAAGCAATTTGACCATGATGATTTGGCTCATAATTCATCGTGCTAAAATACGCAATTACTTTCTGAAACTTCTAACAATTTTTGTCTTTGAGCTGATATTGCAATTTTTTTTTATCTCGTTGGCTGAAGTTTCTGTTACACGGCTTTATGAAACGCTTTAGAAAAAAGTATAAGTTTGCAATTAATTTATTTATGTTTCTAATGCATAACTTGCTTATTTTTCCCCAAGTATGTCTGCCGGTATATTTTCGATAAGGCTCAAATTTACGTCAGGTTATCACATTTGACGAGCATTCTGTCCAGGTCTTGTACAGCTGCACTTAGCAATTTGTCATTAGTGTAAGAAAATGCGATATTCTTAATCGAGAAAGACGTCAAATATAATAAAATATCGATAAGAAATAATTTTACAAAGCAAATTATAACGACAAAAAATCATTTTTTAAGAAGTTCTAAAAAAAAAAATATGATATCAATTTTCCATAGATTTCAAACAGAATTGTAGACCATGACAATCGATAGACATTTCCAAAACTGGAAATAAGAGATTCGGTAATTAAAATAAAAGAATTACACCAGAGTGTCACTGGGATTATGAGTCAGGAGAATATTTATACCCGTGCACGTCCGAATGTGTTCTATTTTCCACTTTTATGAGATTCAGACCAGATGAATCATATATTGCCGAGTAATAGAGGAAGTGACACGTGTTCATATTATCCCGTTGGCAAAAAATAAGTGAGAGCAGACTCAAGCAGTGAATTATGATCAGGTTCTGAGTAAAAATTGACAGACGTGTTAATAAAATGTTGACTCCTTTAAGATCGATCATGTTATGAAGAAAGTGATTTTTTTTTTCGTGGCACAGGCGTTTTATGTAAGTTCAAGATTTTCAGGATTTCCCAAGAATTGATCATCAATAAATATAAGAGATGCACATGTTTGAAAGCTAGTGTGTTTGGATCGAAGATTATGTCTGCGACTGATAACATTGGATATGAATACGCAAACAGTCTAGGAAATTATAAAGGAAGATTTCGGAAAAAGAAAAACGTTAGTAGAATTTCAGGTGGTTCTGGCTATAACAAAATCATAAAAAATTAACAATCTACCTTATTCAAAGAAATTAGTGCTATGTGATATTCGGCTACATCAAGAATTGTAAAACCCTTTTCTAACTTTGAGTTACATTCGTTTATAGACCCTGTGAGGAAGGTGAAAATTTCCACACTACAGTACCTTTCCCGCAGTTGAAGCATCGTACGACTGTATCTATTTCTATGACAAATGTTAGCTCGATTGATTCGCATTTTTTTTTACATCTTATCAACCATTTGCAGATTATTTCACGCCAGAAAATATTATCTTACATTCCTGGCATCCTGCATCATGCTATTACACCGCTGGTTCGTATTTTGGAAAATGAGTTCCAAGAATGTTTCCAGTGATGGCTCTAACATCTTATAAATACGTTGTTGTACGTAGAACAAGCATAGTCTGAATGCAACAGCAACCAGTGGTGACGAAAAGGTTAAACTCTTTGTGCACAGGAACAATGCGTGAATTAAAGTACCACACTTTGTTCTAATTTTCGTTCGCCTAGTTTCTTTTTGGAGATAGTAAAGCAAACTTCACTTTCTCGATGCTGATTAAAATTATTTGGTCTATATCTGCCATACAATACTATAATCATAACCTTTATTAAGTGTTTAAGAGTTAACACCAACTTTCTTCATTCATTATGCATTTATATCCCCACAACAAAATACGCAGTAACTTTAAAGTTATATGTATTCACTCAGAAAAAGACGTGATATGTTTTTGTTTTTTTTATTGTATATAACTGTCATCAACTGTTTTATTTATTTATTTATTTATTTATTTATGGTTTACAAGTATTATTTATGTATTTTTTCATGTTTCTGAAGTTTCTGAATTTTTGCAACTCAAAGTGTTTTATGGTAATTTTGCATTGCCTGCTTGGGAGAAGAGACCAGTATTCATGACGAGGCTGTGTATATCAAATGTCGAGAAACTGTTATTCCTTCCTTGAACGTGACACATAGGCATAAATCATTGGAATTCTACTGAAAAAGGAAAAAAATATGACTTCAGTATCTAGTCATTTTTAAATAAAGCGAACTAAAAGCAAATTCTGAATGCATACTGTCAGAAAACCAGTAGCACTGACAGCAATAATTATGCTGAAGTAAGCATATTATATATATATATATATATATATATATATATATATATATATATATATATATAACACAAGAGGTTAATGGTCAGAGGTGAATCAGACCAGGAAACAGTAGTATTAAAAAGTGATCAATACACGTGTGAAAAAAAAGGAAAAATAACATAGCTTTTAACTTTAAAAATCATGAAATATGTTGAATTCACTATTTTGGTTGGAAGCTTACGGTATCGTCATTTATCAAATGACCACCTTTCCCTTTTTTATTTTTTATTTAAACTAAAGAACGCTATATTATTATTTTGAAAAGTAAATAAACAAATGCACGACGATGGGTGTTCATAGAAAGAGAGGGAAATGATATTAGGTTGTTGCAAAAATAATGACGTAATAATGTCGTTTTTTGACGTATTTTTTAACGTCAAAAAAATTACGTCATTATTTTTGCACCAACCTAATAATAATAAGAATAATAAGAATAAGAATAATAATAAGAAGATTTGTTTGTTTGTTTGTGTTTTATGGCATATCAACCACTGTGGGTTATTTAATACCAAATCCAGTTTATATGAATTTTAAATGCCTATTTTGTATGGAATAAAAAATGTATAGCTGGCAACATTGTTTCAAAAAACAAAACGTATAGCTGGCAACATTATTTTTCTGAAAACATTATCTGAGACCTTGCTGTTGGATGCAGTTTATCGCCGTACCCAGGACGCTAATAAGAAGAATAAGAATAAGAAGAATAAGAATAAGAATAAGAATAAGAAGAATAAGAATAAGAATAAGAAGAATAATAAGAATAAGAAGAATAAGAATAAGAATAATAAGAAGAAGAAGAATAAGAAGAAGAAGAATAAGAAGAAGAAGAATAAGAAGAAGAAGAAGAAGTGTATTTAAATGTACTGGGGAAGGGTTAAATTACTTTTTTTTATCCAGCCTCATGCACTTAAGAAACATTTACCTATAGGTAAAGAAAGACTTATGACTTCGGATTTCTGGTTTAAAAGTTTCTTTGTATCCGGAAACGTCATAATCGCTAGTTTTTCCTTTTGGCACAGTTTGCAAATATGGTATGATTGTTGTACAGTTTTGCATTTTTTTTTTTAATTTTCTATCTTAAAAACAGATCAATGTTCTTTTTTTTTTTTCATTTCCCACACATTCTTAGCTAGTTTGGTAGAATATTTAAGATTAGCTAGCTTAAATGACGACCTGTGGTTGTACTATCTACGTTTGGAAGTAGCTTCATACATTATATGTACTTTTTATTTTGGCCATCAATTTTTGTTGCTTCTGCTTTACTAAAATAAACGAACCTCCTTTTTTTTAAAATAATGCAAAGTGAAAGAGGCTGTTTTATTAAAAAAAATCAAAGAATGTTATTATCACGTCTTTTAGATAGCTCTTTTGAAACTATGTCAATTAGAGAACTGTTATATAAACATCGATAAAATATACAAAACAAATACATCCTTCTAATAATACAATATTATTAGTCTGTAACCTGAAATAATGAAAGTTTGTATTAGATAACAATATATATATATATATATATATATATATATATATATATATATATATATATATATATATATGTGTGTGTGTGTTTGTGTGTGTGTCTTAAGATGTGCTATATTTATGGGATAAAGTTCTCAAAATCAGAGATAGAGCGTGTGTAAATATAAAAGTGAACATAGAAGTCAACACTTAGTCTGTTTCATGCTAGATGCTATCATCAGTCCTGACGATTGCATCTAACATGAAACAGACTGTCACCACTAAGTGCTGACTTCTATGTTCACTTTTATATTTATATATATAGGGGTTGGACAAAATAATTGGAACACTTGTTAAATTCAAACAAAATTTATTTAATATGAAGTTGGCCCTACTTTAGACTCACAGACAGCTTTAATACGTCTAGGAATGGAACCATACAGCTTCAGTGATTCTTACATTAAAAAATTCTGCAGCTCTTTACGACATGACGGTGGAGGATAGCGGCTCCTAATTTGTTGTTCCAAAATGCACCACAGATGTTCAATAATATTGATATCTTGAAAGTGAGCTAGAACACATGGAGTGGCCTCCCCAAGGCCACTCCATGTGTTCTAGCTCACTTTCATGTTCTTTATACCAATTCTTAACCACACGAGCGGTATGTATTGGAGCATTATCGTTTTGGAAGATGCAGTCACCATCAGGGAATGAAGTCTTGGCCATTGGATGAACATGATCTCCCAATATGTTCAGGTAATCTTTGCTGTTGATTCTACCATGCAGAGCAACTATTGGACTGAGACATTTCCATGATATGGCAGCTCAAACTATCACTGATCCACCTCCATGCTTCACTGTTGGAAGAAGGCAGTTAAGGTTGTAAGCTTCTTTGGCCTGCCTCTACATATAAACACGATCTGAAGTTTGGAAAAGAGAAAACCTGGACTTGTTTGAGAATATGACTTGCTTCCTTTGGTCTGCAGACCAGGCATTGTGATCTCTGCACCAATTAAACCTCTTTTGAGTGTTGCGAGTGGAGAGAAGAGGTTTCCTCACAGAGGCTCTTCCATGATATGGAGCCTTATGGAGCACACGGTGAACAGTTTTAGTAGAAACTGAACTATTCAGATGGTTATTCAACTCAGCAGTCACTTTGGCCGCATTTGTCCGATGATCTTTTGCCACATTGCGTTGCAATTTACATCAGTCCCCATTAGTAATTTGCAAATCCGGCCCGAATTGCTACGGTTGCTAGAGTTCTTGCCCTGTTTCTCTAATTGTATCAGTGTTCTTGATATGGTAGCTGTTGAAAAAAAAACAGTTCGGGAACCTTAGTGATCGAGGCTCCTGCCATGCGAGCTCCAACAATTTGCTCTTTTTCGAACTCGGAGAGGCAACGCATTCAGCTTAATGTTACGAAGTTCTTAAAATAAATAAGAAAAAGACAGTAAATTCGATGAATAAATGTTTTTATAATGGATATAACCCTGCAATTACGAAGTTTTAGTTATAGTTCTTTATATAATAGGTCTTTGAAATATCGGAGTGGATTTTGCAACTGTTCCAAATATTTTGTCCAACCCCCGTATATATAAGGTTGGTGCAAAA
>OZ010594.1:60298485-60340985 GCA_963932145.1 Acanthosepion lycidas | reverse complement strand
TATTGTACCATAGGGATTCCTATCCGCCCACAAATGTTGGTTGTACAAATGCAACATCGTCCGCAAACAAAACTGAAAGGGAAAAAATGAATCGGCAGTTTTTCCAATAAATCTTCAAAAATTCTCTCCCTGGTGAACAAAGGGCGAAAGACAGTGCATACGTTGCAAATGATACGTAGACATGTGGTACTATGAGATGTACTAAATGCTAGAGCCACTTGATGTGTGATGATAGCTGGTTCCTCTCCGACACTCTGTAGAATATTTATCTCGAATTTTGTAATAACTCATCGTGAAATTTACAGATCTTTAAAAGCATATACATTCGTAATATTCCAAAATTCGCTTGAGGATGAAACAGACCTGGGTACTTTAATTCAATTTAATTTCTGTAATTAAATTGAAGATTTTAGCTTCTGTTTTTGAAACATGAGAACTCTTATGTTGCGATGGAATCATATTTTTAAACAGATAATTAAAATTTAAGCTCTACTTGTACATTGAGCACTGTTTTTGTTTTTTTAAAATAAAAACAAAAATACTAAAGAACTTCGTATTATTAACATAACGGTTCTTTCCTATATATTTATACACACACACACACACACATATATATATATATCTCTTGCTTGTCCAAACTTTGAATACTTCTAATAATTCAAGATAACAATTTTTTGGTATCATACGATGTGTAGCTAAAAATGATGCATTATCGACTGATCTGTAATACTTAATCAAAATTTAAAACATGTCTTGACAAAAAAAAATTATAATTAATTCCGGTTACTAATGGATTTTAATTTTCCAAGTTTAGCTTAATTTTTCATCTGAATACGAAACTCCCAATCAGTTTCAGTCTAAACTACTCAGTATTAATGTTCAACTTAACAAGCCCGTTAACCATTACCACACGCTGAGGCTCCCTGTTCACTAATGGATTAATTTAAATGTAGCAATCATTTCACACCTCATTTCCCTCCAAGCAAAGCCACTTTCTCCCGAGAAAGTAATGATCCCGTTAATTAAATCCAAACCAAAAACAAGTCCTTCTAAACTCATAATCGATTAAATGTATTTTTTCTGCGAGGCCAATTTTAAAAGGCATATCTTTTCGCTAAAAAGAGAAGAAAAAAATCTAAATCAAGACGCTTGATATTAACCATCATCTAATTTTATAGGGATTTAAATGACACTGATTCCATGATGTTACAAGAGCATTTATTTCGGGTTGTTGAGCCTGGTAATTAGCCCGATGCAAAACCCTACGAGAAACTAAAACTAATCCTATTCTGGCTACAGAATCCGTCTTGAAAAGCCCCAGATGATGGAATTATGCAATGCTCAAGTATTCCACAATGAGATAACGCCAAATTAAGCCTGTTCTGATAAATTGCCATTGTTGAAGATGGCTACAGCGGAGTGTTCGGGGCTTACCCGTGTCTCCATATCAGGAATCAGTTGAATTGTGCCGAGCCGGCCGGACCAATTGAGTTGAGTCCGTCCGATCAGACGGATTAACATTTCATTCGGTGCGTGGCATTTGCCACTAGTGAATGCATGAATGATAGAAAGCTGAAATATACGAGCTGTGTAAGAATTATCTCTGAGCGTCCGTTTAATTTCGCGTTGGCACTTGAGAAACCAATATCCCTGTACGCCACAACATAATAACAGAAAAGGCTGCAACCTTCCTGTCGACCCCGGCCAGGAGGGGTGGGTATCTAGATTTGCTTTTAGTATGCATATTTCTCTACAAATATTTTGAGATGTTATCATTTATCTTTGCTTTGAGAAAGATACTAAATGAAACAATAATGTTTCATATCAAATAAAAAAAATATGTATATATATATCTATTTATATTACTTATATTTGTTTTATCCCTCATTTTATTATTACAACGTTTCTGTCATTGTGTTCTGCGGCCTTCATCAGGTGCTTGGCCATCCATGTAACATTACTTAAACGTAAAAATGAATACATGTATCTGAGTAGACATTTCATTTATTTATTAAACAGTATATTTAATTATTTTCATGTACCGTTCTGAAAAGTCAAATATTATTAGAGAAAATATGCTCTCTTTGGTCGGATTTGAAACTGCGTTCCCCTAGGGGAAACCGCCGTTAGATATGATATGATTTAACCTCTCGGCTACAGAGTGCATCGAAATTGGCATAGTACCTTTAAACCCAGATTTTTTTTTTTCTGAGGCTTGAAATAGACATGGCTACTCAGTTTCGAATCCTAACGTAAGCAAATTGAATTTTAATGAAAGAAATGATATTCTTAATCATTAAATCAACAGACTTTTTGTACTTAAACGCTATTTTTAATAGTTACTCGTATTTGAGTAGACGTTTCGTTTCTTTATTAAACACTATATTCATTTATTTACGCCTGTGCGTCTGAATATTCGAGAAATCATCTTAGAGAAAAATATGCGATCTCCGACAGGATTCGAACCTACGTTCGTCTAGGGGAACCGTCATTAGATCTGAAGTGCTTTGTACTCTCGGTAGATGAAAACAAATGCCGTATATACTCATGTAACGCGCGATCTCGCGTATCGTGCGACACCCCAAATTTCACTTATTAAAAAAGATTTTATCATGTATCTCTTTTTTGAGAGATCAAGTTACAATAGTATAACCTCTTTTCCTCTATCTTTTTTTTTTTTCCTATATTCTTCCTAAATGAATTAAAACAGTTAATGACAATGATAAGAGTATCGTTAGTAACTCTAAATTCATTGCGTAAACGATTTGAGTCATAATGCGAAACAGCTAAACATTTTATAGACGTAAACAATGCAAAAGAGGAATAATAGCTATTTTTGTACTTTACAATACGATATTAATATGTAAATATTACATGCATTATTATTGGATACATTTAAGTAAAACATCAGTTTTATCAAAATCATGTTTATTTTAAATACAGCTGTAATTTCCGACTGCAGTAAATGCATATATAATTTAGCCAACGGCGTAGACATGGCCAGCAGTACACACACTATTTTTTTTATCTCGTATATGATGACCCCCCACCTTAAAATTAGTTTCCAGATTAGCTCTTCAAAAGTCGCATGTTATGCGAGTATATACGTAAATGCATTGTTTAATAAATAAACGGAGCATTTACTCAAATACAACTATCCACTAAAAATAGCTTTTAGTAAAAATATGTCTGATTAATAAAAAGAAAAAAATCATTTCTATACAAAGAGATTAGTTTAAGTCAAGATACAAAACTGAACATATATGTCCATTTCAAAAGTCAGAGAAAAATCTGTTTTTAAAGGTTCTATTTAGCTTTACTTGAACATCGACGCACGCTGTATTTGAGAGATCAATGTACGCCAGACCAACTCTCCTCTGATCACCAAAGAAATAGTGCTCTTCAGTTTGAGTATTTATAAACTCGCATTTAGTTTCATTTTAACTGTTTACTATGTTTGTAAGTCAGTTCAGTTATGTACGGTGCGTGATACACGCTTAAGCGATCTTCATCGAAGTCTGCCAATTCATGACAGATTTTTCTCGTAGTAGGTTGCCGTTTAATTCTTGCCAATGTCCGGGCTGTTCTGTTATTTACATAGGCTGGGGAGGGGGGGCACGAAAATGATTAATCCAATTTTGTTAGCATTTAACCGATCCGACGGAAATGCGAACCCGGCACTCCGATTCCTCAGCCTAAGCCGGTATCCATTACTCCACCGTCACTAAACATTACTTAGCTTAAACTTCTTAATTATAGATATTATTAGGTTGGTGCAAAAAATAATGACGTAATAATGTCGTTTTTTGACGTATTTTTAATGTCAAAAACGACATTATTACGTCATTATTGTTGAACCAACCTAAGATTTTTTTATAATTCAATAAACATTATTTCCATTTAAGAGTGTGGACACGCCGTCTATATAACAAAAGATGTATGTAAGCAGAAGTATTAAGATAATAGCATAAACATTTGCGAGGGTGCTTTTGTGTGTTTCGCATTCTTACAATGTTATTTTAGTGGATGACCGCGTTTTCCTTGAAACCCCATTTTTTAAAGTGAAATTAATATCAACCGTCCTAGATTGAATGTCCTAGCGACTAAAAAGAATCATACTAATAAGGATAAATTTTGGATTCAAAGATTAATCCATATATATTTTTTCTGCTGTTACAGTGTAAACATGGCCGCTCCGCCATCAGTGTACACCAAGGAGCGGCCGTGTTTACACTTTAACAGTAGCAAGAAAACTGGTGCGATCACGCTCAAATTTTGATCACTTGACCAGAATAGTACCATATATACAGACGCATCTGCAGAAAGCAGTGTAACAAAAATAAAAGTACGTTATAATGATAATGCTGATAAATTTTGTCTTAATCTTGTATCACTCTCTCTTTCTCTCTCTATTTATTATGCGCATGACTCGTATTCGGACACTATTCTGATATCTGTCAAAATTTAAAAAGGATTAACCATAGTTATTCAATGGTAATGATACCTTAGAGAAAATCATAATCCATTTTGTCCATGTATCCCCTTAAATAGTCAAATATTTGAAAACTATCCCATCCTTTGTTTGTTTACTTTGTTAGGAGCCATGCGTAACGTATACATGGACTATCATGTCTCGTAACGAATCGTCGCTGACTTCACAGGATATTTCTACCAGTAGGCCTTCGTTACTTCTTCCAGTAGACAGGTTGCCAAACAAGGCTATCCTACTTTGTCCTGCTATTTAACCCATAGCTGGGTGGAGAAGAGACAGATTCATAGCTTTTCCAAGGGTATTTTCGCGTAAGTGAATGCAAAGAACTCAGCAGGAATTTCTAGTTGGCTTTACATTTTATCATTCCGGCCCGTTAGCCATCGCACCACCAAAGTTTACAGCATCTGGTATTCCGAAGCTTTCACCCATATCGGTTCTGGCCAAGCTCAACGTTGCTTAACTTTGGTGATCGGAAGAAAACCATTGTTTCCACATGATATGGAAGTCGCATATAAGAGTGTAGACCAAATTGATCTTATCGTTCACATGCATGAGCTCAATGTCTATTCTTATTCATTTTGGTGTGTGTAACACGTTTGGACATAAAAAAGAGGAAAATACTTTCCCTCGAGATGCGTGATTTCGTCATCGATGTTGGGAAATCTGCTGGTGCCGCAGGAATTTACTAACGCATAACAGATGAATTCATTATTTATTATTTTCACTTCTTCATTGTCGATATTCTGACACATTTCTAGCGCTGCACATTAAAGCGTAATCGTGTAAATCGTAATTATTCAATGGCAAAGAATGTTATTAGGGCGCGTTTATATTCAAGAATTATTCAAGATAAAGAAGGTAACATGGCAATAAGTGATTTGCTATTCGATAAGTAAAATGCAATTAGAAAATTTATATTATTATATTGCCTTCTTTTCTCTGAGTGAGTTACTGAAATAGTAAATGTTCTGCCCATGAATCAGGAGCGAATGCTATTTAATTATTTCTGCTGAAATGTGTAACAATATTCTATCATTACTGTTATCAAGATATGATACGAGTGTCATTCAGAAATTTCTTAGCCTTATTCAGAAGGAATTGGAGAAACAAGACAATTTTTCACTATTTTTTAAATGTAATCTTTCTTCTGACTTGCAATAAGTTTCCCCGATCTGTTTCTTCGAACCAGTGGCGGCCTGGGTGGAATATTCTCCCAGGAAAACCTTGTAAAAGTGCCTAGTCAAAAGAACCCACTTAGTCCCAAAACAAAGAACTGAAGATATCTATTATCTACCGAAAGAAATTATAGCACCAAAGAAGCCTTATTTAAATCTTCTCAGCAACTACGCAATTTTTTTTTTTAATTTTTTATATATAGATTATAGATTCTCACTTTGGGGCCCACCAGGAAATTTCCAGGCATCTCAGTGAGACTGTTTAACCGCCAACCAACAGAGTAAGGTACGTCAAAATATCCAACATGTTTTCGATTCGCTACAGCTGTCGCACTTTTATCTGCCCTCTCTTTAAGCACTTTTTATAGATTAAGTGACACTTCAAATTTGCATAGGTGGGAGAATATTCCCGCGAAAGTTTTAGACTCCAAGATCTATCTTTTCTTAAATATACGACTCGTAAAGCCGCCATTTTCTTTTTGAGGATATTTTACAGGCGAGACACGTCCGAATTCGTTTTCATCTGGGAGTTAAGACATTTACTCTCGTGCTACAGTCATCCTTGATATCAATGTACTTCGTCCAACGATGTTTAAACATTGCAATGCCATCACGGAAGATGGTGATATTGGGGTCCTCCAAAAAACTGCCCCACAGTACATATAGTCTCAAATTATTTCCATAATGAAGATCACACGGGAGGATTTGAATTTAGAAAAACAGGAGGAAGTCAGATGGAAATAAGCCTGGTGTGTAAATGGGTTGGTTAGCAATTCAATGCCAAAGATGGTTGCTTCAGTTTTTGCAACATGAGCAGTGTGAAAGGGTGCGTTATCCTGGAGCAAGAGCACATTTGCTTTCAGATCCCCTCTGCGATTCGATTTGATTTCTTCCATCATTTGTCTTACTTCTAATGTATATTAGTGTACATTAATAGTTTTTTTTCTTCTCTTTTCCAAGTAGTCTATCATGATTACGCCCTAGAATTAAAAAGAAACCCCAAAAAACAAGAAAAAACAGAAGCATCGTCTTGCTAACAGATGCTGTCTGCTTGAACTTTGTCTTGCAGTTGGTGTTTTGTCCATTCTTCATGATTTCCTTCTCTGCCTTGTGTAGTAGTTAATTTAGATTTCTTCTTTTCTGTGTTCTTGCTCAACACTGTGTCATTTGCATATTTCAACTGTCCCTTGCTGATGTTAAGTAAAGGGTGGCTACTGAATGACTGAATGATAAAAGCAGAAATAACTTAAAAACACATGAGTATCGACCATTTGAATCTTGTATGGAAACATTTTTAAGTTTCAGAATCTTTTGAAGTGATGTTCTAGTTGGGCGGAGCGACGTCGAGTAGAAGCTGATGGATCCCCAAGGACACTCTACCTTACAGTTTCCACTGTTGCGTCAGGGCGCACAGTGCGCTTAAGACCTCTTTCCTGAAGATCTCAGACTGGTCCAGTTCTTTCAAACCGGGTGATTAGGTTTCGGATTATGTTATCACTAGGAGATACTCCGACATTAAAATGTAGCTGGGATTTTCTGAGTTTGAATAATGAATCTTTTCATTGAAATAGAAAAACTCAATGAGTTTCACTCTTTGTTGGACATATACGTAAACATTTTAATCACCAAGTGGTGCTTTGCAAAAAAAAAAAAAAAAAAAAGTGATTGAAAACGAACAAGTTATGATATTTTCAAACACTTCAGTTTTCCAGTGCCATCATCTTCAAGTTACTTTTTTTTTTCTATTTTCTCTAAACCCTTGTCAGTCTAAAGTAGCCTCAGCATCCTTCTGTAGAACCACATGTCTGTAATAAGGCACTATCAGCTAAATTCAACCAGCACATTCGGTATGAATAGCAACGTGCAAACTTCAAGTTGTGATAATGAATCTCTGATCAATGTTATTCTTAGTAAGGTATTAATAAAATGAAAATATCACTGCCCTCGAGGCTGTCTCCAGTTCACATTTTCGCACGGAAGCTTTATGATTTTCTTCCATATTTTTTTTTGTGTGCTTCCTGAAAAAAAAGTTCATTCTGTCAGAATCAAGGAATATCAGAAGATGCCATGCTTATTTTCATAGAAATTCCTTTCCATTTAATCTTGCAGATTTAATTTCTAAACGATATTTGGTTAGTTTCTTGGTTGGTTTTGGTTTGGGCATATCAACATCTCTATGGGATATTTAATGACGCAATCTAAATATTTTGCACGTAATTTTCTGTTTTCAGCTACATATATAGTGCAGATAATTTTATACTTTCCGTGTAAAGGTATATTTGTTTAGATATATAGTTTGTAGATCATAAAATGTATTGTCCATAATTTTATAATAAACAAGTATTTTTATATTATTTTTTAGTGTTTCAGTGATTGTCACTTTCCTATAGAAATGTATGGTTGGTCATTTTATTATAAAAATGTACTGTTGATTACTGGGACACTAACAGATGCAAGCACCTCGAGTCAGGGTGAGTCTGGGAACAACAACACGTAAGAGGTGCTTCCATGCTTCTCAAAACCTCAAATCTCGAATCAGAGGCCTTACTGCCGGATGAAATTTAACATTCATACCCAAGAAGATCGATATTAAGTTGTACTCTCACGATTATATTCTTCGCTCTCGAGAAAATATTGTTTCTGTCTCGAAGACATTAGGAAGCATATCTGATAACATGTGAAATTATTTCATCCTTTTTCATTCCATTCCTTATGCTACACATCATAAGTAGCATTTTCTTAATATTTAGTTACACAAACACATATATATGGACGCAGTTTCACTTTCATATATATATATATATATATATATATATATATATATATATATATATATTAGGTTGGTGCAAAAATAAAGACGTAATAATGTCGTTTTTTGACGTTAAAAAATACGTTAAAAACGACATTATTACTTCATTATTTTTGCACCAACCTTATATATATATATGTGTGTGTGTGTGTACTATATGAGACGTGACTTCGAATCTCACCAGAGTCTATTTTTCAGGTAGGAAACTTCCACAATGTTTTCGGTATGGATGGGGGCGATTAGCTCACCATTGGAAAGTGCCTGAAAAGTAATGTGCCTTATGAATACTTTTGGCTAGACGGAACACTTTGTGACGTCGATAGCTTGCACGAAGTAGCTCACAAGTCATCGTGAGCGAGGGTTTGAGTGTCCTGGTATTGTTCAGATTGTTGATCATTCTAGATAACACGCTCTCTCAGAAACTTATCTAAGGTCTAATATATATATATATGATCATCTACTGGGATGAATGTTCTAGGAATCTTATTAAAAAAAATATTCAGCCTCTAGAAATATTCGAATCTGCATCCGCCTTGGAGGACGAACACTTGCTTGAATCTTTATAATCATATTGGATTTAACAACATTTTCTCCTGCCAAGGGGAGCCAGTTACGAATCCTGCCGGAGGATTATTTATTTTTTTTTTTTTAATAAGCTTTTTCGAATATTCAGGCTTGTATACGATCATAAAGATACTGTTTAAAAATAAATAAAAATTTCATTTCTTTTTAAAAAAAAAGAAAAAAAGAATGTACTCATCCAGATTTTTTTTATACAGCTTTATCGCAATCTTCGGGCGGTTCAAGGGACAATCTCCTGAATTATTTATTTAGATGGCCTTTATGTGACATGTGGTGTAATGGTTACCAAGATTGTCTCGCTAGAAAAATTGAGACTGAGTAGTGTGTTCGATCCTTACTGGTTGCTCCATACATTCGGCCTTGTGCCACATATGAGCTACACTTGGAAAATCACTATATTATGCATAGAGGAGAGTGAAAGATATGAGTTGAAAAGACGTCGTCACTGATATCGATGAGACTTTAACATTTAAGGCAAGATGACTATGTAGTGAGTGATTTGATTTTTACGGTTTATCAACCCATTGCCGTCCATTCATAACACCAAAAAATATTTTTTTTATTTTTTCAGAATATTTAGGAGATAATAATTATTTACTAATACAAGTCCGACTAATTAAGACATATATCGAGGAAGGTTGATTATTACCTTTTTTTAGGGAGTTTGCACGCGAATGAATATTACGAATCCGACTGGAACGCACATCTCCGACTTCAAATTCAGAACCGTTGTTCCTATCACCATCCGCACACCCAAGCTTATATTAACAAGAGGTAACCCGTTTCGTTACTTCCATATGATAAGGCCGTAAGCCTACTGTTTTTGAAGACCCAGATGTACGTCAAGGATTACAGACACTATGGTGGTGGGTTCAAATGTATCTCACCACTACTATATTTATGACAAATGTATCTCTGTGCTTGCAGATTTACATGCAGACGGAAGGAACATCTGTTACACTTACGTACAACACGCGGTCGGTACACAAATTGTCCCACTTGGTTATGGGGTCTGACATAACGTCTTCATTCTGCTGTTTTTTGGTTTTTTTTTTCTTTTCTTTTATTTGTTTCGGGTTAAACTTAAATTAAAATATAGAAGTCAAAACATGAAAAAATTCAAATAGGAAAGAAAAAATATCCTTGAAAATGGCTATAGAAGTGGGCGAAAGAGTTTGTGAAAATAAAAATTATGGACATTTTTTATATTCCTTAACTACCACAAAATGGTAAAAATGTTAGTATTCTGGAAAAACTTTAAAAAAAATTATATCAATCCGCCTTGTTGGTCGTCTTCAATGAAAGATGTTTGAAAGAAACGTTGCTGTCAAAATATAGATTAACACACATCTCTCTCTCTCTCTCTCTATATATATATATATATATATGAGAGAAAGAGAAAGAGAGAGAGAGAGAGAGAAAGAAAGAGAGAGAGAAAGAAAGAGAGAGAGAAAGAAAGAGAGAGAGAGAGAAAGAAAGAGAGAGAGAGAAAGAAAGAGAGAGAGAGAAAGAAAGAGAGAGAGAGAGAAAGAAAGAGAGAGAGAGAGAAAGAAAGAGAGAGAAAGAGAGAGAGAGAGAAAGAGAGAGAAAGAGAGAGAGAGAAGAGAGAGAAAGAAAGAGAGAGAAAGAGAGAGAAAGAAAGAGAGAGAAAGAGAGAGAAAGAAAGAGAGAGAAAGAGAGATTTATATGGACACTGAATATTCCTGAAACCAAATCAATTCTAAAATTCCATCCAATAAATATCTACCCACTCATTGAAGCTGATATTACTCCCACTATCTCCATATATATATATATATATATATATATATATATATATATATATATATATATATATATACTGCAAAATCATTAAAAGCCATCACTATAAAAGAACAAGACTGCATTCCTAAATAATATATTAACTTGTTTCAAGAATTCTGTCTATTTTATCGTCTCGACTGCTATGTAAATATCACTTTATAAATTTTATATATTTATATAAAAAAAATTAATTTATATTTTTTATAATTTCTTTTATGTTTATAAAGTTTTACTATCGTAACGGGAAAAAATATCGAATATTAAATCCATATTCTATTTTTAATGATAAAAATAATGTCTGAAAATATGCGAACATTTAAAATATTTTAACATTCATAAGACATGATATGAAAATAAGAAAAATTTAATAAAATATTTATTAATTTAAGGAAAATTTTAATTGAAAATCTACTACCATCGTATACTTGACATATATCATACTGGAGTCAAATGCAAAAGAATTTGTTAAATATTTCCAAATATTTGCTGTAAATCAAACTCCAGCAATAATATATATGGTCAATCTCATGTGTTTGTTTTCTGGTATGATACAATCATTTACCAAGATTTTCCTCTGAAACTTATGATAAATGATGGCTGAATGAAGGGATATTTTTGGAAATTATCGAGCCTATTAGTGTTCCTTAGAAATATAGTGAAAGTGTTTCGCCATAGTTCTGAATTATGAGTGCTTAATCTAGATTTGGTTGCCATCCAAGGCCGATATCGCAATCAATGGCTGGAAGGTTAAGAGATTTGCGCCCCATCCTCCTGCGTACCCGGTCAAGGACGAAGGGAACCCACGTGACTGTCTTTAGGGACAGCAGAATCTAAGAAAGGATTTTCAGTTTCCCTCTGACCAGCGGCAATTGAACGTCGCTGGGTAGAATCGGCAGAGTGCCCACTGAGATTAAGAAGACAGCCAAGTCTGTCGACTAGGGGGTGAAAGGACTGCTATGAAACGGAATCAACCCAACGAACCGCCTATACGATATGCTGTGAAACCCCGAACACTTGTGAAGGAAAAGGAATTCAGGAAAATTGCCGGCCGCCCAAAATGTTGTTTTAGCATCAGAACTCTGGCATCGGCGAATCAGAACTTTGTGTGAAAATATCAAATCGACTGAAAGATAAGTTGATTCTCTTGGTTTCATCTGTTTTTTTTTTTTATGTATATATGTATTCGCTCTCACCGTCTGTTCTTTAATGAACCTTTCCCCTTTGTTAAATGAATGTTCTTTTTTTTATTTTTTTATTTATATATATTTATAAATAAATGTTATATTTTGAAATCGATCGTCTTGTGTCTGTTCTTCGTTGATTCCCTTGTGTCGCTTCCATTTCTCAGTGAAGACCGAGAAAAGATACCACATTTTCCTTTTTTTTTAAACCGGTGGTTCATCTATATGCTACAGGTTCGTAACAATAGATAGATAGATAGATATCACAAGGACAACAATGCAAAATAAATGCAACAGACTAGAGAGAAATGTGTAAGTGACTGACCAATTGCACTTTCAGTGAAGTTTCTTCTTTATGCTATCTGAACTTTTAATATTATTATTATTGTTTTATTTCTTTTGTTTTCTGCTCTATATACATTTCTTCACTGGTCCCAAGCAGTTGACCTAAAGTCCGAAATGGCATCTTGACATTTTCCACTGAGCAGTCTTCTAAAAAGAATCACATATATTTTACATAGATAACACCCTTCGCAAAATGGGACCGGTACAAACGAGTACTATTTTTTGTGTATTATTGCTAGCATGGGCTTCCAGGAACGCCTTCAATGAGACTATTGGAATCTTTTTTCAAATCAATTCGAGGGCTCGAACTATAACTAGAATTGTCAATGTACGCATTCGCCACATTTTTCAGATTTTGATTTTAATATACATGTATTACGAAAGGGTTTTTTTTTGTTTTTTTTTTGAAGATCTTCAAAGATGCATTTCAGTCTGCCGGGATGACATGTCAATAATTAGGCACATATTGTTTTTTTTTTTTTCGGTCTCTAATCACGATGTCAGCGCGATTAGGGTTTGATTTTTCTGTTTGTGTGCATTGCATTATTATTATTATTATTATTATCATCATTATAATTGGTAATAGTAATAGTAGTATTTTAATCTTAAGTGGGTGCTTACACTATGTAACTTGATACAAAATGTTAATTGTGTCTGGACTTTTATCTCAAAATCGGCATTCCTGGCTAAAACAATTTTCAGTATGTGTACTGGGAAATTTCAAGACAACAAGCATTGCCAGCAAGAATAAAACTTTCTCTCTCAGCTTTTATCCCTACAGTACGTAACCACTGATAGGCACGCAGTTTTTCTACATGATTGGTACAAGCATAATTTTGACCATAAAGATGCTTATCATTACATCGTGTTTGCATTTGGTACATTGCAAATGCTTTTCCTTTGTATTTTAGTTTCTTTGCCTCTACAATATGTTAATTTTCATTAGTTTCCAGTTATCTTTGAAGAACGATTGTGGTTTTCTATTAGGTTGGTGCAAAAATAATGACGTAATAATGTCGTTTTTTGACGTTAAAAATACGTCAAAAAAGACATTATTCCGCCATTATTTTTGCCCCAACCTAATAAGATAGTACTACTAGTCGAATGAATCATCTGCCTCCTTCGGATCTGGCACACAAATACGATCAACACCAGCCTTAAGATGATGCATGCGGTGGCTAGTGAGAAGGTTTCTCGTTTTGAAATCCGTTTGTTTAATGTCAGCTATGGTCCAATTAATCATGTTTAAAATGCATTACCTCACAGGGACAGGCAAAGTGTTTATGGCGGATATCTTGCTTTGTGAATTCAACTGGGTATTGAACGTCAGACGCAGACGCCTGTAGTATTCTTTTCTAAATTCTCTTTCATTTGCATATGTTGTATTCCATCACCTTCATTGACTCCTTAGTATTTAAGGCATCTTGTTCTTTATGACAAGATCTAGATCTATTGATTGTGTTTCTGATATTTGCCCTTTCATATGCCCCTTTTTTCTTCTTCTTAATAATAATAATAATAGTAATAATATGTTGATGTTCACCTGCATGTGTTCGGAGACTTTTTCACTCCTCTTTGTCCCATGTTCCTTTAGGGAGTGGACGATTATAGTTTTTCATATTTCCTGTCCTTTGTAGATCATAATACATTTTGACTGTTTGCTATCACTGCTAATCATTGTGCTGCCAAGCTCTTTACCCATGTTAGTTGGGTATGTTATACGCTGATTTCCTCTGTCCCGATTGCCTTCAATATATCTGGCGAAAGTCAAATTACCCCTCTTTCCTCATATCCGATAAAATTAGACCAACCACATATATGCATACGAGAGATATGAACAAATATGGCATTTAAAAGTGAACAATCATCTAAAACTAGTATTTTACAAGATAGGTGTCTTAGGAGTATACTGATGATCCATCTTTTTAGATTAATGAACTGTATTGCCAATTGGCCTTTCTCACCCTCCAGATTGAAATGTGTGTATAATATATCAACAAACCGATCGAGATTAAAAGAGCTTTGATTATTTCTATAGTATTCTGATCAGCAAACAACAACTGTCATAGTCAGACAGTCACATATCCATTTCTATCAATTGAAGAGATGACACCAAAACAATAAATTAGTTTTAAATATACTGAGACGAATTAATGACCGAATTCATAACACCAAGTCAAATACGCGCTTTAGGAAAGGGAGCAATATTGAGTTTTGGACGAGCTACGGCTGTGAAAACAGAAGTATCTAAAATCAATAATCTTTATAGTACAACAGATGTTAATGTTTCGACTGAAGTTCTGAATATTTGGGTCGAGGAGAATTTTTGCGGTCTAGCGATGTATGCGTCGAGAGAAACGCTAAGAATCTAGGAAGTCTTAAGTTTGAAGTTTGAATTTCTATCTTTCGATGTGTCTAGATTTACAACCTCCCCATTCTCGCACAGCTCCTTAGCACTTATGCTTATTTGTTTTCTCTTAATTTTTTTAAAGGACCCACATAGTTACACTAATATATTTATTAAGATAGGCGATATAGTGTAGCATGGACGTAAATGTAACGTTTCAGACTCGGAAGTTAGTACATATTTGTTTACATTTTAACAGTAACAATTTATTTTCTCTTATCGTGAAAAAGCAAAATATTAATTAAAAGTTATAGTTACACTTATTGCAGTGAACGAATTGTTCATTAAGTATGTTGCTTGTTAAAATTTGTTTTACATTTTCCCCAATATATATATATATATATATATATATATAAACTGTAAGGTCTGCTCAGTTGCAATATAAACCACAGGTGGTCTCTGTGGGTGTGGAATATACACAAATGCCTCTGCATCTGCAATTGGTTTTGGCTAGCCGCTCTAGTAGACGGGTATCCTTGAATACTAGTGGCCAGCTATACTAGATAGATAGGGTTAGGTAAATGAAATAGATAATAGCGAATAAAGCATTACCAAATTTTGCTAACTTTAGTAGCACACCTAACGTAGGTATATGTGTATTTATATATATATATATATATATATATATATATATATATATATATGTGTGTGTGTGTGTGTGTGTGTGTGTGTGTGTGTGTGAGTGTCTACGAGTGTGTCTGTGTGTCCTTGCGCTTAGCCAAGATCGTGAGAAAGAGTAGATTTGGATTGCAATCCACCGAATTATTAAATATATATGACAAATAAGAGTTTTGGAAAACTCCCTTTCTTCCTCTGGGGGCAGATGTACCGAGCTCATTTAAGAAATAATTTTATCTCACAAGAACAAAAATTACATTAACCTGATTTACATAAAGTGAATTAATCTTTGACTTTTAATTCAACCGTATCATTATAGATATAACTATAGTACGATTATACAAATTATTATAGTATTCATTATAGAAATTATACCAAATTCAACTCGTGTATTTTTTTATTTTATTATGTTTTCTGTATATTTTTTATTCATTATTTCTGTATCTCATCTTATTTCTTAATAAATTTCGATAAAGAGAGGTTAAACTGAAATAGATTCGTCGTTTAACAATATTTTTTTTTATTTATATGCCATGACTTTTTATATGTCATGACCTTTTATATGCCATGACCTTTTCAGCGAATATTCGAGGTAAAATTACTTTTTACTTTAATACTAGTGGTTTTCTAAGTGTAAAAGCTGTTGGCATTCTGTGAGTATCGAACTCACGACTCAGTCGTAATTGTTCTAGCGAGATGTGCTTGCTAACCATTACAATATTTATTTCTGTTAAATTACAGCAAATGTGGCACAAGGGTTAAAAAAGGGGAGGGTTGGGAAAACGGCGGTCTTTATCTGTCTTAACTTTAAACTTGTCTAAAAAAAAAACACCGACACAAACAATATTCCTAACACCAAAATAACTCACTCTTACTAACTTTTCTTAATACATCCACCATAATGGCTCATGCCTCTATGAAAAAGCTAAATAGTCCCTATATGTACAATTTTTGTCTGTGGGGGGAGGTTAACAAAAACAACAATTTAAAAAGTTCCCAATGAGTATGATAACCATTAAACCACCCCACGATTTTACCTGTTTACTTTATATAGCGAAGAAAACGGCGACTTACCTCGTCAAACCAAGCGACAACGCGTCGCGCGTGTTCTACGACAGAAAATGTGGCGAAAATGAAAATTACTTACAAAAGAAAAGGGCACATATTCTGCATGACATGCTGAACACGAAATATTTGAATTAAAAAACAAATCCGTCGCTATAAAGTATGTTGATATGCAAATTACCGAACATCCTCTCCCAGCTGTCGACGAATGGAAAAGAAAACGTTATGCCGATAAAAGCAGTTGTTCTCGAATCGGGGGAAAAAAGTCGGCCATTTTGGTTGCCGAGGGAGTTATTTTTCTGACTGGTTGCGTGCATTGTGATTTGTGAAATAGTACTTGCAAATCGAGTTTTCGGCATTTTCTTTCTGTCCTCGATGATCGAGTCTGAACTTAGTGATTTATTCTCGGCGAAGTGGAAATAATCTGCGACAAACATTTCCTTTGCAATCCCAGATCCTTTACACTTTAATAGTAATAATATAAATAACATATGTAAATATTAAATTAAAAAAAAAATATTATTAAGAATAAAGACTGAGTTGGAATATATTTTTAAAACTTTCATCCAAATTAAAGCGACACATCTCTGATTACACTAAAGGATAACTAAATCTGAATGAAACTGAAAAAAATAACCCCAAAAAATGTAAATGGAGAGGCCAATAAAAGTAATTAAGGAGACAGAAAATGACTTTTGATAAGGCATTTGAATTTTTTGAAGATCAAAGTTTACTTGAATGTAAGAAGCCGGAATATACTTTCACAAGCGAGGAGAAAATGTTAGCATAGACCTTATGCTTACACTTAACAGTGTTTTAATTATTTCACCCAAGCAAGGCAATAAAGCCACTAAGACGTAAGGTGTTACTAAATTTTAGAGAATATGGAAATAAACAAAAACACTATTAAGGACACAGAACAATAAAAGTAGAAGAGTAAAGAAGACTGTAGATGTCGACTGGCATTGTATTTAAATTTTTCAAACAAAAAGCCGGAAGATAGTTCCACAAGGTAGAAGTGCGACAAAAGAAACTGTTGGCATAGAACTTACAGTTACATCTTGCCATTTCAACTGTAAAATGATGTCAATCATGTACTGCGCTTAATTTTATAGTTATAAACTATGAAAATATATATAGAAAAGGCACTGGAAAGCTGACTTTGAGCTATGGGAACTGAAATTAACTGAAGGCGAGATAACGGGTCAGATTCCTATAACATTGCAGATAATTATTTGGTTTGATCAAGATTCTCTAAATATATAACTGAAAAATCAGATTTGTCATGAATATTAAAAGGAAGTCGATTGGTTGTCTTATAAATATCTACGGTAAATTCTAGCGAGAAAATTTGAACTCGTTTCTTTGATATAAATTTCCCTTCCCATAATTCTTAACATGTTCTCACGAAGATTACATGAAAGAAAAGAGAAGTAGTAGAAGAAGCAATAACTTCCTGCTTACAATAAATATATATTTAAGTCCTACATATTGCCTGCGTTACAACGTATGTATTTAAAGTTGACCTACTTGAACATCCCCTTCTTCATTAATATACATACTATACATATAAGTTGATTCAAAATGAGTCAAACTATTTAAATATCACTGCACCTCTCTGTTATGAAGATCTTTTATACACGTCGTTGAACTTGAGATTATTTCATATGCTGTTTCATTATATTTTTCCAGTTTTATTTTCATTAGGATTAATTTTTGTATTATTAATTTTAAGTCAGTTATGTGTGATACATGCTTAGGCGATCTGTATTTTTTTATAATCATTTCTTTCTAAAGTAGACCACTTGTCATCCAAGGCTATAGAAGCCGGTCTGTCTTTTTCTTCTCTGGGAGAACAAGAAGAGAATTCATACCTTTTCCAAGGGTATTAACACGTAAGTGAATGTAATGGTCTCTACTGGAATTCGAACTCGGCTTTCCGATTCCTCAGTCCGAGCCGTTACCCATTACTCCACCGTGCCTCCCATTTTCACTAGTGTTCAATACTGTTTCATTATCATTAGAGTTAAGTTTTGTATTGTCTCATTTTTTATTAGAGTTAATTTGTGTTCTTTTTCTTTTTCATCGGAGTTAAATTTTGTAATGCTTCCTTTTCATTATTTTTTTTTTTTTACTCAAGTCTTTTGTTGCATGAAATCAACACATGATTTCAATGACACTTTATTCAGTTGCAATTGTTCTATCGTTTTATATCCATGCCAAATATCGTTCATACCATTAATTAATCTTTGTGGGATGAATTCTTATTCTATAAACATTTCTTCATCTGCTTGCATCTCTTAACCGATTAAATAAATAATAATCTTTCTTTTGACTTGATATTTTTCTTATATGTTATTGATGAAATTCTCAAGATTTTTTCGTATCCTGTTGTCGCTGAAATTTAATCGGTCACTTGCCTTTCATCCTTATCTACTCTGTTGCCTTTAAATCCTTTGATCTAGAATTTGGCTGCGAAAATACCATAACCTCTTTTCCAAAAAGTCACGTTCATCCATTTGTAATGAATGTCCTAGTGGCGACGACATTACAGTGAAGTGTGTAATTCAAGGATTCCTACTTGAAAGTATCTCCCTCAGTAGTTGAAGGACTATATGAACAAGTTTATGCACTCATATATAAATGAGACGATGTATTTCAATATGGCTTCAGCTGACATGAAGTAAACATTTTTTATAAGACTGGCATCATTTAGTTGATTATAATGATAGAAACGGTCAAAGATATTCGAACAAATAATATTCCCTGGACAGTTACTACACAAATCTGATCCTGATGTGCAACAACTTATTCGAAAATTGGAAAAGTAAAATAAAAAAAATGAAAGAAACACAACCGGTCGGTTCAATTTAATAGAACTTGTTTGACTGGGTTGTTACTGCCTAAATATATGTGAATTAACGAAAACAAAATAAAAACTATTATTATTTTTTTACTCACTGTTCACCCAATATAAGGTCCAAAGTTCATTTAATGGGGTTGTTGTATCGACGTAGGAGGAAGAAGTGAGTGTAGATTATAGGATAGGCAGGATACACAACGCTTAACGCTAGACATGATGAGATTAATGTTGTATTGATCAGAGAAGCATTCTCACGAAAAAGTATCAGTTCTCGAGAAGAAATCACTTAAGTGGAAGTTCCTTCTTAGCAATGGAATGCGAAAGGAGTGAGAAAAATCCGACTGCATACACGGCGTGAGAAGGTCTGAAATAGTGAACCTAGAAAAATTTAACTCCGCGCAAACACTTTAAAATTCTTAATAAGAAAAATCAATACTAGCAATAAGGTTCCATTCAATTTAAGAATAAATTTAATAAATATATTTCAAAACTAATAACAAAAAGTGATAACGGCATAAAAATCTGACGTTTGAAGACACGATACTTAAGAAAAAAAATGGGTAAAACCAACCGAGGTCGGAAGAGGCAATAACTTAACAACTAGCGAATAAGTAAAATGCTTATACGTAGGCACAATCCTACCAACTTAAAAATATCTTTGATAATGGCTTATTAAAGTTGAAATCACTGACAAGTCACTGGAAAATTTATTATCAAAATTTCCCCGGAAACAAGAAAAATGTTCTGAAGCGTGAACAAATTGAATAAATAAAACTTAAACAAAGACATTCCGCTGGTCATCAGCCAAAAGTCTATAAATGAAAGGTTGCTGTCCAAACAGAGTCATATATATATATATATATATATATATATATATATATATATATATATATATATATATATGTGTGTGTGTGTGTGTGTGTGTGTGTGTGTGTGTGCGTGCGAAGCGTGCGCGCGTGTGTGTAAGAGTGTGTGTGTATGTGTAAATTTAAATTTAGATTCCCAGCGTCTCTCGTTTATTTACCTGCGTAGTTGCATCAAATAAAGAAACTGAGGTAAGTGGGAAGATGATACACAAACAGTCTCTCTCTCTCTCTCTCTCTCTCTCTCTCTATCTATCTATCTCTCTCTCTGTCTGTCTGTCTGTCTTGCCAATAGTGGGGAGTTGAATAATAAAATAGAAAAGAATTCCTGGTACATGTTTCATCTGTCCAAGGGGCCTCTTCAGACTTAATAATAAATAAGAAGACTATAAATAAAAAAACATTGCTGCTCAAATACACACACCAACATACATACACATATATATATATATATATATATATATATATATATATATATGTGTGTGTGTGTGTATGTATTATACTAATGTTTTTGTTCTGATCGATGAAATCGTATATATTCAGAGGGAGGGAACGAAATATCACAAACGACATTATAGTGATTATCTAAGCCCGACTTAGATGTGGCACAAGGCCAAAAGTATGGGGCACCCGGTGAGGATCGAACTCACTACTCAGTCGTAATTGATCTAGCAAGACAAGCTTTCTAACAATTACACCACGTCGAGGTGTTGGTCATATATATATATATATATATAGAAAAGAAAAGGTCGGAGTTGAGTCATTTGACACAGGTCTAAAGACACTATTTAGAATCTGATAGAAGGATTTAAAGTAGCATCTTACAACGCGTGTGCATTCTTTCGCCATCATAAGTTTTTTCATATTCCATATTTGAGATTGGCATAGGTTGATGGCCTTCCTGAATACATTGCACGCTGTAACATTGTTCTTGTCTGACATCCATTGGCGAGGGTTATTGTGCATAATTTGGGAAAAAAAGAATACATGGATCATTTGAATTGTGTGTTTCCTCTTGACATATCCAAGCGTTTCCTGGGATGACTCGTCTATTGCCGTTTTGAAAACACACCATGAGATTTTCATGTCTGTATAGTCAGTGATATCAACAAGATACCTGTTGTAAAGACTCTGAAAAGATTTTAAGATGCTTACCGTTTACACTACGCCATACGGAGTTACCGCAACCTGCACGTGAATTGCAATCGACTAGGAAAAGTTTGTTTTGGATAGATGTACTTCTCAACTGGTTGTGTAATTCAGAGTAGAAAATCCTTTTAATTTCGTCACTAGAATACATGGTTGTAGCATAGCGACTCAAGATGTCTGCACACATATTGATACTAATGCAAACATCCAAGGACATATGTCTTTCATTGATACCAACAGGTAGAGATTTCAGATGTTTCGCTGGATCATTCCGTATAGCATACATTGACTCTCTATTAGCTGTTTCAGGCCTACCAAGTAGGAAAAAATTGTATCCCCCATCAAACCTTGGCGAAACCGAGGTTCTTCATTTTTAGGACGCAGATAATCAAGGCTTTACTTTTTTTTATCGTTCTGGTAGAGTTTTGGATCCCCAGTCATTTTCATCTAATGATATGTACAAACGGGTATGACTTTTTAAGTCACATTTTTCTAGACGCAACCTCCCTCCAAGGAAAGCAGTGCCGTCCTAAAAAGGACTGTTTGTTATAAAAGGAGGACACGATTTACACAGTTTCACACAGAAGTTATGCAAAACGGTTATCTACCTTCACTGCACATGTGCAAATTTCAATCTGGAAAACCATCAGTGACATCCTTCACCAGTTCCCGACAAAGTATCTTCAATGTCATAGGATTTCAAGAGTACAAACATGTTGGTGGGTTTTACTGAATAACCAACACATCACTTTTTTATAGTGGTCATTGCTTGTTTAGACGAAAGAATACTCCATAAAAACAGCATTGCCTGTGCTAGTGCACCCTTTACCACATGAGAGATCTGAAGTGATTGCAGGTTTTAAATCGGGATTTTTCGAGTGATTCGGAGACACAAAAAGAAAGACTGATTGATATATATATATATATTACAGCAAAAAAAACAAAAATTTCCTCAATCTAGGGTAGTCTATTTCAAGCCGTTAAGCTCTAGGAGCATTGGTTTAAATTTATTTTCAGTGCCAGTCCTTCTCTGGTAGATGTCTTGCTAATAAAGATGAGTTCGTGTTAGCGACTGCTGGATGCGTAAGTTTTCCTATCCCAGGGGTAGCGGTCTGGTGTTGGAGATTATTTATGGCTATATATATATATATATATATATATATATATATATATAGAGAGAGAGAGAGAGAGAGAGAGAGGTGTGGGGTGGAGAGAGATCTAAATATATAGGGAAATATAAACATATAAATATATATATGCATATATATAGATAAAGAATTAAAATATACATATAAATATATATGTACATATATATGTGTGTGTGTATGTATGCATTATATGTCTTACATACGAGAAGTATTTTATTTTCTACTCACGGTGCACTATTATATATATATATATATATATATATATATATATATATATATATATATAGATAGATAGATAGATAGATAGATAGATAGATATGTGAATTACATAACAAATTACAAAATTACCTCATATGAAGGGGTATACATCCTTTTAAAACTGACATCAATCTTATTCAACTCTTAATGCGGATCAGTTTTAATATTTGATATTACTAGGATCCACTTGGATTATATATCAACGGATTTATTAACTGTACTATATATATATATATATATATATATATATATATATATATATATATAGAGAGAGAGAGAGAGTCATTGAGAGATAGTGAGTTTTCATGATATTGGTAATCAGTAAATTCAATAATTTTCCGACGTTATCTCTGATTTAGTAAAAATTAAAAAAAATCGTATTTACGTGATTACAAAATTATATTCGCATTTAGTTTTTAGTAAATATATATAATATCAATATCCCGATTGATATAAACATTAATCAAATGATTAATCATTAATTTATGAAGCTGTGCTTTGCCTACAGATAAAATTTTTTGCTTTCAATCATATTTGATCCGCACCGAATCTTTAAATATGGTTTGATATCGATTTTGTTTTTTTGTGATTCTCTTGAAAGCGAAAAGAAGAAACGAACTCAATGGCTTTTTGAAGGAATGAATTCGCTCAAAAAACTGTAATGGTGTACTTTTATATTTTGTTGTTTGTTCTATTTCAAGAAATGAAGACGAAAAAGAATTCGGCAGAGTAACAATAAATGTTGCCGAAAATTTTCGATATTCTTTCCGGAAATATTGCAGGAAAATGGATATAAAAATATGAAATTAATAAAAGAAGCAAAAAAAAAAATAATTCGTCTTTTCGATCGATCATTTGGTCATATCATCGATGGGAGAAAAGAGAACTATCAGGCATTCGTGAAACTTCGGGGTGAAAAATCATATAAACATACACATGTGCTTACGCGCTGGGCCCGCATGCACAGTAGAAAAGATGATGACGCATATAAATTAACTTTCAAAGTAAAAAAAAAATATGAATGAATGAAATTTAAGGTAAAAAATCTATAAGACGCGGAAGGAAAGAAAATAAACCGGAAATAAATTGTGAAATGTAGAAAGACAGAATAACGGGAAACAATAAATAAGTGCGACAAAATTAAGACTTTTAAGATGAAGTCCCGACGATTAAAAAAAAATACAAAAATAAATTAGACTGGAGAAAAGATATACAAAAAAATCGAAATAAATTTAATTAATCTAAGACTGGAAAATTCAGACAACACCATCTTCATCATTAACTCTATGTTACCAATTAGAATCTTAATAAATGCTTAAAATTCTACCATAATTTACAAAGATTACCCAACATAGAGAATGACATTTGGATGACATCCAAGAACTCATTGCGGCTACTTGGTCTCAAAATTTCGACTGACATGAAATGGACAGATTTTAACTGAATCAACAGCTAGAACTGCGTCATGCCAGACAATCTGTCTTTCACATTTATAAATCTACCATCCATCCGTACATTGAATACTGCTGCTAAATCTGATCTGGCAGTATGTTCTAAATCTCGAGATTATCGACAAAAACCATGGGTGTGTCTGTAATGTTATTGGAGCTGCATGGCACCTCGACATCAGTCACTTCCTACAGCCGTGAGGTCACTTCGATCTGACTTTTCTACAAATAGGTTTGTAGCATTTGTTCTAATGAGAACTTCGACTGCGTGATTTTAAGCGAACGAAGAGTTTGATAATTAGGTCTCAACGTTTATTGTTGTATTATTTAGATGCAACCGTATATATATATATATATATATATATATATATATATATATATTGAATCGTGGCTGTTGACTCACAAAGCGAGGATGCCCGTAACTGATATGTCCAGTCCATCACTTAAACACCCTCAAAACACAGCATCCATTTGTTGTGTCAACGACAGTGTCTCATAAATCCTAGCAATCGATCTGCATTTCCTGTTACATATATCAAATCCCCTCTGGGTGATGGAAGTTGACTTTACATATCTTCACTTCTAATGTGTATGTTTATATGCCTTGTCAGGCTCGAACTGGATTTGCAGATTCTATTGTAGGTCAGACATTCAAAGCATGGCATTACGAAATTGTCATATGCAATAAACTGTCGGTATGATCACTGGTGAAGACCTGCCCTGGACTGACATTTCTGAATACATTGGTCACATGGTCAGGTTGTCACCTCATGGCATTTCAGGGATTCCTACGTAAGCAACATCCAGTCTATAGGTATGTTTATGTATATATATATATATATATATATATATATATATATATATATATATATACTTATTTTCAATAGTATTCTCTCATATTCACAGAAATCTTTCTGTGTAAACTTCTTAACGAAAGAGAAAAATTACCATGTTACATATTCATGTATTCCGAGTACTTTTGACGTTAGCACAATGTCATCATCAGGGTTTGATTGTCTTTAGAAAAAACAACACCCTGACACAGTGAATGTGGAAAACCCACCTCTTATGATGGCCTCAGATGAGATTGAAAGTACTTGGAAAAATAGATATTAAGAAAATGAATTCGTGGACTCAAAAGGATTAAAAGTAAAATAGATATAATACGTCTAAATTATTTAAACAAAACTGTTTGTGTATATATATATATATATATATATATACACACACACAAACTGTTTATACTTTATTTTTATGCATACAAATATTTAAGTAAATGCACTGTTTATATTAGGTTGGTGCAAAAATAATGACGTAATAATGTCGTTTTTTGACGTATTTTCAACGTAAAAAAAACGACATTATTTTTGCACCGACTTAATAATAAACAGTATTAACTACATTTACCGAACTGAATATCCGATAAATTTCGGAAAAATTGTCTCCTACAAGGGGAATCGAACCTGCATCCGACACGAACCGTCATCTAGCCTGAAGTGATTTACCATTTAGCTACAGAGAATGTGTCCTATTAGCAAATTCAAATATTGTTTTTAAACACCAAATTTCCCATGATATTTTTCCAGCGCTCATGTATGCTCGGAGCGTATCTTAACGAAATAACATCATATATTATGAAATTGACTAAGTCCGAAATTATATATACAGATATATCAGGTAATGCTTTGGTTATAATAAATACATGTATGTTCATATATATATATATATATATATATATATATATATATATATATATATATATATATATATATATATATATATATATATATATATATATATATATATATATATATATATACATATATATATATATATATATATATATATATATGAGAAAGAAGATAAATATTGACGGGAAATCATGACTGTTTAGGTAGGACTACGTATGAGAGTACAGGTTAACATAAATGTCGAAATATCTCAGACATTCAGCAAACTTACCGAAATACAAAAGATGTATTTTATAAAAACAAAATATAGTCAGATTGAATGGATGTTGAAAGTTCGCATTTATTTTTTGATAACGTTTCACTAATTTTATGTATGCATTATACGTAAATAACTATTCTTTTGAAGAATCTTTAGTATACTTCACAACAACCGCCGTGGTCGATTTGAAAAGAGTTAACAGTTATTAAAATATGAAAAATAATATCATAAAATAAATAAATAAAAAATAGTGATCAGATAGAGCAATAAATGAACTGAAGTCATAGTGAAAAAAGTGAAGAACACATACCCAAATAAAATAGTGAATAATGATAATTAAAATTATACATAATGTATATATTATTTAGCTTATAATGAAGACATAATCGTCACTGTCTAGCGTGGTGAGTAAAATCAATATCCTCACATATAGTGATCGTCATTTTCGGACTGTAAAGTGCATCAAAGATTGGAATAATAAACGATTACTGATAGATTTGAACTCATATCCTACATAGATAAAATGCTTTCATTCCACGACTGAACTTAAGCTATTAGTCAATGTGGTTCGACCAATAGAATTCTTTCAGTTTTTATTTATTTTGTTTACTTATCCAAAAGCTAAACGACGCTGACAGACTTACTTACATTTTTACTCTAGCAGTATTACTAGTTAATCTGTAGCCTCTACGGAACCAAACAACTTTCAGGTGGATAGGGAATGTGTTAAGGGAATACGTAAAAATAGAAAGAGTAGTAAACCAAGAATGCGTTTTCTCACCGGATTTGTTCAACCTATGCACCGCGATGATTCTAAGAGAAATACATGATGTACTATGATTTATTATCGGTGGACAATATCTTAACAAGATAAGATACGCGAAAGACATTGTGCTGCACGAAAGCTGAAAAAAAAAAGAAGAAAGCGACAACTCTTAAATAATGTAGTAAAAGGAAGTAAGAATACAAGCAAAGAACATCACAGGTAGGTTCAAAAATTCCTCTATCCGAATAGTATAGTTACTGGCAAGGGAAAAATGCGAAACAGAAATCTGAAAACGCCCTCGAATTGCGAAACATGATTTCCAGAATCTAAGAAATGTATTCAGATTTAAATCAATTTCGTTAGAATCAGTTGTAATGTGGAGTCTGTCAAGACATGAAACTTAACTTGACCTAGTCAGACATGATCGGAGTATTCAATACTTAGCTAGACAAAGACATTGCAATAGTATTATCTTTTTTTTTTCTCCTTCGAGACAATTATTCAGTAATACTCCTCATGAATGGATCAGTCCATTCATGCTAGTAAGCAGGGTATATAACCCTTGCCACCACAGAGACAAAGAAAAGCGATGAACTGATATGCAATATCTATCTGTCTATATTTCTGAGATGAGGTATTATGTACACTATTTATATTATTCGGACTATTCTCCTCATATTTGTCGCCATATTTATTACAACGTTTCGGCCGTTGTACGCTCTGACCTTCTTCAGGTGGTTGGAGACAGGCCACCCCCTTAAGGTAAGGCTTCAAGAACACCAGAAAGCTGTAACACGAGGGGAAGTGGAAAGATCATGTGTGGCTGACCACATATGGAGAGAAAAGTGAGATCAACGCCCTTTGTGGGATCAGGCTGAGATCATAGACAAAGAACACCATTGGAAAATTCGTAAACTTAAGGAATGAGCACATATGCTAGGCCACAACAATCTCCTTAGCCGACCAGCATAGAAGTGAATATAATATGGGAACCAGTTTTAAGTAGTGCTAGAGAAACGCGATAACAACAGCAAACATTGCAATATGAGCTCTAGTAAATGAATGAAGTTATAGAAGCAAAAAATACATATATAATGTATAATATAATTGTATATATATATATATATATATATATATATATATATACAATTATATTATACATTATATATGTATATATACACATACAATTATATATATATATATATATATATATATATATATATATATATATATATATATATATATATATATATATATATATATATATATTTGTAAACTAAGGAAGGCTACTGAACAGAATAATCACATGTTGATAATGAACGATAATACTTAGGAGACGAAGAACATATATAAGGTTCGCCAACGGTCCGTAGAGAAATTAGTCAACTGCTAGAAGTAAGTCAAGTGGATTCCACAATGAATCTCCAAGAAAAGGATAACTACCAGCCGCGTCACTCAGTCAGATGTGGCAAAAGGCTGAATTTAATGTAGGGTATCCGATCACGTAAGCTCGGACGAAAATTCCACGTAGACATCGTATAAACGGGCTAGGGTAGTTATTTCCTGAGACGAGACTCTGCCTTTCGACATAGCTTCCTCTGGAGATCCTATCTACTCGGAGGCAGAGAGTTTGACCATCACAGCTGGAGACGAATCTCCAACTTTAGGATATCTACCAACCGCTCCACGCGTTCAGATGTGTCGCAAGTCTGAATTTAATGTGGGGCATCACGCAAAAAACATTCCCCGTAGAACCGCTATAAAACGGAATCGGGTAGCTGTTTCCCGAGTCGAGACTCTTCCCAGTGACATAGCTTCGTCTGGGGTTTCTCTCTGCCTGGAGGCAGATAGTTTTACCAGCACAGTTGTGGACGAATCTCCAAGTGCAGATCAACACACAGTATTTACTACTGTATTTATATGAATGGGGACATAACCAATATCCTCCGTAGGCATTCTATATATATATATATATATATATATATATATATGTGTGTGTGTGTGTGTGTGTGTGTGTGTGTGTCTCTGTGTGTGTCTGTGTGTGTGTGTAAGCAAATATATGGATATAGATCCGACAGTATGAAGAAAAATATACGGAAAAACAAACAAAAATCCTAATATGCAATTATGCTGTCTTCATGGTTATATAATATCAACGTCGGACGTTTCGGTCTAATAGACCATCTTCAGGACATATTCATAAAACATAATTAAGATTAGACGATATTGAATTCAACACGAAAAAGATATTGAATATGGTCTAATGTTAATTATGTTTTATGAATGTTCTGAAGATGGTCTATTAGACCGAAACGTCCGACGTTGACATTATATTAACATTAAAACAGCATAATTGCATATTAGGATTTTTGTTTGTTTTTTCCGCATATTTTTCTTATTTTGTCTGTGTGTGTGTGTGTATAGAGAGAGAGATAGACAGAAACATATATATATATATATATATATATATATATATATATATATATATATATATATATATATATATATTGTATATGGCAACTTCGTGGCAACTGAATATAGTATGAAACTGAGAGTATCGGGCGAGTGCAACAATTGGGAAGAAAAGTGTGTTATTTTATTTTATTATAGACACTACATTTTACTTCACACTGACAATATTGCAGACATGAAATATACAACACTGATGCTATGTCGAAATAGCTAAGTAGATCCATTGATTTTACATCAGGCACTTTCTTTTTACAACGTTAACGTTTTCATGCGTTATATATATATATATATATATTTGCTGATGTTAGTCTATCTTCCCTACATTTAATAACAGTTAAATAAGCACCAGTGTCTATAAAGATATATCTTTCTCCTGTTTTCATACAGTGGATATAATTTGGGCTTTTATATTTAATTCGAAGTATAATTTTCTGCGATTTTCAACAAGCAAATATTTTCCTCTGTTCCGACATAAATTTTTATTACTTGTGAATGTAATTGTTAAAGTAGTAACGAATGTTTCGCTTGAAATATAAAGATAAATTATTATTATTATTATTATTATTATTATTATTATTATTATTATTATTATTATTATTATTATTATTTTATTGTTGTTCTTGTTGTAGTTGTTGTTATTGAATATTTCCACCAGTTGTACTTTGTGGCTTGCAAACATATTTCGTATTCGTTATTTTTATTATTACTCTGAGTCTTCAATAAAAAATACTAGCACTACTATTATTTTCATTGCCAAAACCTCCTTATAATTTCGAAGTAATTATCTTTTTTTTTTTCACTTTCATTCAATTGATTCAGTACAATAAAAAGAGCAATACTCTGAACATGAGACATCACGTATAAGATAACAAGATGTGGTTATTATTCTATGGGTCACACTAATCAAAAATGGTAATTAAATTAATTTAAACAGATTTGATATCGTACTGAAATACAATAAAATAAGAAAGTGTTTGCTCACTGACATGCGTGTCATAACCGAAAGAATCATCCCACTGAAACTACATTGAAACTATCTAAATGTAGCGATGTTGAAATAGAAATCGTAAACCTTCTAGTCTCTGGCTGCTCTAAATTGACCAAAACAGAATACACAAAAAGAGATGACAAAGCAATATCATATATCAATTGAGCAATCAGCAAACATTATGCCATGAATTTCAAAAGACAAATACTGTGAACATAAGCAATCTATTGTAACAAAAGACAATGAAGTAACTATTCTCTGCAGCACGCCAATCGAAAGTCAGAGAAATTAAGGCCAGCAGACGCGATATAGATATGAAAGACACGTTCGTGATTGTGGCTCTCCATAATTCCCTGCTCTGTCTATCTCTTAATAATTATGTCTCTCTCCCTCTCTTATCTTGCCAAATTTCTCCCCAGGTAGGTTATGCTTTTAATCTACTCATGTGTTCAATCCGCCCTGTGAGTACCAAAATTTCTGAGCCCTCTTTCGTCATGATGTGCCGGATAAATTTCAACTGTCTCATTATGATGTTATGTATAAGTATCCTTTTTGTTTGAATTTTTATCTAAAACTACGTTGTTGTTCACATGCTCGGTCTATGGTATTATCAAAACACTGTCTCTTACTCGACATGTTTGTCCCCAACGAAAATCTTCACAGCCTCCTCTCCTGTTGCTCTTAGAAATGTTTGTCTTCTTGGCAAGACTCTTAATCATCCGTTCAGTCAATCAATAACACAAGAAATTTAATATTTGATATGAGTTGTGTGTGTGAAAATCTTGAATTCACCCATCTTGACTGGGACTTTGTCTATTAGTTCTACCAGGTGGATTTATCTATGTCCAAATGATGTACTCGTCTCCATGAGTGAATAAAGCAAATCATTAAAGAAAAACTTTAAATAATAATAATAATAATAATAATAATAATAATAATAATAATAATAATAATAACAGCAGCAACAATTATGGACTTCACAATACACACAAACAGAATAAACAAATCTAATTGCCCAGACATCGTGATTAGAGACAGCAATTACAAAACGCGCTTACCTATTGACGTTAGTCTCTGCATGCTACAATGTATCTTTGAAGATCTTTAAAAAAAACTATCAAAATACAAGGAACTTGAAATCTAAATCTGAAACATATGACACAAGGGGTAATCAGCCACTTCTAGTTGAAATTGGAGCCCTTAGATTGTTTGGAAAAAATACAGTAGACTCATTGAAGGCATTCCACGTAACCCATGACTTAATGAAATACAAAAATTGTTCTCAAGATTGCAGCCCACACCTTACGAAGTGCATTACTTATGTAAAATATGTGTGATTTTATTTTCATAATTACTCAGTGGAAAATGTCATGATACCATTTCTGATCTTAGCTCTATGGTCGGGACCCAGAACGAAATGAATACACAACAGAAATTAAAGAAAATAAAACGATAACAATAATAATAATGTTGTATTTTTTAATATTCGTTTCGATACAAAAAAATTATAATTATTTTTACAGAGGAAACCTACAGAAAATGAAGTTTACTATAAGGAAGTTATTTAAAAAAAAATATTATAAATCTTTGGACAGTAATCATTGAGGCAATCTATAGGGAAATGCGTAGTAGAAAATGAAGTATATATAGTTATACAATCGGAAAAGTCCTCAACAATAAATGATTATTTCTTAAATTACGTAATCGAACTTACTTTATAATGCTGGTCTTCCGTGCCATAACTGGTTGGGGTGAGCTTGGCTTGAAAGTGATTTTTCTGCGAAAAAAATGATAATGTAAATTTGGTTCTTGTTTGGACGCATGTTCTCTTTGATAGGAATTTTTGATCCTTAAAATGGTTAACATTAAATCCACGCCTTGCAATAACAGGGACATATTTTCAAACACGCATCCTCACTAAATATAACACGGATAATAATAAAAAAAAAACAATTTCGGAAATCATTTAATATTCTAATAAATACATAATTCTTGATAATCGTCTCTTGTCAATTTACATTTTTTCCCCAAAGATTGCAAAGGGTTATCATTTGCAATTATCTATTGGTGGTTTACAATTATTTGTACCCAAAATGTTTGAGTAACAGATTATTTGAATTCATGATGATTTCACACCTGAGATTGCGACACTCGGTAAATCTTGACACTACTTAGAATAATGAGTTTTTTTTTTTTTTTTACTTAATTTCATGAATAAGTGTAATGGTTTTATTTTATCCTTTCACGCAAACTGGTGCAGTTGTTTATTTTTGTTTTGCTTTTTTTCGTGACATCACACATATAATCAAGAGGCAAATGTTCCACACTACTTCAAGCAAAAGGTTCAGAAGTCAGCACTAATCGGTATTGGAGAGAGCGATAACAGCTACTAGACTTGAGAAAGCTATGTTCCTGAAAAAACTGTTTAATGAAATATATAATGTATATATATTTAGTATAAATCCCAATTCACAGTAGCACTGGCGGATCGCACAATGAATGTTGAATATTTCCTTATAAGGAAACAGCTAGTATTATCATTATCATTATCATATACAGGGTGTCGCTAAAATATAGACACATAAGTAAAATGCATATTTTCAAGTAATTATATTTCCAAATTTAATGAATTTGAATATTAACAAATAGCACCTTCAATATGATTTCCGTCATTTGTGAAGCAAATGTTGATGCGCTTTGTAAGATTCATGTGACGTCGTTACAATAACTCCACATTTCCGTCAGCACATTCACTCTTTATGCGTTCAATCAAGCGTGTTGCATTTTTGATTTTCATTGAGTAGATCTTTTCCTTTAACATACTACAGAAAAAGAAGTCAATTCTGTATTTAGACAGAACCAAGTTTAATCTGTGGATTTAAAAACAGACTTAGTTAATAAGATTTTCTGTGTGTCCAGACTTTAGGAACACTGTGTATAACAGAAACAACATGATATAATAAATTTGCACTTAAAGCTAATACAGGTTTATATTCTAAATAAATTAACATTTCAAATAGTTTATAACATATAATACTTTCACTTTACATGTACATTTCATCCGTTAGAAAATAAATCCTTCCTCTCCTTCTTCTTTTAATTAATGCCATTATTGTTGTTCTTTCTATTATAGGACACGTGGATATGCTACGATTCATATTAAGAATTTAAGAATTTATCACGAATGAATCAATATTTTAATAATACCGACAGAGAAGCATCCAATTATTTACCATCTTAAATGTTCATTTATTGATTACTGAATGTATTTTAATGAAAAGCCGTTCTTCTTGCATTTCTATATGTTCTCAAAAGCCGATGTACATAAGGAAATAATTTCTTTTTTTCTGACTCTTTATGTTTCTCAGCTAGAATTCTTGAGTTATTCGTAAGTCTTTGTCTCATATAAAAATGTTGGTAGCTAATTAAATCTTGTTATAAGTATATTCCAAATTTGTGGAAATTCTCTTTTTTATTAAATGTAATTAAATGGGAGATATATAGTTTACCATTCTGATAGAATTCTGAAGGCAACTTTTAGTTGTAGATACTAGAGTTTGATAAGACTAAATTTATTAGGTGGGTGCAAAAATAATGACGGTTTTTGACGTATTTTTTAACGTTAAAAACCGTCATTATTTTTGCACCAACCTAATATTATGGTTTCCTTCTGCTGGTATATATATATATATATATATATATATATATATATAAATGTGAAAATTTTATATAGGAATAAAGCGTCGCTGCCGACACTTGATTTTGAACATAGATCGCCAGTGAGTAAAACACAAGCAATCCCATTAGTGAATTAAGAAAGCCACGTGAGCATAGATGAAACTCATAAGTAGGAGGTAGCGTTTTTCTAATTGCTTTCATTCTAGTCTATCCTCTATTACTATTCGGACTGCTATTATCTACTTTATTCACTATACTATTCACTATTCGGATCACTATACGGTGATTACTTTTCGAGCGAGTATTATTGAGCAAGTACTATTAGCGTGAGTGATATTCGAAGGCGTCTGACATCAGCATTGTTCAACGGCGTTACTGTAGTTGTATCTGCGATTACAAAGCCTCTACTACAACGAGCATTATGAAAGTGTCAACGAGTATTCTTTAGCATTAAAAAAGTGGTGACGAGGGTTCGTTGACATCACAAAGGAAACATCAGAAGGAACAAAGATAATTCTTTGTAATGAAAAAAATAGATTTATTTTACAAAATAGTTCTTTCTTTATTTTTAAATAAATCACTTTTTGTTGCCAGTCCAAGTAAATCAGCGGTGAACAATCCTCACATATTTGGAAGATTATAGGGTGAAGATTTCAGATTAAATGCGTAAAACTATAATGTGAGATCGATCAGCTAGATAATCGTCTCTTGAATAGAAGATCCGAGAATCTATAATCTATAAAAAATCTGAACGTGTTACTTTCTCTGCGTTGATACTACCTCCCGACAAATGCGAAAAATGTCACAGATAAAAAAAAAAATGTTATGCAATCTGCAGGGAAGACAGTTTCAATTACTTGACGAACAATAGTTGCGAGATAACGTTTCGGACAAAATAAATCCAGGTAATATTAATATGCCTATTATAGAATATTTCATAAAATTTCAACCTTATGTATAATTAATTTTGGCTCTCCATTTTATTTAGGTTAAAGATTTTCAGTGTTATAGGTCACTCATCGGCGAGTGATAAAAATGAGAAAAGTATGGACGCAGAAAAATGTACACATTTCGTTAACAACAGATTCCAAACTCTACATTTTTGAACAAAAATAGTACTAATTATTTAACGGGTGGAAAGGAGTGCTTGTACGTAGGAAAAATGAAAATAGTTTCTTCTTGAAATCATAGGTTTGTAAAAGCATCCTTTTAGCAGTTCCTGCTACTACACATCTCGCCTAGCGCCAACTTTAAATAATTTTCCTATAAATCAGAATACAGCTAAACCAATCATGCATCTCCTTGTAACCGACTCTATATGCTCCTGTATGGTTTTCTGTTTTGCTTGTTACGTGAACTGAAAAAAATTACTTTATACATAGTATTTGCATTGTGATTCTAGTACATTTATATACCAAATAATAATAATAATAATAACCACTGTTAAAATGTGATATATTCTTTAAATCACTACCTGAACTTGCTTGAAATGAAAATAAGTAACAAGACGAAACTATTTATTAGACAATCAAGTCATTTGTACACGGTGGTAAGGGTAATTTTCACCGTTTCCTATTTTTAATTTCGCGCATGCGCGTTGTTTGTTTGGCAATAAAGTAAGGACACTTGAGCACCATCTGTGAGAAAAGGAGCACTTGAGCAGAAATTTGAAAACGGCATGCTATACTTCTTGGCATTCGCACCAGAAGCTCCGATATGAACATCTCAGCGTGCTTGGGCTTCAATCTGAGGAGGGTGTAGAGAATTTGGAAAGAGTTGGATGTGTCTAATGGTGATTACGAAGGTGTTTGGAGGGATCATTAGTGCGGCGATTTTTGCCTCCATTCATCTTCCCACAGGGACTCAGACTCAACACGAAGACCTACATCGTTCATTTAGGTGGTAGTACTGACCTAAGGTCAAGAGAGTGGCTGCTAGAAGGTCATATGTCTGGCAACAGGACTCTGCATCATCTCACATAAGCTGAAGAGCCGAGTCATCGCTGTCGGACACATTACATTTGGCCAGCTAACTCCACACACTGCAATCCCCTTGATTATTATGTGTGATGCGCATTATGGCAGAATTTACTAGAATTCACCAACTTAAAGAAGGAGACAACTGTGAAAAGTTGCAGGAGATTCTGAAATTGTATAGAGGCTGTGGTTGAAGCCAATAACGATTTTATTGAATAAATTTACTCTTTAATATTTAAGTATATTTTTGTGTAATATTGCTAAATATATCTGGTAAAATGAGATATTTGTGTTATTTTCATTTATGCGTAATGTAGAAGATATTTGATCCATCTGAACCTGCATATTCCTTACAATTCTACCTGGCCTTGTAACAGATTTAAATACTATAATCTAATATTAAGAGTCAAGAATTTATTCATGAAATCATATATTCCTACAATAGCTTAGTTTTATTTTCAGATTGGAGTCGCCTCAGCAAATATCAAAAAGCAAGTATTAATCAGGCAATGAGTTACTGGAAAGCACTCAGTACTATACATGCTAATTATAATTTTACCACACATTTTTTCAGATTGAAAATATCTTAAAACTTACCAATAACCATGTAATCATTTACTGGTAAAAGACGTGATATATAACTTATAACCGTATTAGACCTGGTTTCAAAATGAAATTTGCTTGGCCCAGTGTTAATTAAAAGGCGTAATATTGACCTCATGCCTCTAATTCTGGGCTAAAACAAACCACCAAGCTCATGGTCTTTTGCAATCTTAACGCTCCTGTACGCCTGCGGCATCTGGGTAATCTACCGAAGAGACATCCAAAAACTTGAAGGATTCCATCAAATTAAGCTCCGTCAAATCCTGCAGAACACGTGGCAGGACAGGATCACGACCAACGAATTTCTCCCTCCCCTGCAAGGACTGAATGCCTAGAAAGTCTCATGTTTCGCTAGAGACATCGATCGGTCGGTTACCTTGTACGAATAACAGATATCTGCCTACCCTAACAAATTGTCTTCTCGGAGATCACATCTGATAATCGACTATGTGGAGACCCAAGTTGCCTATTCAAGGATCAGCTCAAAAACACATTGCTGTGGAAATAAATCGATCCGGTCAATTGGGAGACGGGACCTGCAGAAAGAACCAATTGAAGAAGAGCAGTCACCGAAAAAAAGAAGAAGAAAAAGAACAGCGTTCGAAAACATTAGAAGATAAATAAAAATAAGAGAGCCCAAAGAAAAAGCCAGAGCTCGCTATCCTCTGAACTCTCCTACCAGAGCTCACCATCTCCTGAACTCTCCAAGCGGTGGATGCAGACGTCTCTTCCTATTCATCATATGACTCATTTCACACAAAAGGAAACCCCAATACTCTACCAACGACGATGCGGGCTAGATTTGGATTCATATTGAAATGAGGTTAGCAATTATAAAGTGCCAAGTATTAACGAGACAGTCAGTCACGAGCAAAATATAACATATTTCTTATACATTATTCTTAGTTGGCTTTGTTTCATATTAAAATAAGCTTTCAAAAATGTAAAGTTTCTAGAAATTAGGAGAAATAAACATTTATAAAGCATGCTATATTTTCCAGACTGAGATATCTGTCAGGTTTTCATATTTTATTGTTTGGAAAATCTATTTCATTGATTTATATTTCAAGTTAGTTTGTCGTAAAAGTCTTCCATGTTTGTGATAAATATTTTCATATAGCTACGTTTGTTTTCATAATAAACGTCTTTTCCAAAGGGTTAATGATACAGATTTTATTTGCAAATATTGAAATAGACATATTAAATGTCTCTGGATATTAATGTTTTTTTCAGGCATAACTTAAAAGAAAAGAAACAATGAGGTTATTCTTTTGATTTCAGAAACAAATATCGGAAGTCTCATTAGTCGACAGTTGAAAGTCGTTTTAATTAAAAGATTATATAATCCCTGGGGGAAGAATAAAACAAAGACTAGAATTTTTTTATTTGTTGTTCATTTACAAAACTTCGTCTCAACTGTTCAAAAGTAAAAATAGAATGATAATAAAAGCAAGTAATTACTAAGGTGTTCACAAAGTAATTACATGTTTCACTGCTATGAATTATTAGTCAACCAACCAAGGTCGAAATGGTACGAAACTACTCGTAAAATGAATTGATCATCTCTTTTATCCGACAGCAATAATAATAAAAATAAAATCTCGATAACCCACTGGTGTTGAAAATGCTATGCAGTCTCGTTGTCCTTCTGCTGGATAATGTCCTTGAAGATGAAGAAGAAACTGAAAGTTACAGAAATATGATTCTACAAAAGGACGCTGAGTATAGCATGGGCCGAATATGAGGGCAACGACGAAGTTCTTGAGAAAATGGAAACAAAGAGGAGACATACTTTATATCAGGAAGAGATGGCTGAAATTTCTATGACACATAATGAGGAAAAAAGTCTTGGAAAATCTGATACACATAAGACAGACTGAAAGTAAGATTAAAAAAGTCAAACAACGTATAACATACTTAGTAAACCTGACTAAATGAATGGATGGAGGAAGAGGTTTTGGGAGAAATAAAAAAAAAGTTCAAATTTATTAGGAGCTACAAAGGACTGGAAATCATGGAGAGTCAAGATACCTACTTTATAAGAGGACATGATACAAGAAGAAAGAGTGCTATACTGGGTCCCAAGTCGTATAGGAATTAGTGGAAATAACCAGGGCAATTAAGATACAAAATTTGTCCCAAATGAAGCACTTGATAATAGGTTCAGGATCGCTTTTACTGATCTGAAGAAATGAAATAAACCGTTTTATTCAACAGAAGTGGCAGAATTTCTCGAACGACAACGGAAATAAAAAGCTTCGCTCACTCGAACATGCCATGGGTTAATGAAAGCAGATGTCTAGAAAAGGAAGAACGTTGAGTTTAATTTGGCTTGGCTGCATATAGGCCACACATACCTCATTCATAGTGGCTGAAGACTGAAGATCTACGATGTAAAACATGCCAAGCTGCAATTAGGTTGAAACACATTTTAACTGACTATGCCCACTTATTTCTTATAAGAAATTAGTATCTGTGAGACATAAATGATACCAGGAAACGAGCATAGAAAAAGTATTTGAAAATACTGAAACCGTCCACATAATATCCCAACTTAACGACATAATGCCAAATTATATAACACCTACAATAGGTTATCAACAAATTATATATCTTTAAAATATAAGTTTACCCTGATAGTATAAAATTGTGTACAAAATATGTCGTTGAAGGGATAAAAATTTATTTCGCATTAAGTAACACAAGGATGTTTGTTGATACGCATAGCTTGCCAATGTATTCGAGTATAGAGGTCCACTAGGGCAGCTAGCTAATAGCCCTTGTAGACGCTTGCTCAGTAACATTTGCGCTTATTCAACACCCACAGTTCCCACGTTTATACTGCAAGTATGCTGAGAAGACCTTACAGTTTTTGGGAAAGAATTGCGTCAACCCGTGGTATGTTTTTCAGAAACTTTTCCAAATTCCGCACGAATTTCCTAACAAATAGACCCAGGTGAGATTCGAACACTGGTCTCACGTTAAGAACCCCAACTTTCTAACCACTCGGCCATATGCCCATTGTTATTATAGTGCTAAAGAAAATCAACCAGATTTCAATCCGAGAGTGTCATTTATAGAACAATACTGATTTGATTAATTGAAAAACTGCATAGGAATTATCCTGCTTTGCTGAAGAGAAAATGTATTATACTAGATCATGACAACGCAATGACACGCTCCAATTCATGAAAAGTATGATCGTTATGTTCTTCAAGATCCTTTAAACTCACTGGATTTAGCATTTGCTTATTCCCATTTATTTCGATCGAGAGAAATTTTAAATAAGAGAAAACAATTAGAAACAAAAAGCTTAAAAAACGTTCCTATTTTTTAACGTGTATTTAAATCGTTGAAAATGAATCTGATTATTATTATTATTATTATTATTATTATTATTATTATTATTATTATTATTATCATTATTATTATTATTATTATTTTGCTCGTCATTATTTAAATGCATTTAACTTGCATTCTATTCTATACCCTTTCTGGAAAAGCGTTATTACATTCTAAACACTCTCATATTTAACCAATTTGACAAACTCGATGTGGTGTAAAGTCTATCAAACTTGTCTCGCTTGAACAATGAGTACGGAGTTCGATCCTCACTGGTTGTCCTCTACTTTCAGCCATATGCCACCTCTAAATATTCTTAGAAAATCTTCATATTTAATTTAACTTTGTTATTATACCTTTTCTGATAAAATGTAATTAATTTTCGAACACACCAGTATTTAGAAAAAAATGTCAACTTTTGGATGCTGGCTGTCTTAGAAACCATCTCAAAATATTACATCACTTTTAATTTCTAAATCTTTCTTGTGTTCTGACATTAGATGTCCAAGCTCTCATTACCCTCCTACGTGTTACCAATGAGAAGACAAATGGACATAATTCAGGTTTTTAAAAGTCATCAGTTTAAATTAACCGAAGCGATTCCCATCCGAACCATCTTCCAGAAACAGAAAAGCAGTGAACGAAGGTTATCTTGTTTTTTTAATGCCCGCATTAGAAACTTAAATTATCATCGAAGATTTATTGACTGACGACTTGTCTTGACCTGCGCGCAGTCGGTACAATGCACCCAGTTATTTGATTGCAAGTTACTTCCTTAATGGCTACTGCTTCTTCATTTTACTTTGAATTAATTTGCATTTTTTTCACATCTATATACATTGGTACGTTGTTATTTATTTCTTTTGACAGAAGTCGGTTAGGCGAAATTAAACATAGAGACAAAAACTACTTGAGTTATCAAGGAAAAAATTGAGACATAACCTGACTGAATGGAAACTTTCTGTTTAATTTATTATTATTATCATCATCAGTATTATTATTATTTGTGTATTTTGTGTTTACTGCTTTGTATCCCGTAGAGCAGGGTTCGAACTATGGTCCTTAGGCCCTCCAGAGTATTGTCCTTTAATTGCTAGCACTTTTCTTAGTATATGGAATGGTTCGAATAGGGCGATCTTCTGGGCAACTTTTGTGTTGCTGTTACTTGGAAGCTGTTAGTAAAATTGTCAATTCCTTTTCCTACGATGCCCAGAGATCCGGTTACTACTAATACAGCCTCAGTCTTCATTCAGCACATCAAATTTGGATAATTTCTCGATAATTTTCATGAGAATGTTTCTCTCAGTTGGTACCGCTATATCAATAAGCATACACTTCCTGAATTTCTTGTCTTTTATGATATGATTATGTTAGCTTTAATCTACCTGTAAGTTATGATTTGTCATATTCTACAGGATAGTTACATCGTTATTATTATTATTATTATTAATAGCAGTATTATTAATATTATTATTGACGCGTTTGATTTCTGTTGCACACACATTTCCTTCCGTTTCCCAAGCATAGACCTAATTTCAGAACTTACATCATGACATTTCACATAGATAAATCTCTTCGTAATGTGTGAGCTATAATTGTGGGTATTTACTTTTGTATTTCTTTAAGACATTGGGCTACCAAGAATAACTAAAATATTTTTATCGAAACCTTTTTCAATCTAACCGAAGGCTCCATCTGCGACTAGAATTATTGATGTCCTCACGTGACACCTCTTTTTAGATTTTAATTATTTTTATTATTAATAATAATAATTATTATTATTTCTTTTGATTTCTGTTGTATACACATTTTCTTCCGCGTCCCAACCACGGTCACATGGTCAGAAATGACAGTTCCACTGATCATTTTTGAAAAATAAGACATCACACATTATACATGAATAAAATACTTCTTAATATGTGATCTGTACTTGTGAGTACAAACGCTTGTATTTCTTTAAGGCATCAGCTGACAGCAATCCCTACAATGAGTCTATTAGGACATTTTTTAATTAATGTGAGGGCTCCAACTAAGACTGGAATCTTTTATTTCCACATTTTTTTAGTTTTCCACCTCAAAATCATTTTATTTTGATTGAATTTTAAGATCTTCAAAGATACGTTACAATCTTCAGGGTATTTCAATAAGAAAACACATTCTGTTTTTGTGGTCTTTGATCAAGATGCCTGGACGATTTGCATTGATTGTTATATCTGTGTTTACTGTCAGGTGCCATAAAATTGTTACAGCTCCTATCTCTGTAACCTGATCTTGATGATGACCATGCCACTTTCTTACAGTTTCGTTCCGCTAAAAGATGCATAGTTTCCAGTGCAGGTGTTACCCACTCTATCACCACGAGTTTTATATTCAGTGAGGGCTAACAGCGTGCAAACTGGTGCATGATGCTCAATTGTTTCTGCATTTCACGTTATCATAATTTTCAATATGAAATTTCTAAATCGCAAGAATGTGTCCTTTGCAGCCAAAATAAAACCTTTCGATTCAACCCTGCACGA
>OZ010594.1:60288485-60293485 GCA_963932145.1 Acanthosepion lycidas | reverse complement strand
ACACGACAATGATCCCAAACATACCGCAAAACTTACAAAGAAATGGTTTGAAAATAATGTTATTAGTACTCTCAATTGGCCAAGTCAGTCTCCTGACTTGAATCCAATTGAGAATTTGTGGAATACTTTGAAGGTTAAAGTTCATAAGCGGAATCCACAAAATATCAAGCAATTAGAGGAATTATTCAAGGAGGAATGGGGTAATGTAACGGTGGATCAGTGTTGAAAACTTGTGGCCAACTATAGAAAGCGACTGGAATCAGTGAAACAAAACAGAGGCTATGCAACAAAATATTAAATTGATGTATCCAGTACTTTTGCATAGGGTAATTTTGAAAAAAATGGATTCAACCATGAGTTTTTTTTAAATTGTCCTTGCACATACAACTAAAACAACTTTAGGAGATATTACTAACCAAATATCAGGCAAAATGACGAATATAAACTAGAGTTATAGCAGAAAATAACATGTATTCAATACGTATGTGTGTCACTGTATGTGAACATTGTGGGTAAAATTATTTGAAATATAAATAATAAAAAAAAATATTTGAAAGTTAAATAATAGAAGAAATTGACTATTCTGAACTAATACTAATAGTAGTAAACAAAATAACGTTACGACTGGAAACGCTTCTCCTACAAATTTGAAAATACGTTCTCGTCCATAGAAACATTACGTTAATCAATAAACAAGAAAAAAGGATAAACGAATAAAGTTATAAGCAAATGTTGTTAAAATGATTGAATGATAAATGATAACGAAAGAAATCGACGATAAACGAAGTCAGAGATAAACTAAAAACAAACAAAACAAAACAAACATTACTTCTCGAAATGTTTCTCGAAATTTCGAAAATTACGCCCTGTTTCATAAAAAAGGTAGAAATGTTACGCTTACATATAAATATAGTAGAGTCCTTCGTGCCAATGTATATGTAATTTATCAAATACAATGCATTATATATTCTTTATATAATAACTACTAGTGATATATTCTTACATATTTTTAAAAAATGCTAAATAACAAATATTTTAAAAATAAAACAATCCACGTATACGACAACACAATCGTAAAAACATATGTATTTTAATTAAATATTATCAATACATAATAATATAATAAAAACTATATTATAATAAAAGAAGAAAAAATAAGGATAAATGGATAATTAAAATAATCTAGACTTCCTTTTTAAAATGCAACATTGCTTTTTTTAAGCAATGTTATAAAAGAGACATACCGTTTACTGCGACATCAGCGTTATAATATTATTATTATTATTATTATTATTATTATTATTATTATTATTATTATTATTAATAATAATAATAATAATAATAATAATAATAATAATAATAATAATAATAATAATAATATTAATAATAAGAATATTACATTATAATATTTTATAATATAAGTGAGATCAGAAGCAATATATGTGCATAAGCAACATAAGGCGGAAAGATTGCATTGTGCAATCATCAAACAACATGACGATGGTTTTCCGCAGCCCAGCGAGAAACACCGTTTTGTCGAATTATAATGTAGCTTTAGCATTAAATCACGGAGCATTTTTACAATCTGTCTAGCTACCATCTCTTAGTGAGTTAATTCAATTATATACATATTTTAATTCAGTCGCTATTTTTAATTAATTTTTCTATTTTCAAACCAGTGTTTGAAATAGATGGTCGTTTTGTTTGTTTGTTTGTTTTTTTATTTTAAAGTGTGTGTATGTGTGCTATGTTTTTTTGGTTTGGTCACTCGAGTTTATGTATTTTTAATACGTTAATTTATAGAGATTGACATACACACAAACGCAAACACACACACACACACACACACATATATGTAGACAGAGAGAGATATCAGAAAGAGAAAAAATCTTTTCATTTGACGTGATTCGCCATTTAGAAGTAAATCGAACTAAAGTTATTTTCATGTTGATTTATAAGAAAATGGGACGCTGAAAATGTTAAATTTATATTTTTTTAAATTTATATTTTGATTATATAATCAAGTAAATTTCATTTACTCTATTTTTCTTTATGTCTAAATTTTAACACTTTCGTTAGTTATTATTAGGTTGATGCAAAAATAATACCGTAATAATGTCGTTTTTTGACGGATTTTTAACGTCAACAAACGACATTATTGCGTCATTATTTTTGCACCAACCTAATAAATATCTCACATCGTGATAACAGAAGTTTTGGTAAGTAAGGTGAAATGCAGTAAGAGCCTGGATGCATATTAACTGTGCCCCTTGTTGGAATTATGACAAATTCTATACACAAGTAAATAAGAAACTAATGCATTTAGAACGGTGTGTTTTGGGTTTTTCTTCATATTCCTTGCGGTATGTATTACAAGTGATAGAGTAAAATTGTACTTGATATGTGAAAACTTATACATCGTTTTCAAACACACCCAGACACAAACGCGCGGGCGCACAACCACACACACACATTATATATATATATATATATATATATATATATATATATATATATATATATATATATATATATATATATATATATATATCGAGAGAGAGAGAACAGAGAGAGATTGTTTAAAATGACTTATAAGTATGACGGAAGAATGCACAATATTGGAATTAGGTTGTATCATGACCCCTGGTGATCATTTGAGGCAGAAAATTACCACCAAACCTCTAGTGTTGATTTTTAATGCCACGATTCTCCATCTCGTTGTCTCTAAACATTATCAGAATGCAATCCCTAACGTGAGTAGGAAAACACATTTCTACAACGCTACCTGCAAGGACATCATGTCTAAAAAAACACTAAATAAAAATGAATGGCATAAATCTGTGCAAATCCGTTTCATTTAAAAAAAAATCAAAAACTAGAAACTTAAAAAACTTATACGAAAGGGATATATACAGTGGAAATAGAAAAATGAAATAAATCTCTCTTTCTCTCTTTCTCTCTCACTCTCTCTCTAGCCATACAATGAAAAGGAAGACAGATGTAATTTATGTTTGTTTGAGTAGCTGTTATATATATATATATATATATATATATATATATATATATATATATATATATATATAGGAGAGAGAGAGAGAGAATAGACAGTCATAGACTTTAATATATGTGAGTATAAACTGAAATACACAGAGACAAACAAGCTGATTGATATCTGTCCCTGAATCTTTCCCAAGTAATTGCCCAATTCGGATTCCATGTTAGAATAGCCTATTGGATTATAGTGTTGGGTTGATTATGAAGCTAATAAATCTTGCCTAAATTCAGTTACCTGTCAGGTGGTAGGAGTTTTGTTTTATTTCGTTACTTTCTATTTTACATCAATTCCATATTGAATTTTTGCAATCTTTTCCTTCTCTTATTTCTTAGATTATTAATTTGAAGAAAAGCCTGAAACGTTCAAGAAAATTGGTTGATTTATATATAAAAAAAAAAAAAATGGTTCCAATGTTTGTCAAACGTGTGAATCTCCAATGAAACCTGTATAAACACGTGGTTCTTATATTGTGTGGAGAAGAAAAAAATGAGCTAAGATATTTTTCCTTTAAAAGTTATTCCCATTTGATTTCTTTGAAAAATGTTTATTAAACTTGGCTTTTAAACGTACAAATTGATGGCTTAGCTTTTCTATTTAGATCAAATGTTCGCTTAGAAAGATTTATTATTTCAAATTTTGAGTGACTCCTTTTATTTTATGTCCTTGGAAATAGCACGAATCATTTTTCCAACATCGATGTTTTAAACTGCGGGAAATACAGTGCTATTTTGTGTGCGGCCATTCATAATGTTCTATGTGCAGTATGTCTTAAAACCGTCAGTTATATTTAATTTGTATATGCCGTATGCCTCTATATGGTGACTCATCTTCTGCTTGTATGTGCCATGTGACTCAAGACGGTCAGTCATATACTTTTATATAACGTATGTCCCAAGATGTCAGTCATTTTATGCCGCAGGTCTCAAGATTGTTAGTTATCTTCTTTTATGTGCATTATGCCTCAAGACGTTCAGCCATCTTCTACCTGCATGTGTCATACTTTCAGATGACCAATTATCTTCTATGAATTGTCTGCCTCCAGACGGTCTGTCATCTTCTTTGTCTATTGATCATATACCTCAAAAGGGTCAGTCAACTTGTTCTTCTATGTGCCGTATGCCTCAGAACGTTGTCATCTTCTATGTGATGGATGTATCAAGACGGTCAGTCATCATCATTTTCTATGAAACCATATGACTCAAGACGTTCAGTCAACCTTTCCTTCTTATTTTCGCATGCCTCAGAAAATTCAGTCATCTTCTTGTATGTGGTGGATGTCTGAGGACGGTCAGTAATATTCTATTTCTAATGAACCATGTGCCTCAAGAGGGTCAGTCAACTTGTATTAGGTTGGTTAAAAAATAATGACGTAATAATGTCGTTTTTTGACGTATTTTCTAACGTCAAAAAACGACATTATTACGTCATTATTTTTGCACCAATCTAATACTTCTATGTGTCGTATGCCTCGGAACGTTTAATCATCTTCTTCAATGTTGTGGATGTCTAAAGACGGTCAGTCATCATCAATGTCTATGATCCATATACTTCAAGACGGTCAGTCAACTTGTTCTTCTATGTGCCCTATACCTCACGACGGTCAGTCATATTCTTCTATGTGCGGGGAGTTTATGACCATGCATAACCTTCAATCTCTTGTAGCCTTTAGCAACATTTTTTCGTTCGCCAATAATCCACCTCTAATCCGCTATCCATTCACACTTGATGACCTTCTACATGCTTTTACCCGTTTTACTTTCGATGTGTCATATGAGTGTCACTTTTTTCAAGTCCTCTTTCCCATTTATGTGAAAAATAAATGTCTACCCTCTCTTTCTTATTGTGACTTTAAATGTCATTTTTGCTCCGATTTTAGCTTCGATTTACTTGAATACTACTTCGTTTCTTACGCGCTCCTTTAATGATATTCGCAACATTTTTCCGT
>OZ010594.1:60268485-60283485 GCA_963932145.1 Acanthosepion lycidas | reverse complement strand
AATTGTGTAGTAGGTTTTACAGACCAGTGTGAAAACCATCGTCACCGTTAGTTTGAATGTTTGCTTTGTTCAACGACTGATCATGTCCGAAAAGAATCCAGAAAATCTTCAATAAGTTATGCTCAGCGTAGTCGCAACATAAACCCCAATTTGGTTTCTTGGGTGTCGAGAAATTTGGCTAAGCATGGGTCAGTGACAGTGACTATTAATACACCCTACTGGACTTCGTAGTGATCCTAGAGATAAAATAATTTGAATAAATTTCCATTAATCTTATACAGGCTTCATCTTTTGATATCTTCCATAATTTCCGAGCGATCAGTGTTTTAGTATACCATCGATATGAAATCGTTCTCATTATTCTTTTGATCCGTTAAACAGAGCCTGTTGCTAATACGGACATTTATACATTTATAGACATTTATTTTCGTTTAAGAAATATGTTCAGAGGCAGTTTTTACATTTTCCAAAGAATATAATTACCAAATTTCGTTGATTCATACGCGAAGCCGCGTCGACTTTATCAAAATTCCTGGCAAAGTTTAGACAGTTATAGATTTTAATTTTTGAAGGTACTATATGGATAGACTTCAAGAAAAAGATGATGGTGTATTATATTGTAAACATAAACTAAACTGAAGAACCGATTTTCTAAAGGATCTCCCGAGAATATTCCGGATGAATAACATTGAAGGAAATTAAGTGAACAGCGAATGGACAGACGTGCGTAGTAATTGAATGGAATTGTTTACTTCAGATATTTCCATAATTAACCTGTCAGCCGATAAATCCAGAACATTAATCCAAAATTATTCTGGAAGTGCAGAATCAGGTATTCTCTTTTGGCAAACGGTGTCAGCTTTTAGAATCCATACAAGTGGGAAAATGTTTTATCACAGATTTTACTAGATCAAGTTAGGTTGAATGATGCGTCTTACGACTTTTTGAAATCCCCTTTAAAATAAACAAGACAAATTTGCCCTACAAGGTTAAGGAATTCGATTCATAATTAAGCAGTGATAGGCTTTGAAATGTAGCGGCAAATCTGATTTAGCGTTGACCACTAGAACCCAATCAACTGCTAAGAAGTAATTGGTTTTCATGAGCTTTCCTTCGGGTTGTTAGCACAAGATGCGTAAGACCTCGGTCTGGTGAGAAGAGCGTTAACACATGCAATGTTGTAGTTTCACTGAGCTGAGAACAATATTGAAAGTGAAAGACATTCTAACACTGGTAATAGCAAATGTAAAAGCATCACTCCGGGAAAAGGTGATTTTACGCTTTTGAGACATTTAGTAAACTAGACATATGAGAAAAGCACTTACTATATCAGTGAATGAATTGTAATCATTGCAAGATGAAAACGCTTTCATATTACTTATTGTACGTGTTTTCTCCCTACAAGAGATGAGTTATTATGCCTGCCCACAGGTTCTATTTATGGTAGCTCTTAGCAATGTTTATCTTTTAAGTGCACCTCTGCGATCCATTTGCACGACCTCGTTACGAAGGTTTTCGGTATATTCCATTAATATGTCCTGTGAGTGTTAAAATCTGCAGCCCTCTTCCTCGGTATGTGGCTCAGGGATTTCTACTCTATCTTTAAAACTTGTATGTATGGTCGATGATTGACTCAACATTCTACAATAGAACTACATCTTAGCTGCCTCAAGTTTTCACTTCATCTATGAGGAAATTATCGAGCATTCCCTATCATACAGGAGACTCAATATTGCATAACAGTGCAGCACACTTTTATTTCTTTCTATCAAAATATTCCTGATTCTTAATATTTTGTTCAGCATTTGTAAGAACTCTTTAGGTATTCCAGTGCGCCTTGCAATTACGCTGTCTCATTTTCCTTCATCTGCTAAAACACTTCCAAAATAGTTAAATTTCTGTACTTGCTTGGTTTTGACCTCTCCAGTCCCGGCTTTCAATTTGAGCTATTTCTCTTGCTGACAACCTCTGTTGCAAATTGCGTTACGCATTTTCAAAAGCTTAACTAAGCATTGATCAAGTTCTTTGTGTACCTAATGTATGTTATCATTGCACTTTTAATGAATAGTTCATCATTGTTGAAGTGGCTAGATGCAACCGTAAGGTATATGGTAAGCGTTTCCTCTCTAGCCCTTCTCCGTCGTGCAACTCTCCTCCGGCTCCATGCTTTCAGCTAATTTTGATCTTAAAAAATTTAAATGCATTATAAATCGTTATCTACAACCTTCTTGATTGCCATAATTTTCTCCTTCTCTCTCTTTAATAATGTTTCTTTTTATTATACTTTCACACTCAGTAATCACTTGTGTATTAGTGGCTTTAGTACATTGGTTACCGGGGGTGGGGGCAACGATTTAAATAAAATGATGACTTTTAATTAATTTTATCTTAATTTTGTAGATGTTTTTATGGCAATTTTAATCAACCGACGGCCATGTATAGACAGTATTTGTGAGACACAGAGAAACAAATGTCATATCACTTATACACAATTTCGTATCCAGACTTGTCAAGTAGTTTATTTTATAAAAGTATACTGATCAGTTAGTGTGCAGAAGTATTCGTCTTATATTTGTGGCTAGTTATCAAAGTTTCCTGAGTCTAAAGCAAGTATGTGTATTGAAACAGTTTAGTAAAAGTCTCAAGACTGAAAATAATAAATAGCAAAATATTAGGTTGGTGCAAAAATAATGACGTTTTCTAACATGTGTTACTATGTGAGAAAACGCCATTATTTTTGCACCAACCTAATAGTTCAGATCATGTTGTTTCACAAGAAATAAACTTTCATGATCCCTCAGGAAAAAGGAAAGAGTCTGTACGCTCTCCTCTGTGGATCGGCAATGGTACAGCCTAGAGAGATTTATTTTAAGATTAGTAGTATTTGCTAAACGTAGTGTAGTTCTCATATATTTTGCGCAATTGACAATGACGGCCTATTTTTAATTCGGACCTATTTTTCCTCTTACGCTTTAACTTGAGTCGCCAGTTATTTGCAAAGACCTGATGAGATGGGTTAATACGCATCGAAATATGATTGCATTTGTGTAGCGTTTTTACATATTTTATGTACTATTGTAAAATAAAGAAAATTGCTCTACTCTTGTACTGAGCCCTATTCTAAATTGACTGGTACGAAGTTCGGAACTGGATTGTATTCGTTCATATATATATATATATATATATTGATAATATTAGTGGTCAATATATATATATATATATATATATATGTGTGTGTGTGTGTGTGTGTGTGTGTGTGTGTGTGTGTGTATAAATTCCCAAGAGGATAGAGTCCAGGGAGAGCTCAATGTTTAGGACAGAGGTCTGATTAATTATAACAATGGAATATTAGTGATTGAAACTTTTATATTATCTCTCTCTCTCTCTCTCTCTCTATATATATATATATATATATATATATATATATATGTATGTATATAAATGAAAATAGGGAAACTGTAGTTATTGCGGGCACGTTTCGTCCAATGTGGATTGGACGAAACGCGACAGCAATAACTACAGTTTTCCTATTGTCATTTATATACATACATACATATATATATATATATATATATATATATATATATATATATATATATATATTGTCTTTTATATATATATATATTGTCTTTTCTACAGGTTGCTATACTTATCTGATATTACAAAATTACATTTCGTAAATTAGTTATTATAGTCAAAGTGACTACATTTCAAACTCAGGGGGCAATTTAGATTGAATATATCCGAAGAATAAAAATATGGATCTAGAATTACAATATCTAAATGATTGAATATTGTAAGAGACAACTTCTCACACCAGTTAAAAAAGAGATGACTGTAGATAGAGTTACGAATGGTCGTCAAAAGAAAGTGACTCCCAATCTGTTTAATCGTTCGAGACTATGATTTGCCTATACATAACCAAGATTTTGAATAAATGGTTGGGGAATATTTAAATATTATCTTACGTCATCCCAAACCATTCTTGTGACAGCAAACTAATATGAGACTTTATTTCATACTATAGATCTATAAACCTTTCATGCAAACAATAAAAAAACTGAAATAACATCTTGAAAACACCCCAAAACAAATCCTGGTTATGACTGTAAATTATATCCGACAACAAGAACTATGATCGGAGGTTTTGAGGAGCAAGGAACCACCTTTTAATTGCTGTTGTTACCAGTTCCATCCTGACCCGGGTTGATAGTACCGTTATGGTCTCAGATATGGGAAAATATGCAACACCCAAACAAAACACTATGGAATTATGAAAATACGATTTTTACTAAAAAGACCAGCAATACATTTTTATATAAAAATGACGAGTAATATATTTCATTTGCAGCTGAAGGTATACAAGTGCGTTCAAATTATTTAGCTTTTGGCATTAAATAATCTATAGAGTTAAATATGCCACTAAGCAAAATCAACCAACCAATCAAAAATGGATAGCACATGCAAGTATAAAAGAAAATGCTACACTATATTACCAAAAAAATAAGAATTGAGAAGAAATTCTCTACGGTATTCGAAGATACTATATCTGTCAATGGATTTTAGAAATCTAATCTTAAATATATGTATACATTACAACTTATTTTAACATTTCCTGATTGTTCAGTGAATGTCAAATGCCTCCTGCATGAAAACACGCTAATAATATCATTACCATAAAAATACGAATAAGTGCACTGAATTTGGGTAAATTTTGTTGCTGGCATGAACGCGTATACTGAGGTTGTAATCATGAATAGAATTTGAAAACGCAAGTAGACTTATAACAATGTAGAGCTTAAAGGAGAATTTTCCGGGCACATTCGATTGGTTTGTTTTATCAACCTGAATGGGTCATTTAATGCCGACAAGATTTTTACTGCTGGGAATATTTTTTTCAAAAATGTATTGCTGAGAATAATGTATAGGTAGTAATTATTTTTTCTTTAAAAATTAATTGCTGGTAATAAATTTTACAAAGATGCATTGCTGGTATTAAAAGCAATTTTGACACGCTTTGACCCCAATTTGAGTGTTGACTATTTGCCCAAAGCTGGTACCCTAAAAGGTGCCATCACGCCGGCTCAGGGTGGACCTATGAATACCAGGAATTAAGAGGTGGTCCCATACTCCTTAAAACTTCCTTCCTTTTGAATGAAGTTTATCGGCCATTCTTTTAGCAATATTAACGTAATTGATCAACGCTAAGCTGGCAAACCTTCTGTGATCGAGCGGTCTACGGCATCCAGAGGGTGGTTCAAACACATTTTAAGACTCTTGTATGTATATGTAAAAAAAAACCCTCCTTACTTAAACACGTGTATCTACTAAAAATGTAAGCTTAAAGCAATAAACGTTCTACGTATAACGATGAACTACAGTTTAACCTGGATATAAGAGACCCAGATATAAGAAAAACCCGGATATAAGAGATATTTTCTCTGGTTCCAAATTAGAGCCTGTGTTAATGCATATAAATTAGACTAAACCCGGATATAAGAGAAACACGGATATAAGAGACAACTCTCTTATATCCGGGTTACTGTACAACTAAAAGAAAATCCCCTGATCGGAAGGTTTTCGGGAGCGTGAAACCAGCAGTTAATTGGCGTTATTCCCAGTTTCAACTTGACCCAAGATTGGTAGCACCTGTTACGGTCCCAGAGATGGAAAAATACTGAACTCCCAAACTGAGGTTAAATCACGATATAAATATACAAATACATTTTTAACGTAAAAAACGTACCATTAAAACAGAAATATTTTTGGTAATAGATTTTAATAGTAAAAATATAACAAAGTTTGAAAATAGGTAATTAAATCTCGACATTTAATTATCCGTAAGGTATTGACATGCCGTTAAACATAGGAAATATTGCTCATAATACAAATAAAAGAAAGAATACATTTCGCTCTATACATTGTGTATTTGGAAATATCCAATGTATCATAAAAGTAGACATTTTCTTCCTCAGAAATAAACCGGAATTCTATTGACTATAACATTTCATCCACTCATTGTTCCGCTTGCCGAAGGGAATGAAACGAATCATGCGTGTGCATTGCAACTTGACAACGACACATATCCCTGGGAGAAATAGCAAAGGTCAATTAAGCAGGGCGTGCATGTGATAATTTTCAACTCGGAACGGCTTCAGAATAAGCAGGAGTAAATTACGCATTCCATTAATCAGTGTACTTCATTAGGCCGTTTGACAACGGCGAACCCCTGGGAGTAGTGGTGTAAAATGGTTTCTCAGACAGTGGTAGGTGAGTGCACGCTAAGCTCACTCAATCGCTAACCCATCCGTGCGTCAATCTTGTGCACGGATACCTGTTCGTGCCTTTAACGAAACTGAAACGTAAACTAAATTCATTTTATTTCTTGAAACTAACAGACGATATTCCATGCGTCCATTGCAAAATGCCGTCATTTGTCATTTCAGATCTTTTTTTCTTCCGACATGTGAATCGCCATTAAATCTTCCTATACTAAAGATCGCTCTCGGAACATCGGACATGTCCACACATCATTTAACGATGGGTTCCTTAAAAGAGAGACGCCAACTTTAACGAACTGGTTTGTAAGCGAATGAGTTCAATTCTCAACAGTTGCTTCAAAAACATGGAGTTCATTTCGATTAAGTTATCCATTTTAAATAGCTACAATTATTTTTTTCACATTAAGTGGCCTGTGTACTGATATAAAATCAATTTTTTGACGAAGGCATTTTTAATTTTTGGATAATAAATTATGCATTAATATTATATATGTAAGCGATCTGGGATTGCAAAGGAAATGTTTGTCGCAGATTATTTCCACGTCACAGAGAATAAATCACTAAGTTCAGACTCGAACATCGGGGGGGGGGGCAGAAAGAAATGCCGAAAACTAGATTCGCAGGTACTATTTCACAAATCACAATGCACGCAACCAGTCAGAAAAATAACTCATTCTCCAACAAACGCGGTAGCCAAAAATACACAAATTCCACCCCCGATTCGAGAACATCAACTGCTTTTATCGCCGAGAATTTTTTTCCATTCGTCGACAGCTGGGAAAGGATGTTCGGTATTTTGCATAACAAAATACTTTTATAGCGACACCTGCGACGGATCTGTTTTTTTTTTTTTTTAATTCAAATATTCCATCTTCAGCATGTTATGCGGAATACGTGCCCGTTTGTTTGGTAAGTAATTTTCTTTTTCGACACATTTTCCGTCGTAGAATACACGCAACGCGTTGTCGCTTGGTTTGACAAGGTATGTCGCCGTTTTCTTCGCTATAATATAGTGATGTGGGGCTAGGAAATAAATGAATAGTAGATTTACCCAAGGCCAAGAAGTTTAATGAAGGATCGTTATGACGAGGAAACGCGCCGGTAATTTTTACAAAAAAGATAAGGAATTTACTTACGGATTTACACGTTTGAAGTTGTGTCATTAGCTCGTTTTAGGAAAGTAAATCAGAAGTTTTTTTTTTTAAGTCAGTAGTTTTAAGTAATTGTCACGAAGAGGAAATGTTCAAACAAGAGATTAAATGATCTGACGTAAAATAATAATCAAATATTTTAAAACAAAGTGAAAAGAGTTCGTTGCTCACCGAAGCTATACAAGGGGTGAATACTTTCGAAAGTAGACGAAGAGAGATAGTTTGAAATACTTTATTGGATTGTTGTTAAAAATTCTTTGAATTACCACGTGCTTGTTTAAAGTCAAATAATATAATTGGCAAATAAATCGACACTACCGACAACTTTAACGCTGGTCATGGTGAACAGGAAAGAACAAAAATTTTTCCATGAATTCCGCTTCATTTTATATCAAAAAGAATTTTGCATAGGCTCCATACTTCTTTTCTTTCTTTTTCATGGCTCATCGGCTAATTTCTGTGAAGACAAGGTTTTCACTGGCTCAAAAACGATTTCACATAAGCTCACGAATTTATTTACTCCTTTTTATAGGCTTACCGGTTAATGTCTATGAAGGCAATGTTTTCATGGATACAAAGAAAATGTCACATCGGGAACTCCTTTCCTTTTTTACCTGGCTACTGCGAATTTGAGAGGAGTGATAAAGAGTAAATTATTATTTTACAGTTACTACAGGTAAATCTGCTATCGTAATTTGTGTTTTACTTTTGTATAAAGGCTGTCTAATTACTGGTGAATATTGACGGATAATTTACTGTCGTAAATTGAGTAAAATTTCGAGAATATGCACGTGCAAAATCCCGATTAAAATCATTTTTCCCTTCTTCGATGAACACTTTTCTTACGGTTGTGGGCGAATATAGCTCTCCACAACATCCCGCATATTGTAGATCCTATCGATATTTGCCCTTACTTTATGCGTTCTATTGTCTATTCAATCATCAGCACTCATATAGGTCATTATGAAAGTTACTTGCTTTTTCTTTCTGTCCTTCTTGCCATAATCGGCTGAAATTAGCTAAATGGAAACTCCTATTAGCTTAGAATTTAGAGTAACTATTTTTTTAATACATATTGACATTATTTAAAAGTCTATAATACAAATTAAAATGTTATTTATAATATTCATTATATTAATTTCATCACGTTTGATATAAGTACTTTGTTGACTAAAATTATATGCAATAAATTCAAATTCTATATTTGTAAAATATATTTGTTTCATTATTATTTTTCTTGCGATAACTTCCGGTTGCAGTGGTATAAATACAATCAGAATTTTTATAGCCTGCTGTTCTTTTTCTTATTTTTCGTTTAATCATGGCTTGTTTAACTAAAATAATACCTCATAAATATAGCCTAGGCTGTAACATTTTTTCTAATAATTTTACTAATTACTAATTTCTTCGTGATTTGCGCTCCTGAAATTGGTGTTTCTTATACACCCGCTCGTCTGATATGCCGCCAAATATGGTAAACGCAAAGAATCATTCTGCTATTGATAAATAAATGAATTTTACAGTGCAACGTGGTAAGATTCTAGACTTAATTTGAAACGGCCTTAAAGGACAATAATTAAGAGATTTGTAACTGGAAAATAATTGTATATTTTTTATGGGCTGTCTAGTAATTTAGAAAGCTACCTCTCTAGTACGGAAGATTTTGTAAATTTCATGATCCGAAATGATTATATTCAAGACCATCCAAATATTCAGAATATCGTATCAAATTCTTCAATTCTTAATTTTTTTTTCATTCTTACTTTGTCGTATCCTATATAAGACTACGGATTGCAATTTTAATGAATGCCATTGATTTGTTCATTAATTATTTGAAGTTTTCAAAGAACAGATAAAGCAAGATGTCTGACCATATTCAAACAAGTCAGCAAAAATAAGCAAATAATATTCTCTGAATGACATTGATATTTTAATAAACACGTTGTAGTTTTAAAATAGGAAAATCAAGATCTCTGACCATGTTCAAACCAGCCAGTAAAATAAGCAATTTTTTTTTTTTCTGAATGTCATTGATGATTTTATAAATTACTAGCAGAGATATCCGGCGTTGCTTGGGGTTTTAATCACAGCAATGCTTGTAAAATGTGACTGTTCAAGGAGAAACAATGAAAGGGGCTGTTCACTGAGAGTATAAAACTTAAATAGTGGTAGCTCTAAAAAGGGCTCGACAGCGTTCTCTGAGAGTTTAACTCAAATTGTGGTAGCCCTAAAAAGGACTAAATAGGTTCCCTGAGATTGTTTCCAATGAAATGATGGTAGCCCAAAAAACGGCTAGAATATGTTGAGAGTGTTACAGTTTATGTGGTAGCCCTAAAAAAGCTTTTTTTTTTTTTCTTTTTTTTCGATTACTCATAGAAAGAGACAGTAGTATACCGGAGACATGGCTTCTAGTGAAATGGATGCGGAATCTAATGCCGACAAAAGAAAAGAAGTTGACACAGCTAAACAAACAAAAAAAAATGAAATACATGAAGTGCATTACTCACCTAAATCATGTGTGGAAACAGCGGCAAACCTGAAGGACTGAAGTGTTACAGAATTTATGACTACGATCGGAAATGTGTAGAGCCTACAACACCTTCCTTCCGTATAATGTGAAAGCGAATAAATTTGTTTTCCTTCCCACTCTAGAAGAACCAACATATAGCTGTCTATTGGAGAATCATTGCTCACCTAATTACGGACCTGATGCGGAGGGCGTTTACACTTGAGACTTCTTGATTGACATCGCGAAGCAAAATATTAGTGGAAATTGATGTCTATGCAGAGCAAAGGGATTTCTCTAACTGATGGAATACATCCTCTCCTATACAATATTCTTTGAGAATAGTGACTTCAATAATATATGACACCAGTTTCTTAACCACGAGGTGGGATCCATCGCTGGATCCTCAGCAAAGTTATTGTGCTTTTTTTTGAAGTGCAGTATATGAGGCGGAAGTCCAGATGGGTTCAAAGGGTTTAGAAACTCTACTGAATAGTGAACCACCTCATGTGAATAGGCAATGGTGTCAGTTGACTTGTAGGCCTGAAGACTTTCTGGTAGGCATTTCATCAATTCTACATTGATTTTGGCAACACTAGTTTTTTTTTTAGGTGCCAATATTGCCCACTCGCACAAACAACTGGATTTTCCGAAATTGTTAGCCAGATCTGGAAAGACAGTACCTTTGAGGTCATGAAATTAATTTATAACTGAGCATATTTGTTAAAATGTGCTTCATCCGATAGCACGTTGCTCTCACCGACTGCTAGAAGATCCTTTGAAAACTGCACTGACATTTGGTCCCCGAGTATTTCAGCTCCCATGTTAGCTTTTAAGAGACAAAATTCTGACCGGTTAGCACAGAGGTGATTATTTAATGCATGCTTTCATAGCACCCCCCTTGTAAATTTGGAAACAACGCCGAGTGTTTGTTTGGAATCAGCTGATAGAAGAACAGGTAATCTTCCCATTGGATGCTGACAATATTCTTTCTCTCCGAAACACGTATCCAGGGCATCGAGATCTCTTTTGTGGGTCATAGTGAATTTATTCCATACAATGAGCACACACATTTCAAGACGTCAGCTTCATCCGGACACTTGCAGATGTTGCAATTCGTTGAATCAGACGAAGTCAAATTAAGTCAAATTAATTGGCCGCTTAAAGGCAGAATGCGCTGTACTACCACAGGGCAGAAGGCTGCAGGTAATCCAAGTCGATCTCCTTCTTTTGCTGTATTTTTACGAAGGAGGAGAAGTGTCATTCTAGGTGAATCAAAGCACAAAAACACATTTATGACGGCGAATGAAGTCAAAAATGTCATTGTATGCTAACTGCTGGTCCTTAAGCATTTTTGGCTCGTTCTCGCTGACATACCTTTCAAGAGTGTCGACGTCGTAGGAAGTATCTTGAATTATGCATGCTGGAAGAGTATTTGAATACGTTCGGCGAATTTAGGGTAGATCGTAATTTTGCAATAAATTTCGGTCCATAGAAACAATCCTATCTTCGATGTTATTAAGCGCTTTGTTTATAAATTCGTCACTGAATCCTGCGTCAGAGTCACGAAGCATTAGTTTCCCATGATGTTTGAAGTCTTCAGAAACATCCTTTTTATATTTCTCTCATGAAGACCCAGTATCACTGAGCTCACACGTGTGCAATTAGACAAAGAGTTACCGGGGATTTCTTGCTGTTCGCATTTCAGCATTGCATCCCACTGAGCATGATCTTCCAACAGCCCATGTTTGAAGCAGGCCTCGCGGTACGTGCTCAAAACGTACCCATTAACCTTTTTTAATCGTCGAACCATTTTAGACCTCTTACCTCATGTTATAGAAACCGAAGGTAGATGCACTCTTGTGTACTGTATATACTCTGTCAATGGTATGGTCAAACATAATACCTGGATGTCAATCAACAGTTTCTCCTACCTTTCTGGGCGTCCATCTGTTGTCTTTAGAAGTGTAGTATGATGGTACTTGAGGGTATAGAATGGTCTGACCAATGAAATTCTCTCAAAGAATTGATTGAATAATAAGTAGTGTTCATGCAAACAGGTCAAAGGTCATGTTCGCAGCTCACCCCTTATTCCCATGTCATGGACATAGTCGGTATAAGTGCATAAAAAATAAGGGTGTGGTTAAAGCAGACGTTCACACGAATTAAGGGGCTAAAATGGAGGCATTATTATTAATATTCACACGTACACATCAAAGGTTGTTTTTAGTCACCCCCTTATGAGACAATGCGCAAAAATGTATTAAAGAATAGGGTGGTGAAAAAGGAGGCATGACTATGGGCGGTAATAAAGTTTGGGGTGGGGTGATTAAACACCAAGGTCGTTGTTAAAGCAGTAGTTTACACACAATAAGACGCTGGAAGTGGGGGCATTGTGTTCACGTCCACATGTCAAAGGTCATGCTCGCAGTTCACCTTCTGTTATCACACCATAGGCGGAGTAAAGTTTAATCAGTTTATTCAAATAAATAGTAAAGTTAAATCGAATAATCTTGACAAAACATTAGGTTAAAGCAATCCTATCAGCATGGGTAATATTGTTGCCAAATTTGGAGCGAAGTAAAGTTTAATCATTTTAATCAATTAGTAGGTGTTTAATCAGTTGAATCAAATAAATCACACATAACGAATTAATTTATAACGAATTAACTTGATAAAAGATTAGTTCGAAACATTTCTTGAAATATCAGTAAATTTCGTGCAAAATTTGGAGCGAATCGGTTGGAAACTGCGAGAGTTAATGCAAAAAAAACAAAAAAAAACTGAATTTTACGCAGTTATACATGGATTTTTTGCGATTAAAGAGAATGACCTTAAGAGAATTTAATCAAAACAATTCTCGTGTCATAAGTAACGATCGTATCAAATTTGGAGAAAATCACTAAAAAATCCGGGAGTTATTGGCACAAAACAGGTTTTGTAAACAGTTTTTCGTTATACGAAGGCGTTTGGAAAAAAGACCTTGACTTTGACTATTTGCACACCATAAGCTATCGGGGTGTCAAATTTGAGTGAGATTGGTTGAAAAATGTGGAAATCTATAACGAACATACAAACACACAGATATCTGTTTTATATAGAGATCTGTAGTTGTTTTTTTTTTTTAAAATTACAAGAAAATCGAAACGTCTGACCATATTGAATCCAATCAGCAAAATAAGCAAATAATTTTGCCTAAAATCCATTGATGCTTTCGTAATTTTATTGTCATGACACAACCAGAATATTCACTGGCACTACTTGTCAAAGAGGTAAGAAATTATGATTCAATGCCATTTTACCACTGCATCAATAATTACAATGCACATTAGGGGAATTCCAGTAAATATTTTATTTAGAGAGAATAATGTTAACGTCGTGCAGAAGTTAACAGCGGACATTCTAATGATAAAATCAAAATTGGAAAATAACTTGCACTTTTTTCAAATCTTTTGCTGCATTTCGTGTTTGTAATTTAAATTCATATCACCGATATAAATTCAAGGTCGTACGACTTCAAGCCATTTTTAAGTGATTTGATATTTTTTAAAAATTAATTCTTAATAAAAACTCAAACATTTCTGTAGGAAATGTTTAATTATGTTTTCTGCAAGCGGCAATAGAAATGGAGCTATTAATATAAACAGGCAACATTTCTCTTCCTTTCTCTTCCGATATATATATATATATATATATATATATATATATATATATATATATATGGATAGAGGAAGATGATGAGGGATTTCATACAGATGCACCCCTTCATTGTTTTCAGGCCTGGTATGATTTTGAGGTAATTACTCGCTTCACGCACAGGTAATTATTTTCACATGGTTTGTTTATAGACTGATGTAGTTGCCTATGTATGAATATACAAGTAGAGAAATAAATCAATTTATAGTATGTGTAAATATGTGTAAGCGAGATGGAGCAACGGATATCGTCGTTCAAATCCCGCTCGATTTACTTCCCTTCACTACTCACGATTTCTCTAAAATCTACCTACGTCTATGGGTTAAATAACAAGGCAGACTGTATTCTCTTGCCTAGTGACGGCAACTTGTTTAGGAGAAGGAAACTTAGAATTAAAAAAGAACAGACTGAAGAGTGTTGGGCTGCATCAGGCTGCTATACATTAGACATACTATTAATGCTACAGTCGCAGGACATGTCATCTCTGCGACTCTAACGGAAGAGATGCACATATGGTTGACTATATCAATATCCGTATTTATATTTACGTCTATGTAACCATTAGTCTAAATAAAATTGCAATTAAGGTGTTTGCTTTGTGTGCGCAAGTTACTAAAAACACACATAGAGTTATAAACAAAGAAAATTATATACATATATGGGTATCCTTGTTCATTTTGCATTGTCTGTAAACAAATAAATGCAGCATAATATACGCTATGCACACTCTCACATGTACTTAAAATTAACCGTTCTCTTAACGTACAGATGCAATAAATGTTTCTGCAGTCTCTTTGTCCACGGACGGACCATTTACTGTTTGTTTCCTCCCAGTTCAGGCTGTTACAACTAGGACATTTCATGCTATTACTGTTTAATACTGACAAGGTCTGTCTGTTTATTGTCTTTATTAGTGTAATCCGGATATAAGAGAGTTGTCGGGACCGGAGAAGAAGTATCTTATATCCGGGTTTCTCTTATATCCGTGTGTGGTCTGTTTTGTTTAGGTAAGTATGGCTCTAATTTGGGACCAGAGAAAATCGCTCTTATATCCGGGTTTCTCATATAACCGGGTCTCTTATATCCGGGTTACACTGTACAACTCTTGACTTAGATACATTACGAAATAAAAATGGTGAACCTTCAAAGTTAATTTTCATGCATTCATATAAGTCGACTATCAAGAACCAGTGACAGTCGACCTACACGAATAAATTAGAACGAACTTTGGAAAGTTTACCATTTTAATTCCGATATAAACCAAATTAGTCGGTAGTTGGAAAGAAAAAAAAACTAAAGAAAATTTTAAACAGACTTGTCAGTATTATCCCATGAAAACTATTTGAGAAAGATATATAAAATATAT
>OZ010594.1:60258485-60263485 GCA_963932145.1 Acanthosepion lycidas | reverse complement strand
CTTTTAGATCTTCTCTGAAGATAAGAAAAAAAAGTATTTGTTTTCCAATAACAAAAATATTATTCATTAGGTCTGTACATAATATTCATCAAAAAAATTCAACTCTGATATAGGCTAACCCACTTGTTGCTCGCCTGGTGGCAGAGATAGTTGTGTGTTCCATTTTGACACCAGTGCTCACGATATTAGCCCAGGTAATAATAAGAGAGAATTCAATTTATATTTAAGACAGGTAGCCAGACATAGAGATAGCAACAGAATAAATGCCGCTCAGAAACTAAGCAAAGTATGAAGAAAGAAAGACAATTTTTTCACAGATGAATGCAATGTAATGTGTGTTGTTTATATTATATTGTGATTTAGTCAGCGTTTCAATGTATTCTTTTATATAATTCAAAAAATATTATCTTTATTTTATTTATGAATTATTCCTTTCCGACATGTCATGCTTTTTATTAAGTTTTCAATGTTTATTTACTACGACACAAAAAATTACTTTTAGTTATCAAGCATTGATTAACCAGAAGCCATTGCATTATATTAGACATTGCCATCTTTCTCAGGATATTATTTGTTTTATATCAAAGAAAGTTTCGAGAGAAATATTAATTCTCTTCCTGCTCCCATGTTTGTTTATTTGTCATGATTTTACCTGATTAAAAAAAAATGTTTTTATATTACTGGCGCTTTTTTTTATTATTATTTCTTTCTTTGTAACTTAAGTAGATTTTCATTTTAAAATATTCATATCACTTGCGTAACTCTCTGCAGGCGATGATGTCTATTCTTCTGCCTAAATACAATCTCCATAAGGAATTTTATTACATTACGAACAAAATCTCAAGTTGATATTTTCTTTTAATAACTTCTATTTTTTTTTACTCCCACAACAGAAATGGTTAATGGGGACGCATTACTTTTTACCATTATCTTTTCGCTATACATTGTTGAAAAAAAAAAAAAAACATTTTTCATCGACAGGGACTTTTTTTCTGAAGTGGGTGGATTTGTCTCTCTTTTTTTTCTTTTTTTTTTTTCTTCTTTAGCATGGAATTAGTAATGGAATTGCGGCTAAGTTTCATCAAAAGCCATCCTAACATAGTAGCGATTCATGTATTCAAGCGTTTTCAAATGCCTTGCAACACTTACATGAGATATGCGTCGTATTTCAGCAATAGTCATATCTGGTGACTGGCATTATTTTTCATCATCCTTTCTATTTACACATCAAAAACTGCAGGCTTACTGGAACGATATTATTCTTTCCTATCGAAATGTCCGCAATATGTAGGTCCTTTTTTCTTCTTTTGTAGGTCCTTTTCTCTTTTAAAATGTTGCAAATGTTATCATGTTTATAATATACATTCTTTTATTCTATTCTTTATAATTTACCCTCTTTCATTCTATTCGCGTTGTGGTTAGAAAATGTGAACATTTTGTTTTTATTATGGCGCTATATTTTTTAAGATCTAACCTGAAATATTTAACGTGTCTGTTTATTAAATTCACTTTCCTCGAAACCCTTTAAAAATACTAAATTGGCAACGCGGTCACATCATTTTGTAACGGAAATGACTAGATGTAACCGTAAGTCCTATGCTAAGAGATTCTTGTCTCGCTCTTCACGCTTGTAGAACACTCTTTCGGCTTCAGTTTGATCTTTGAAAATTTAAATGCAATGTCGATCCTTATCTTCTGCCTTCTCAATATTATTCTTTTATTGCTCTCGTGTATTAATCTTTTTTTTCTTTTTCTCAAGTTTCTTAAACTCATTAAACCCCTGCGTCTTAGAAGGTTTATTGCCTTGTCGGATTGTAATGATTAAAAAAAAATACTCCGGAGATTATCATTTTTTTTCAATTCTTTATTTGTTATGTATAATCAGGAGCCTTTTTTAAAATTTTCTTATAGAATAAACTAATATTTGATGCCAATCGTGTTATTTTTCCTGTATTCATTGATTGTTACAATATTTTCTCAAATAATGAATTCGAACTTTGGAAATGGTGTTCCAGTATCTTGGACCGATTTTAATGTGAATTAAATTTAAGCGTCTAATGATTTTTTTTACTTTTTCTTTCAGATTTGCCAGACATTTGGTCGATATTATTTTTCACGCATAATTGCCATGATCCAATAGCGAAAGACATAAATTTTCACCAAAAAACAGTGATTTATTTACTACTGACTTTGAAACACCCGTATATATAATCCGTTTTAATGAAACACCCTATATATGTATGTCGTGTTATTTAATCTGCTTATAGGATTTGGTCATTAAATAATAAAACAAATATATTGACACTTAGCGTCATCTGCCTCAGAAACGGTACAGGGACAGAAGATGTATACACAATGGGTTATAAAGAATATTGATATTGGTTCATTTTATTTCAAGCTTTTATTAAGGATGCGGCTCATCATGACACGCTACATCTTACTATAATTCGTAGTCGAAGCATTATGTCTTCCCTTACTATACAGCCTCTTTTTACCAGCCTCTTTTTACACAGTTTTAGTTAATATACTTGATGATTCCATCTGCTCATCTTGCGTTAAATACGACTTGCGAGTGTCAAATTCAAAGCCTACATTCCTCAATAAAATGTATCATGAGAATTTTGACTTCCCCACTCACGTGTTCTTTATACAGTATTCTAAGAATCTTTTTGAAAAGTCACATCTATATTGCTTTAAGTCTTCTCTTAATTATGTGAGGAAATTGTGGAGCATTCACTGCCATATAGGAGGATTGATAATACATAACAATTCATCTTTTTTTTTCTTTGATTCTAATGAGATTTTTATCGCTCTTAATGAATTGTTCAGCTTTGGGAAGGCATTTTTTGATATACTAATATTTCTTCTCTCTTTTTTTCTCTATTTCTTCGCAGAAATTTAATTTTCCACAATTTGCTTTATTCTGCCGTCTACAAATCCTTGCCAACATCTCAAGCTTATTATGTATCTCACAATTAATGTTTAGATAAAAAAATTTTTCATCGGCCTCAAATGACTCACACTATAGGATCACAAAAGACATGAAGAAAACTTGGACATTTTCAACAGAACCAGCGCATAATATAGGTAGCATATGTTAATAGAAAAGATAATGATATTATCAAAACGTTGCTTTTCCACACTAACTTAAAAAATAAAAAAATAAAAATCAGCAAAAAATTCCTATTAATACTGGAATGAACTATAACATTTAGAGAACCTGAGAAACTTATCTTACTGGACAACTGGTTTAATGAGTGATTTATACATTTCAATAGAGAATAAGACTAAATGTTTTGTCAACGTTTACCCGATGTTTCCTGTATAGAAAGGGTTGATCATTACAATTATTTCACTTTGGTATTGGCGACTTTTTCATGGAGTTCCTGCACATGCCTTTCTGTGTCTGCCATCAATGGAAATAGTGATACAAGTTCATGACGTTCAGTCATACATCCCCAAAGTGGCTAGAAAGCAGATTTTGAGTAGTTTACACATGGCTGGAAAAAGCCATGCTGAAAATATTTCTAATATATTGAAAAAGCAATGACGTAATAATGTCGTTTTTGACATATTTTTTAACGTCAAAAAACGACATTATTACGTCATTATTTTTGCACCAACCTAATATATATATATATATATATATATATATATATATATATATATATTTCTGAGATGAGGTATTATTTACATTATTCGGACTATTACTTGTCGCCATATTTATCACAACGTTTCGGCCGTTGTACGCTCTGGCCTTCTTCAGTTGGTTGGAATGTCGAACTGAACCCTTTATTTCGCTCACTAGGGTAGACTCTTCTAGTTCCACGTGCCATGTTTGATGGATATCAGCTATCAGTTATCTCCAGTTAATTTTTCCCTCTGAAAGTTCTACACTGCCTTAACTCACACGCTTTGGGTCTTGTCAGTGGATCTAACTCTTTGGGTCTTGTCACTGTGCCATGTGTCCTTGAGGACATCTGGGTATGAATTTCTGGGTATTATAAACCTAATGTTTTCAGCAACCATTTTTACCAGTGCTTATATTGCAATTTTGCTGTTATCATTTCATGTTTTTAACAGAGCTCATATTGCAACTTTGTTGTTATCATTGCTTTTCTCTGGCACTCCTTATTACTGGTTCCCATATTGTATTTATTTCTATGCTTGGTCGGCTCAGGAGATTTTTGTGGCCTAGCATATGTGCTGATTCTTTAAGTTTACGAATTTTCCACTGGTGTTCTCTGTCTATGATCTCAACATTATCCCACAGGGGACGGTGATCTCCCTTCTATCTCCATATGTGGTCAGTCACGCCTGATTTTTCTACTTCCCCTCGTGTTACAGCTTTCTGGTGTACTTGAAGCCTTACCTTGAGGGGGCGGCCTGTCACTCCTTTATATTCCTTTCCAGCTGCATGGGATAGTGTACACACAGTCTTTAGTCATGTTCTCCTGTATTAGTCGGGAGAGATATCTGCGAAGTGTCGTCAAGCTTTTGAAGGTTTTCCTGATGTTATATGGACCGCAGATCCTTTGTATTTTCTCTGATAACCCCTTCACATAATGCAGCAGACAGTTTTCTGAGTGTTGTTGTTTTCCACCGCTTGTACCCGCCTATCCCAGTTTTTGGGGGCTGTTGCCATGTACTAGTAAAATGGTTGCTGAAGACACTAAATTTATAATACCCAGAAATTCATATCCAGATGCCCTCAAGGACACATGGCACAGTGGAAAAAGGCGTTGGTTAGATCCAGTGACAAGACCCAAAGAGTGTGAGTTCAATACACGGTTAAGGCAGTGGAGATAACTGATAGCTGGCATCCATCAAACATGGCAAGTGGAACTAGAACAGTCTACCCCAGTGAGCGAAATAAAGGGTTCATTTTGACCTTCCAACCACCTGAAGAAGGCCGGAGCGTACAACGGCCGAAACGTTGTGATAAATATGGCGGTAACGATGAGGACAATAGTCCGAAGAATGTAAATAATAATATATAT
>OZ010594.1:60240731-60250731 GCA_963932145.1 Acanthosepion lycidas | reverse complement strand
ATATATATATATATCCTAAATTTATGAAAATAGCAGGACAGGCTTGGCCCTATACCTTTGGTTGATAACCAGATTGGAGAAGGCAAACTCTGAATTAAAACCAGCTTTTGGCTACCCCTACATGAAGCCGTGGCAAAAAAATCATGAAGTCCTCAGTATTAATACAGTGGTTCGCACAAACACAAGACTGGGACCCGGCACATCAGCGTTGACCTCTCAGATTTCGGATTATTCGCCCATGGGTGTATCATCTACGGCACAATCAATATAAACTGAATAGAGGAGAAACTCTTTGGACGGAATATATTCATCACCTCTGGCAACTAGATGGGTTTCCTGCAAACAACGAATATACATTCTGAGATGCTGATAATCGTGAACGCGTTTTACCCTGGCAGACTTTGATCTCAAGTCCCGGATATTTAAACTCACTAACCAATGAGTCATTGACAGTCACTTACCTTAGGGTTAAGCTTCCTCGCTAAACATTGTTGATGGTACCATCATGAGATATGTCACCGATGTTCGAGAAGAAGATCAGTTTGGGAGCTCTATAAAGCATGGCGTGAAGAAAAACTTGGATCTTTCCACAAAAAAAATAAATAAATAAACACTATCATAGCTAACGGCCACCAGATGACAAATGTATTTTAGTCTAATTACTCATGCCTCATATTTTCCGAGGTTTAAGAGCATATCATTATCAAAGTTAAGACTCTTTTTGCACTCGTAACGTTCCTCGTCTCCGAACTTTTGAACGGAGTGTTTGTACTTAAGGTCCTTAATGCGATTGTCATATTCCTAAGCTCTTTCCACTTGGCTCGAGGATATACTGTTGATGTCTTCCCCCGTATTATAAAGTAGCTTCATTTTCTTTTTCCTTTTCTCCTCCTCAGGTGACGGGATCGTCTGCTTTATAACTAAAGGAGGCATGTCCTTTTTTGACGCTGAGTTATTGAGCCAGGAACGGGAATTTCTTTTTTTCCAGAAAGGATGAAGTCTTTTTTAAGGAGGTTAAATTGGACCTTGTGTAAGGAGGTGAGAATGGACCTTTTTTGAGAGTAGGGGAAGACGGAACAATGTTGCGGGGTATACTACTTTGATCGATTCTTTTATCCAGCTTTTTCATCTGTTATTTCAAACTTTTCCTCTTTCAATAAAATGGCTCTTTATCTCTTGTCTATATCGTATGCCATCCGTGAGTATGTGTTTGGAGCATATCCTTTACAGCTGCTTTTGGGCGGGAAACTTACCTGTCATGATTCAGGGCAATGAGGACCTGCTGTCTGGTGCTTCACTCAGCCCCTACCAGCAACTAACTATTACACTTTTGCCTTCTCCAGTACCGCATTTGCGTGCATCGAGTGTGAAAATAGGCCCCAAAAGAGACTGAACCGGGGGATTCGTCGGGCGTCTCTCACGGTCCCGGCTGCTGGCATGTATTTTGCGGGCGGCGAAAAACTGTGTGTCAAGTATAGGTGGAATTTGGTTGATCAGTGCCCAATTTCAAGTGTCCTCTGTCTAGGAAGGAGCCAGTTGACCTGTCTGGCCGGAGTTTCAAAATATTGTATTTCCATCGGTTATATTAACCGTCATATTCCGGCCCGCAATAACTAGACAGTTGGAAATGAAGATGAAGGCCTTCTTGTCCGGCATGGTCAAACCTACGTACCCCGTGTATATCTCGAATTTTGTTATAGTCCTCCAAATAGAAGAGTAGATGCTCTTCTTCACGCGAGGAGGGACCTCAAAGACTGTTAAAATAGTCCTTCGCCTTCGCCCATATTCCGTCCTTCGCATGAGGTCCTTGATGATGAGTTCCCTGCTCACTGCCGTCAAACATTTTTACGGTGTGGGATGACATCTACCGGGTATTCTCAATCCAAGCGGAAAGAGCTAAGAATATGGAAACTGCATTTAGGAGCAAAAGTACATGCACTTCATTCAAAAGTCCGAAGACAAGCAATTTTCCCAGCGTAAAAAGAGTCCTAAGTTTAAGGAGTGCCTCTTAAAGCACGACAGATATGGGGCATGATTACTTAAACTAACAAGGCATTTGGCATCTCGTGATCGTTAGCTGTGTATGATAGTTATTTTTTTTTATTGTGGACGGATCCACGTTTTTCTTCACCCCAGCCTTTATATATCTCTCAGTCTAATCTCTTAAAATATCGGTGATATATCCCATGACGGTACCATCGAAAATGTTTACTCTATGGTTAGCCAGTTTCAATAACTGTGGCTTAAGATTGGAGTCTCGCAGGATGAAACACATTAACGATTGTCAATGTCTCGGGTTTTATGTTCGTTGTTTGCAGGAAATCAATCTGATTGACAGAGATGATGAGGATATTCTGATGTGTCACCTCTAATCAGTTTATTTTGACTGTTGCTCCAGAGGAATTTCTTGAATGGTCAGAAGGTCGTTGACTGTGTTGTATTCGCGGATACTGAGGACTGGTTTTGAGTTTTGGACGTTACTTAAAAGGTAAGACTCTTCGCCTCGTCGGAGTTTATGCTCCCAACGACAAAGTATTTTTGACGACATTTTGGCTGGTAGATTTAGCAAGTGGTTCGAACGCCGTCGTAGCTTCTTAGATAATTGGATGTACTTAGAATATTACACCAAATTTTATATTCTCACAAGGAATATACTACATGAAATAACCGGATACATTAATGATTTACTGATGGAAAACCTCTAAGTGAATTATCTGTCTTTTGCTGAGAGACGAATTTTGTTAATGGGCTTGTCGGCCACGAAAATAAAACACTGTTGCCTTTTCGAACTTTTATAGTTTCAGGATATCAACCAAATGGCCACCATCTTTGATAAGGTGAATATAATCCACCGACATTTCCAGATACTCCACCACGTTAATTTAGCACACTGATCGGAAAGTTAAGATTCCCTCACCACTTTCTCGTTAATCTCTGTTGGTATGTTTTTCGGCTTTAGTTCTGGGGTTATAGACCAACTCTTCATATTGGTAGCTTCTGCCGACTTCTTTTTATCTGGCGGGTCGTTTTTGTTGACTCTCCAAAGAGGTTATTTTTGACTGAATTATTTTTGTCGGTTAAGCTCCAAACATCAACACAAAAAGACTGGAATGGTGAAAAAATCGAAAAACAAAAAATTGGAAAAACAAAAAATATAATTGCAAAAGCCTAGAAAACAGAAGATTAAATGCAAACATCCAAAACAATAAACAAAAAATCATATTACTTAGCCTCAAATCCCCTCTAAACTTGTCGGCAAAAATCCCACACAATAAATGCAGGTGTATGAGAATTTATAAAAATATTATTTTTATTTTTAAAAGTGTTAAAATTCTAAATGTGTAATCCTCTAGGTTGTTTTTTAATACACGTTTGTGTGTGTGTGTGTGTGTGAGTGTGTGTGCGAAAAGTGTATTTTTCCTGAAGGCCAGACGGTTTGTATGAAAATTGTTACAATTCTTATGGCTTTGTAAGCTCACGCGGGTGAGCGACAAAACTATTTGTCGCTGATTCGTTTTTGCGAATTCTTGGAGAAGTGTTTCATACATATTAACCAATAAGAGATGGTTTTTGAAGCCCTTATGAAAATTTCAAATGAGCCGATATGACGGTCGCTTTTTCAATAAAAAGGGACTGCTACCATTGGATAAATGAGGAGAAATAAAGAATGGGCTCTTGACGAAAACGCTATTAACGGTCGAAGAGGAAGGTATTAGCGGACATCCTTCAAGAGGCCTGGTCTGGCCGTGTAGGTCATAAACACACGAGATTTTTGGACAGCAAGGGAATAAGGCAGGTCGGCAACATCATAGAAGCCATTTGTCATCAAGAAAAGAACATCAAAGAAGGCACCAGTTACCAGCCAGCCGCGGAGAAACCAAAATTTCAAATGAAAATTCTTCCGTGATTGGACAGCCTAAAACGAAAAGATTTCGAAGGAATTTTCCCAAGCTGTGTGAAGTTAAAAGGGAGCTTTTTTCAAAATAACTGTTGTGAATATAAGTGTTTTCTTTTTTTCTCAAAGGTAGTTGAACCTTTGTTTTTTACTGCTTTCTTTATTGTTTTCTCTTTTTGTCAATTACTAAATCCTTCTTTATCCCTTCCTTTAATTTTCCACCCTTCATTGGTAATCCTTAACATTATTATCCTGCCTTTAAGTCGCACAGTATTGTGCCTTTTTTACGTAATTATGCAAACTGAAAATAAATGCTTTCTTCCGTTTGAAGTTTTACAAAATGGTTGTCATTATTTAAAATCCTTCACCTCTTCTTTGGTACAGAACTTGGATTTGGTAGGAATAAAATTTTATAAATGTCTTCAAAACACAGCGGTCACAAAACTTTTAGAGAAATCGTACAAATGCATGATCAAATTTCTACAGAGCCAATAAGATAGTTCACTTTTCGTTCTCATCCGCCATATTTTTGTTCTTTCTTGTCTTGAAGTCAGAACGCTACGTGCACTTGTCTCTATCTCTTTTGTGTGTTAATACCATTCTTACTTTGAGAAGGTTTTTGTATTATTTATATACTTAGCCTATTTTGAATTATTATATAGTAGGTATAATTTTTATTGTGTTCTTTTGTAATTATTTATTGCATATTTTGTTAATTTTATTTATTGGTCATGTCTTCCATTTGCATTTAACCATAACCAATTATTCTACAATTTAAATTATGTATATTATGTACTAGCGAGGATACACGTCGTTGCTGGGAAGATCTCTGAATAATAGCTTATTATTGACAATTTTGTTTATATTTTTCAGCCATCTTATGGAAAATAATGGCTTATTGATTTTTTTAAAACTCTAAATTCCCCTCCAAAATAAATAGTAAATAATTATATATCGATGAAGTAAGGCTCACTATAGTTTCTGCTTTACACAATTATTAAATTAAATATGTTTAAATATATTTTAATTTAAGTTTATTTACTTTATTTACATGTTTTAATAAAATTTACTTTTAGGCATTACATTAAAGAAGCAAACATTTCCCCGTAAATGAATTTAAATACTAACTATTTTGAAAGCAAGATGTATTGAGAATTTACATTAGAAAATACGATTATGTTTAAATTTCAAGATATATTTATATTTGAAAAGAAAAGAATAGTTAAATAAAAATTAGGTGAGACAGACATCAGTTACTGTCAACATTAGTCATGTTGAATAGTTGTTCTACGAATTTAACTATATTTTATTTAAATTAATTTTCAAAAAATTAGGCTCGCTATAGTTTTTGCTTTAATAATTATTTACTGTTTTATGTTAGTTACAAAGCAAAAATCAATAAAGTTTATTTTTGAAAGATTGAATAAAATGGCTGAAACATATTAATAAGTCAATAATACACACACACATTTTAGTTTTAACCCAACATAAATTTGAATATTTGAATAAATAAATATTAAATTTTTATTTAAATAATCGTAATTAATATTCTTCTTTTGAATTTACTTTGTTGTTATAATATTCATTTTTCTTTTAAATTACAATTCTATATAATATAGATTTGATAATAAATTCAGGATGATAGTAATTATAAAAATACATACATGTATAGTCCTTGGAAAGTATCAGCAAAATTGAAAAGTAAAAAGGAGCGGTAATAATCATCGTGAATAAGAGTTATTACCATTCTTTTGTATTTTTTTAATTCGGAGATTTTCAAATGCATTCTAATGCCTTTTAATTTTAAAATATCTTCGTAAATACAAATCACATAATGATTCTTTTTTACATAAAGTTATTATTATTATTTTTTGTTTAATATTAGATAATTCTTTATAGATTTTATCGCAAAGTTTTTGATAGCGACGAATTCCGACTGTAGAGAGTAAGACTCTATTAAACACATAATACAGTACAAAACTTCAAAAGTCACAACTACCTTGTTACTATCAAATCAAAATTTCTCCACAAAAGAACAAAAAAAATTTGCGAAATAATGACGTTGTATACGAGTTGGTAGAATTTATCTTTATTTATTTATTTACTGGTCGTACCTCAAAAGTTCTCCCCATATGACAGACATGTCACACCTCGGCGCCAGCGTCATATATAAAATATTTAACACGAATATATGGTGCTCTTCATCAATGCCGTTAGACTGTCGTCGACAATACAATTTTAGTCTGCCAAGAAAAAAAAATCGATTAAAATTTTGGAAGCTTTTCAAATCAAACGACGGCAAAACGCATCAATAAAACGTTTTAAACTCGGCATGCACGTCTTAAAATTTCTTGGAACTAAGCTCATTTTCGTTTTCTTTCTTAGACATGGGGACAATTGTTGTATGAATTAAAGACGAACATGGATTTCCGGTTAAATTTTGTTCTTCTATGTTTTGCATAGACTATTCTAAGTGTTTTATATTGCAGAATGTGTCCTAATCACATGCATTTTAATTTATTTGAAATGATAAAATTGTAACTTTAGCATTAAATTTGCTCTAGATAATATTTTTTATCAAAACCTTGCTTTTCCTTTTTATTTACTATGTTAAATATTAATCATGCCAACAAAACGACATTTTATAGAACCATGTTAAACATTTTGACGATCCGTGTAAGTATTTGTTGAGTATGTAATAGCTGCATCTTTGCTTTTTTGAGTTCCTGTTCATAGACTTCATCCGTCAAGTATATCATAGAGTCAATGTGACAGCTCGAGGCACAAGTGTAACTACAAAGCTCATGAAAATTAATAACAATCGCGGGAAAAGTGAGATTATGAATAGCGTACACAATGCAGGAAGGAGCCATGTTGAAATGTCTCTAAAACATTGGTTGAACAGAGTTTAATGGATAGCAAACAGCATGAAGACATATAGGAGAAGATGAGATGAAAGGGTATAGTGGTAAAATATTACATAAATTAAACACATTCATGGCTGTCATGGAAGATGATGGGAAAGAGAATGGAAACCCAATGGTTTATACAGTTGATGTTACTGATTAGGATGCTAACGATTATGTTATTCTGAAATAACTTCTCTCTGTATCTGTCTATATTTCTGAGATGAGGTATTATGTAGACTATTTACATTATTCCGACTATTGTTTTCAGCTTTGTCGCCATATTCTTTTTACAAGATTTCAGTCGTTGTACCCTCCAGCCTTCCTCAGGTTGTTGGAATGTCGAACTGAACCCTTTATTTCGCTCACTGGGGTAGACTGTTCTAGTTCCACGTGCCATGTTTAATGGATTTCAGTTACCAGTTATCTCCTGTTAATTCCTTTCTCCAAGTTCTCCACTGCCTTAACCGGGTATTGAAATCATATTCTTTGGGTCTTGTCACTGGTTCTGACCAGCGGCCTTATCCAATTGAAGAGCTATTCTATTGTTCCATCTTAGTTCAATATATCTTGTTGAGGTTAGATTTTCTTACGCCGCATTCAGTTTTTTTTTTTTCTGGTTATCCATGTTGCATAAAACACCTGCCACCAGAAATAATAGAAAAACGCTGCAATCGAGCAGCTTGGTCAGCAATGTGAGGCTGTAATTCTTTTCATGATAGAGTCAAGACATTTGTCAACAACAGGACTCTGAGTTATTGAACGCTTCATTGTGTATCAACAATTCTTTGTTCTTGTCGGATAAGATTATTCTGTGCGTCAATTCGTGTTGGACATTACAGTGTTGGGGAAGACTACTTAGCCATCCCCTACAGAAATCTTCAAATGTAATGAATAATGAGTTCACAGGTGAAACTATTAAACATAAATGCATGATCCAAATGGATGTAATCATCTGGGTAATCACCTGGATAATCGCCTTATTAGCACTGGCTTAATTAATTCAGTAATATTTCATAATGAATCACATCTCCTTCACACTACTTAATACATTGTGGCACTGTTAAACGTTCATTTTAGGAAATATTCGTACGTCAAAGATATTGTAATAAAATCAGAAATAGACGTTAGCCATTAGATATGAAAATGAAAAGTTCTTAGTGCAACCAACTCCGATAAATTTTGACCAAATTATTGTTATGGTGAAACATACCTATTCTATAGTTAATAGACTCTCCCATCTAATATAAGTAGTAGTAAGAGAAACGAGGGTCAGTCGATATCGGACGACCGGCTGAACGGTTGAACTCTCTGACTTCGGACGGGGAGGAATCCGAACGAGGCTACGCCGAAGGGCGGAATCTCGTTCGGGGAGGTAAACCGACCTTGAACCCGTTTATACGGGTTCACCGGGCATATTTTTGGCCGGGCTCACGGGCTCGGAGATCCCACGTTAAACCGGCCTTGTGCCACATGATGCCCTCGTAGGGGGTGACTAAATACTAGTCGATATCGGACGACCGACTGAACGGTTGAACTCTCTGCCTTCGGGCGGGGAGGAACCCGAAAGAGGCTACGCCGAAGGGCGGATTCTCTTTCGGGGAGGTAAACCTGACCCTGAACCCGTTTATACGGGTTCAATGGGCATATTTTTGGCCGAGCCCACGGGATCGGAGATCCCACGTTAAACTCGCCTTGTGCCACATGATACCCTCGTTGGGGGGTGACTAAATACTAGTCGATGTCGGACGACTGTCGAACTCTCTGCCTTCGGGCATAGAGGAACCCGGACGAGGCTATGCCGAACGGCAGACTTTTGTACGGGGAGGTAGACAGACCCGATCCCGTTTATGCGGGGTCTACGGGGATTTTTTGGCCGAGCCCACGGGCTCTGGAACCCCACATTAAATTTGGCCTTGTGCCACATGTGACTGCGTGGGGCAGTTACTAAATAGCGTCGGTGTCGGACGACAGTAGTCGACAGTTAGTCGAATACGAAAGTAGTCAGTGACCACGACAAGATTACTCTGCGTAATAACTATTATATCAAGTTCCTAACGCTCTGTACGTCGAACCTATTTAAGACCGATTTAGTACAAATACAAGCCTCCACTGCGAAATAACTCCACAACAATTACCTAGCAAAAGATTTTTTTTTCTTAAAGAACCTCATGTTTGAACCATGAATTTCTTTAGTAAGCTAATTTTCATTTATTAAATGTTCGCCTATTATAGTCCATGAGACACTCAAGGTAGTGTTGCTGAGTGAAGTTGTTGTGTGGATAAAAGAGGAGGAATTCAATGCATATAATTTAAGGAATTTGCATGAAAGTGAAGAGAGAGAGAGAGAGAGAGAGAAAGAGTTTCTTAGAAACTCTTAATATCCCTGAACTAAATTATAAGAGTGAGTCTTAAATGAAATGAGGAAAACAATTTCATATTCTGCTTTCTTAAGATATAAATACTAAAAAAACTAAATATATGAACAATAACCTACATTTGATGAATTTTATTTCAAATACTAGAAATAGAAGCAAAATGATATGGAGAGCGAGTATTATCGACCAAGTACTATTAGTGCGATTGATATTCGAAGGCGTTTGACACCAATATTGTTCCACGGCATTACTATAGTTTTATCTGCGATTACAAAGTCTCTACTACAACGAGAATTACGAAAATGACACCGAGTATTCATTTACATCACAAAAAACTTACAATAAGTTTTTACAAGATAGTTTGCTAACAAGACATAAAATATCAGACACTTCAGTTTCTATTCCGTTTATTTGGACATTCAGGCTATTCTACTGTCAATGAATTATATTTTTGATGTTTAATTCAAGGCTAGAAAAAGCCTTGCGAGTTCCAACAGCCATGTATCTAGATCGTAATATTTAAGAATCTTACATTGTTTAATTGGTTTGTTTTGGTTCACGACTTTCCTGTACCACAGGGAAAGATTTTGAGGATAATGAAAACAAAATATAAGTTAATTAGATAGGGTTTGTGTAAACAAGAAAATCGGCAAGGAATATTGGAAATACTTTCGTGTGCCAAAACTTAATTTCGTAGAATAGAAATCAATGAGTGATAGAATTGTAAATAATCTACTATCAGATTTTGCAATAAGATCTTATGTTCTCAGTTAAGTCGTGTTGCGTCGATTCTTCCTGTTTTGCACGTTTGCCAAATGCCC
>OZ010594.1:60133231-60238231 GCA_963932145.1 Acanthosepion lycidas | reverse complement strand
GAGTCAAATTAGACATATCTCAAATATTATGATAGCGAGATATCTTAACAAAGATTGCGATCACTCATTTTACCCAGACTTACCAACTCACGTATTTTTACGTCGTCGCGTACACAGGACATCTGTCGACCTGGTAAAGTCATATGGCAATCGCTGAAAATTTTAATCAATGATTTTCTTTCTTATAAGAATATCAATGTCTCTTGAAATCAGCAAGCAACTTGCAAAGTTTATTAAATATGTGGTAAACTGTGTTGTTTTATACAGGGCCTGCCCTGTTTTGTAAATTTCTTTCAACTTGCTGGTGAGATTTAATGTGTTGGCTGAAAGCGGAGAGATTTCTTTTCGGTTTCTGACACATACAGAATGTTAAATTATTTCCAGCATATACATCATAATTTTTTTATTCTATTAATATGATTCACCGTGTGGATAACGAGGCCTGCATTGGCGAGACATACTCTATCATATTCATCACATGCAGATCGATAGATAGCTGGATTAATTATTATCCCTTTTTTAATGATAATCTTGACATTTGGACAGTCATTTTTCTTGGGAGATCTTAATGCCTTCAATAAATGAACACCCGCACTTATTTCAATTAAAATCAACAGTTCACCAATTCAAGATCATATCTATGGTACTCTTAAACAGACTCTTTTAAACAGTCCTTGAAGAGCTTCTATTGTTTATGATGGGATCAAATGTTGTAAAGCAACTAGTTATAGATAGTTTACTTTCTGGTGAATAACATAGCCTGTATAGCCTGCGTTTCACAAGCCTGCTCTGATAAATGTGCGATTGGATGCTGATTGCATTGGCCTTTTCGAGGACCACTGGCGTGTACGATATCGAGCGTTGGTAGAAGCTCTACTTAGAGACTTTTGGCGACATAAAACGCATATATCGCACGTTTATTGCAGGCACGCCAGTAGACAGGAATTTTTATCTGCCATCATTTTGCATTTCTCAAGTTCGATCTTTTACATCGTCAAATGCATCAGTCGGTTTTTTTTACACAAGCAGATATTTCATCGCCAGAGTGTGCAATATCCTTTAATGTATTCTCAAGCTATGTGGATTTTTCTGACACCTTCAGTTTGTGGCTAGAAGGTTGGCACATAATCATAGTCTTTTCTAAGGCCGATAATAGGCCCGAAAGATTTGCAGGAACGGGAATGATTATCTGTCAGGGTCTGCATTTGATGTTCTATTTTGTTAACCCAGCCACAGATATCGGTATAAAGAAAACCCCGGACATAAGCTTGGACTTAGATTTTAGCAGAGAATAGTCGGACTTTGAATAGTTTGCCATTTATACGATATCGAATATATATATATATATATATATATGGAATGTAATTTATTAGGGTTGCTGTAGCTTCTTCCTTTAATGTCGGTTTTACCCCTTACCCATCTATATCTAGAGACAAGACGTGTTAGGCTTAAGCAACGTCTAGCCGACAGACAGTGGGGTTAAGAATAAGTAATTGAAATGGTACACCTAACCCACTCATATCTTATCTTCTCTCCCACCTTACTTCTTCACTTCGTTAATTTTTACATATGCTTGACGAGGTCCATCAAAAACGTGTGAATTTCTTTTCATTTTTCATTTCAACCTTTGGAAGTAAAGTCTGATGATCCAGAGCCCTGTTAAAGGGGTTGTGGTGAAATAACTTATTACATGGAACCTTAACGTGGTCTGTTTTTATTCAAACATATCTGCTCTGAATTTTACATTGAGCTCTCTGGATATCATCCTCCTTGGGTCTACCCATGCGGATTACCTAGTTTTGCATAAACTAAATATTAGCTCTTTATAAAATAATTTGAGCTCTCGGTTGGATTACCTCCCATCGGATTACCATAAGGAACCAAACTTCCAACCTAAAATGGATAAATTTACACCGGACTACTCACTCAAGAACATTCCTTACCCTACCATTGAATCCTTCACCATGTCTTTGACGGAAAAAATCATTGACGTCATCAAAAGAATGAGGTGGAAGATTCACTTCTATCTTAATCCACATAACAAACCCACTAAGCTTAATGAAGCCTTTTACTTTAAATCTCGAAACACTCCACCAAACAATAAATTATTATAACCTTTTGAACAAGATTTAATTGAGTTAATCAAGAAAATATCCTTCCAGAAAAGATGCAACCCCTTCCAATGCAAACTTAAACAAGACGTTACAAATATCAAAAATTCAAAAAATTATGGATCAGAGCTGACAAATCTAAAAATATCTACAAAATTAATCCCTCAGAATACAACCATCTGATTCAGAATAAAGTTTCTGGTTCTTATAAGAAAGACAACAATTCTAAACACTTATCCTCCATACACAAAGAAACTGCGAAATTAGCATTTAAATATAATATTGCTGATACAATGCATACAACTCATCTAAAAGACACCTACCTACTTTTTAAAGACCATAAACCTAACTTTCAGAATAATCTACAGTCCAGACTAATAAATCCCTCCAAATCAGAGTTAGGAATAATTTCTAAAAACAGTAAACGCATCTATATTAACAAAATACCCGTTAAACCTTTGGAAAGATTCATCGGACACGATTAACTGGTTCCAGAAAATAACGCATAAAAATAAAACTACTTTCATACAACTTGATATTATCGATTTCTACCCTTCAATCTCTAAAGAATTATTAGAAAATAGTTTAAGTTTTGCCAAAATCCACACTGACATTACTGACGAAGAAATAAAAATCCTAATGGACTCTAGACAGTCCATACTAAAACTTAACAACACTAATTGGATTAAAAAAGACACAGACAACTTCGATGTCCCAATAGGATCATTTGATTCAGCTCAAATAGCTGACCTAATAGCTATATACATTTTAGATATCCTAAGTAGATTCCTTGACCGTCAAAATATAGGACTATACAGATATGACGGGTTAGTTGCTGTACCTGATACCAATGGTCCGTTAACATCCCAACTACAAAAGAAAATAATTAGGGCCTTCAAATTTCTAGGGTTTAAAATCGAGATTTCTTCCAACTTAAAAATGGTAAACTTCCTAGACGTTACATTCAATCTGAACAATAACACTTATAAACCCTTCCAAAAGGAAAACCAATCACCCATATATATAAGTTTCCACTCCAATCACCCGAAATCAATAATTAAACAAATTCCAAATACAGTAAATGCTAGAATAAATAAACTCTCCTCCAGTAAAACCATTTTTAACCAGAATAAATCGGAATACAATAAAGCCCTATTAAAAAGTAACTTTAAACAGACACTAAATCACATAGATAAGTCAGTAAATAAAAAAAACCACCAAACCCAAAAATAGGAAAAGGAAAATTATATGGTTTAACCCACCCTTTTGTAACCTCTCCAATATTAATATAGGTAAATACTTCATAAAACTGATAGAAAAAAACTTTAGCAAAAATGCATCTCTAAAAAAGATATTCAACAAGATGAATCTAAAGATTAGCTATTCTTGCATGGATAATATGGAAAGAATTATTAGCTCACACAAAAGTAAAATCTTGAGAGACCTTCATGATAATCTAAGACAAAATCAGGATACAACCCGAATGGAAAAATCAACATGCAACTGCAGGACAGGATCAGAGTGCCCAGTTGAAGGAATATGCATGGCAGAGAACACAATATATGAAGCAACAATTTTCCCCAAAGAAAAGGTTGAGGAGAAAAAGATATACTTAGGAATATTGGCGGGAAATTGGAACCACCGACTACACAACCACCGCCAGTCCTTCAAAAATAAGTGTAAAAAGAAAAAAAACGGTACTATCAAAACATTATTGGGATTTGTTGGAGAGTGCCTTAACCCCAAAAATAAAGTGGAAAATAATACCAAGAGCCAGAACTCCAAAAAATATCAGAGACAGATGCAACTTATGCATAAAGGAGAAAATCTTCATAACCAAACATAAAGATCCAGACATATTACTAAATAGACACAATGAACTAGTCTTTAAATGCCGGCACAAAAACAACCTAAACCTAAGCAAATACATTGAGAAATAATTATATAGGAAGAACAATATTGAATGATTTTTGTTCCCTTTGTTTTTAGAAATATTACTATGCACGCATGAGCGCCAACACATGACTATATGTATACAACTATGGTAATATACTTGAACACTGATGCACCTGTTGATATGTACATGTATATTTTTTTATATAGAAAAAGAGGCTTACCAGGGTCTTTTTTTTTCTTTTTTTTTAATATGTGAGTGTGGAGGTGTACAATTAGATGGGTACCTATATGTTTTGCCATAGATATGAGAGAGAGGGTAATATATGTGTAAAGATATGGATAATTATACGATTTGGGTATCCATAATGTAATTAAATACTGATATAGTCTTCGAATGCAGGCATAAGTGGGTGTATGGGTGGACATGAGGATAGAGACATGTACGTGTGTATATATGTGTACGTGCAGATTAACGCATATGTGTATGTAGATATGCTGCATATTATGTATGTATATGCATGTAAGTGTGTGTAGGTATATGTATGTGTGTATGTATGTATGCATAGATATGTGTGTGTATGTGTATATGTGTATACATATATGTGTGTAAATGTATATGTGCGTATGTACATGGATTTATATGGATAAGCAGGTGATTTTATGTGTATATATGTATATACGTAAGTATAAGTGCATGTGGAGATATGTATGTAAATATGTGGGTATGTGCTTCTCAGCAGGTGTATATGTGTAAATATGGGAATATACATATAGTTTTTGGTGTGGATGTGTGTGTATATAAGAACTCATAGGTATATAGTGAGACATAGGTATGTAGATATATATAGGGGTTTAGGACATGTGTAGAAGTGTATATGAGTATGGATATATAAAAGATTGTAAAAGAAGGACCTAATTTTCTCCTAGTGACATTTTATCCAACTCACCTCTAATATTCTCCAATTGCAGGTGAGTTTAAATAGCACGCAGGTAAAGTTTAAATTGGTAATTTAATTCAAATTGAAATATACTACCCCATTATTGATGATAAAATTATTTAAATTAGAATAACCGTTGATAATTGGGTACCTAAAAACAACCACGATTTTATTTAATGAACAAAAATCAAACTATATATATATATATATATATATATATATATATATATATATATATATATATATATATATACTTGATAGACATTTCATTAAATATTATAGACAAGTGTTGTCTATTTATTTTATCCAATTTTTTTTTTGTAACATCTGATATGTTTAATAACATTATCGTTGAACGAAGAAAGAAATTGACAATATTGATCCATATTTTTTTAATACAATCGAAGCTTTCGGCTTACATAAGCCATTATCAAAGATGTCAATTACAACATATTAATCAATATACGGACAATGCAATGATGATAGTCTGTTAATTTCAATATATATATACTTATATATATATATATATATATATATATATACCCAAGTATATATGGAATGAATTCCAATAACCAAGTTGTATATGGAATGAATTCCAATAACCAACAATTACTATTCTTAAAAGTGGGCTCAATACAAAGTAGAAAGATATAATTATTTATCTTAAAAAAAATTATAACATAAATATGATATAAAATCACTACAAAAATAGCCATTTTGTTTCAACACCCTCGGTGTCTTATCAAGTGATGACGTTGAATGTAAAATAAATGGTTTTAAAAGTTTCAAATTAATTAACAATCCTTCGCAAGGGGAAAACGTTGTACAAAGGCTAGATGGACCAATCAAAACACAAGTATAGGAAAATTCAAAAAGTTTGATAACGAAGTTATGTTATAATATCTATTCAGATGTTTAAAATATGGGTAGTATTAAAAAAGAATTTATTTCAACCAATAATTACTAAATTATATGATAAAATTTAATATTGAAATTTAAAACTGCTAATTACAAAATCAAAATTTAAAATTTATTCGCTATTAAGTTTACAACTATAAAATTACTGAGTAGAAAAGAAGAAATATATATGTTATTCAATTTATTTCTTCATTGAAGTTACTTTAGCTAATTTAATATCCGGTCTTTTTACAATGTATACATTTTAATCCTAATAGTGTGTGAATGGGGTCCTAAACTCACACGTAAAACAAGCGCAATCAGATTCTAATATATAAGCACCAAGTCATATTTATATATATATATATATAGACACACAAAAAGAGACAAGACAGAAAACATCTTCACGGTCTGTCATGAAAAAAAGGGGAAGTGGGGGAAGGGAATCCAACACACACGAACATACATACACAATTAAAAGTGAATGCACTTTCCATACACATAGATACATATAAATACATGCACACACATCCACAGAAATTGACCCAGACAATCGGATACCACAACCGATAAATATTTAAGACAGAAAATGTCATTACATGAATGCTAACAACCTACTGAAATATAACTTAAGCGAGTAAATATACAAAGATAAAAATGATTAAAAAATAATATTATTTAATATATTAAAATAGTGTATCTAAATATAAAATCGGACATCAAAGTCAACACCCATCGGTAACTACGATGTCCATCTCATACACATATATATATACAAACACACACACACACATACACACACATATACGCATATATACATATACATATACGCACACATACATACATAAATATACATACATACACACCGAAATATCTATACATACATACATAAACATATACATACGTATATATCTCCATGATATTAAGTACACATACACATACATACATATATACACATATATACCCACAAATATACACACATATACGCGTACACATACTGACATATAAATACATATATACACACAGCAATACACAAATATAAACATATATACACACATATACTAACCGATGTGGCCGTAATGACTTACCTAAGTTTCCCTACCTACACGTACACATAAACAATTTCATATACAGTAGGTGTCAACATACATATATACAACTGCAAACCTACATAAGTAAAGACACACACACATATACATATATATACATACACATACATACATACATATACATACATATATACATATATATATATATATATATATATATATATATATATACATACACATAAGTATATACATAAAACACCTATCTATAATAACAAATACACATATATACGTACATACACATAAATACAACGAAATTTAACCAAAAACATATATAAACATACATACATACACATACATAGGCATAGACATACATCAATATACATGCAAACACAAAAATACACACACACACACACACACATACATATATATATATATATATATATATATATATATACTTGGAAGAACAAAAGAAAAGGAAATATCGAACCATGACGCCGTTACACTATCACCTTGTTTTGCACTATTTCTCACGTTGATGGATACAGAAAGCAGAATTTCGACCTTCAACAATATCACCATGATCTGTCCATTCTTGTAGCATTTTTCATGTTCAAATAGCCGATACTGCATTTAACCCTTTAAAATAGGATGATCATTCATAGATTCCTCGATGTCTCTTAGTTGATGATGATTAATATAGGATTGGTCCTAGAAGGATTTCCCTTTTGAACAGATCAGAAAAATATCATATCTATCTATCATACATAACCACCATGTTAGTAAGCAATTTCGTGCAGTCTTTTAATCTAAGAGCTCTTACTGAGGCTTTACTTGTGCTAAAAGCCTGCTCGATGTTGCACGGCTCTTTACCAGAGTACCGATACTGTCAACAGCACCTTGGTGATAAAACAATGTTCAGGTTACATTTTCCAGAACCTACAAGATAGTATGCGAACATTTCTGTCCTTAATAAGGATTGCTCCCTCTCTCCTTTCAAGCAATCGAATGCTACTTCTGCCTCCATCACTACGTAAACAAAACCGTATCTACGAAAGGTCTCCAGCGTGTATGTCAGCTGCTACGTACATCCAGTCCGCCAGGATATGTATGCGTTGGCACTTCGCCATTGCGACCGGGCTTCAGAGACGAGACCAAAACCAGACGTTACAATGTCAACAAACTTCTACTGAGATTGCTGGTGTATGCACTAAACCGTAAAGACACACGCCAACAAGGCTAACGGTTCCAGAACCTAGGATATGCAAGACAGAGCAATTAGCACTGAGACAGGTATTATATCAGAGGTTTCAGTGTTCTGGATGGATATCTTAGCAAAGACGTAGTGTCTATTACACTCAGCGGATTAACTACACGCCTGGACACTAATCAAGCATACATGCAGACATAAATATATATGGAAAGAAAGGGATAGATATTAACAAGCTGGGATATATAAATATATATATATATATATATATATATATATATATATATATATATAGAGAGAGAGAGAGAGAGAGAGAGAGAGAGAGGGGGGGAGAGAGAGGGAGAGAGAGAAAGATAGATAGAGAGATAGAAATATAGATAGCTAGATAGATAGATATAAACATGCCAAGGTAGAGAAATAGAAAGAGATTTATTTAGATTTAAATGGCTTAAAAGTGATCAATATTCGATAGAGCTTGTGTAAATATAAAAGTGAACGTTGAAGTCAACACTTAGAGGCGACAGGCTGTTTCATGTTAGACGCAATCGTTAGGCCTGTCAGTAAGTTTGCATGTCCAACCCGAATTGCTACGTTCTTGCCCTGTTTCTCGAATTACATCAGTGTTCTTGATATAGTAGTTTTTGAAAAACAAAACAGTTCAACAACCTTAGTGATCGAGGCTCCTGCTATGCGAGCTCCAACAATTTGCTCGTTTTCGAACTCGGAGACGTCACGCATTTAGCTTAAATTTTACTAAATTCTAAAAATAAATAAGTCAAAGATAGTAAATTAGATAAATAAACGTATTTACAACGGATATAACCTGCAATTACGAAGTTTTAGTTAAAGTTCTTAATATAATATGTCTTCGAAATATAGGAGTGGATTTTACAACTGTTCCAGTTATTTTCTCCAACCCCCATATATAAATACGAACACAATAACTGAGCAGATTTTTTTCGACTTTTGTATGTAAAATATGTACAATTAAAATTAATTATATAAAACTTATTTGTCAATATTCATCAAGAATTTACTTAATAAATACCACAATATTTTTTATCTATCTATCTATCTATTAGGTTGATGCTTAAGATCCTCATCCAGTTCGACAAAGTCAACCTAAAAAAAAATGAGCAAGCGAGATATTTACAATTTTTATAGGCCTTAGTGAATTGTCACGATTGACAATCTCACACTTGCAAAAGTGGCCTAAGAGAAAGGTAATTGTGGGAGCATGAATCGATGGCAACTCTGTTAAAAATTTGCGCACATGTAAGAACGGAAATTTACAATCTTCGTATCTATCTAGAATTAAATTCTGAAATGAAGAAACGTGTATAGATATGTGTGGGTGTAGTTGAATGAAGTCAGTAAAAAGTTTGTGTTTAGAGGAAACACGTGTTTGAGTAAACTGTATGCTGTGTTTGTATGAAATGACTGCCTATATTAATAGCGTTAGACATTACTTTAATAATTCTAAGAAACTTAAAAATAAAGAGACGCCTGCAAAAACACGACTTTCCCCAAAATATAACGTTTAGAGTACCATGATATATATATATATATATATATATATATATATATATATATATATATATATATATGCATGTGTGTATATTAGGTTGGTGCAAAAATAATGACGTAATAATGTTTTTTTGACGTTAAAAATACGTCAAAAAACGACATTATTACGTCATTATTTTTCCACCAACCTAATATATGTATAGATATAGATAGATAATATCGACGTATGCTACTTATGTTAAGATAATATGAATAAATATTTTTATGTCTTTATTTGCGTATTTTTACTCCTAAATCTGAATGAATTACAAACTAAAAATATACAAAAAATATCTGTGTCGTTACCTTGTAAATATCCACGAAAGCTCCTCGTCTTATATAAAATGACAAAAGATTGTTTATGAATAAAGCATTATTTTTATTGGTGCATCTTCTCAGAAGTCTGAACTAATTAAAAACTAAAATCTGTACAAAAATGTCTTTACTTCATTGTGCGAATGTGTGTGTTTGTATATATATAAATATATATATATATATATATATATATATATATATATATATATATATATATATATATGTATATATATATAGATGAATGTGTGTTTGTAAATATATATATATATATATCTATGTATTTGAATGTGTTATATATATATATATATATATATATATATATATAGAGAGAGAGAGAGAGAGAGAGAGATATTATTAATCCTTTGTAGTGATTTTATAACATATTTATGTTATATTTTTTAAATAAATAATTATATATAGGCGTATATATATATATGTATAGATGTATATATATGTAGGTATATAACACAACAGTGGAAGTTTGTTTTTTTTTAGTAATAACATCTTTGATATCATGTAATGGAGATCAAATCTAATCACTCAGGGTCAAGCGAGCATATATGCGCGAGAGTGGAGATCGCACGCACGCGCTTGTGTTTGTCAGAGAACCAGAGAGCATGATGAAGAGATAAAGGGAGAATATGATATTGGATGATATTATATATATATATATATATATATATATATATATATATATATGACAATTTTGAAAACTTCAATTTGACATGTTTCGCCGATGAACTGGTGTCACCAGAGATACATGTCAAATTGGCGTTTTTAAAGATGTCTCATATATTTGCAAAATAAACATGTTTGCATGATTGCTTTATTATACACTAGTTTATCGTAGCCGACAAAACTGATGCAATTGCATTGGTCATACATTCTACATTATTGCTGTAGGATGCTTATATATATAATTAACTGTATTGTCTGGAAAAATAATTATTTTTATGTCATTAAAATTAAAAACATAATAAAATAATTAGATGTAACCAAAAAATAAATAAAAACTATGTATTAGCAAATTGATCTTAGTATTTGCTTATTAGATATTCTCTTGTTATGGTAACACGAGAGAAGTTCGCATATTGGTGTTGAATAAAGCTTCCTTTTATTATAACCACGGAATATCTCATTTGACCGACAAATATTAGGTTGGTGCAAAAATAATATCGTTTTTTGACGTATTTTTTAACGTCAAAAAACGATATTATTTTTGCACCAACCTAATAGATAAACCTACATATTGTTTTATATAATAGAATAGATTAGTCGAGCTATGAATAATTTTATCAGACTATAACGATAGGAAATATTTTCGTACGAGTAGATAAATAAAAAAAAAAAACTGAAATTCCACGATAACCGTTATATTAATTCCCAATTATACCCGGGAATTTTCGTATTCATCCCAGAGAAAAACTGATAACTTTGTGTAACTATAGAAGAAAACAACATCATAAAACTTTCTCTTCATTGAAATACTTAGCTTTGTTTTACCATAACCTTTCTCTTTAGTTGTTTTGGTATAAGCCTAAAAGGAAAATAAACACAATGCAATTTTTACTACAGTGAAACCTCGGTTCACAAATTTAATTCCTTCCTGAAGGGCATTCTTAAACCGAAGTGTTCGTAAAGCGAAACTATTTTTCCAATAGGAATCAATGTAGAGAAAAAGAGTCGCAGTCAAATAAAATTGGAAAACAAAAGACACAACACAACACATGAATGTATGCAATACGGCAGTCGACTCATAACTTATTCCATTCGGGTTAAGTCGTTTCGGCAACGTTGTTCGAGACCCGAATTTTTGTTCGATAACTGAGGCATTTTCATCTCGAATTTTCCCGATTTGTTCACCATGTGAGCCGTTCGAAAGACAAGTTTGCACTCTATATTATGAAGGATTATATTATTTACCCTATACATTCATATATCATGTAACTCCACAATTTCCATTTTTGTCGTTTTCTTCCAAATATGCGGGTTGTGTAACGGTTATCACGTGACAATAAATTGCCAAAATAAGAATTTTGATAACAAGGGACAAAATGATGAATTGATAAACTTAGTAGGAACAAAAAATATTTCGGCACCACCGTGTAGCTAGGTAGCTGGTATAGACTGGTATAGATAGATAGAAATAGACTGGTATAGATAGATAGATAGATAGATAGATAGGAATAGACTGGTAAAGATAGATAGATAGGAATAGACTGGTATATATATATATATATATATATATATATATATATATATATATATATATATATATAGATAGATAGATAGATAGATAGGAATAGACTGGTATAGATATTAGGTTGGTGCAAAAATAATGACGTAATAATGTCGTTTTTGACGTATTTTTAACGTCATAAAACGACATTGTTACGTCATTATTTTTGCACCAACCTAATAGATAGATAGGAATAGAATGTTATAGATAGATAGATAGATAGATAGGAATAGACTGGTATAGATATTAGGTTGGTGCAAAAATAATGACGTAATAATGTCGTTTTTGACGTATTTTTAACGTCATAAAACGACATTGTTACGTCATTATTTTTGCACCAACCTAATAGATAGATAGGAATAGAATGTTATAGATAGATAGATAGATAGATAGGAATAGACTGGTATAGATAGTGTGACGCAGACCCGATTTCATTAACCACATAGACGTTAGGCTAAAAAATAAAAAAAAGCACCCCAAAGTAAAATCTTAAAGTCTAGGCGAAAATTAGTTAGATATAAAAGAAAAATAAATAAATAAATAAAAATAGAAATTTAATCCAATGCTATCGACTTGCGAGCGAATATGTTCCATGATCAGCCATATTCTCCTCTTCTCTTCATAAATTCTTTCCCTCCTTATCTACTCTTCCACCCACGAGCCAAGGGCCCGTGAACTTTGAAGTGACCCGACGCGAGAATGACCTGGTTCCAAAATTTCGCAGCTATCAGGCGTTTGACCATGAGTGAATTCCAGGCACCATCAGGGTCTCCTGCTGCGATTCACGTGATCAGAACATACTAAGCGGGGATTGAACTTTTGGCCATCACACAAACACTGCGTGATTTCCGCCCCATCCTCCTGCGTACCCGGTCAAGGACGAAGGGAACCCACGTGACTGTCTTTAGGGACAGCAGAATCTAAGAAAGGATTTTCAGTTTCCCTCTGACCAGCGGCAATTGAACGTCGCTGGGTAGAATCGGCAGAGTGCCCAGAGAGATGAAGAAGACAGCCAAGTCTGTCGACTAGGGGGTGAAAGGACTGCTATGAAACGGAATCAACCCAATGAACCGCCTATACGAAATGCTGTGAAACCCCGAACACTTGTGAAGGAAAAGGAATTCAGGAAAATTGCCGGCCGCCCAAAATGTTGTTTTAGCATCAGAACTCTGGCTTCAGCGAATCAGAACTTTGTGTGAAAATATCAACTCGACTGAAGGATAAGTTGATTCTCTTGGTTTGATCTGTTTTTTTTTTTTTTATGTATATATGTATTCGCTCTCACCGTCTGTTCTTTAATGAACCTTTCCCCTTTGTTAAATGAATGTTCTTTTTTTATTTTTTTTATTTATATATATTTATAAATAAATGTTATATTTTGAAATCGATCGTCTTGTGTCTGTTCTTCGTTGATTCCCTTGTGTCGCTTCCATTTCTCAGTGAAGACCGAGAAAAGATCCCACATTTTCCTTTTTTTTTTAAACCCGTGGTTCATCTATATGCTACAGGTTCGTAACAATAGATAGAGATAGATAGATAGATAGATATATAGATAGATAGATAGGAATAGACTGAGATAGATATATAGATAGATAGATAGATAGATAGGAATAGACTGAGATAGATATATAGATAGATAGATAGATAGATAGGAATAGACTGGTATAGATAGAGAGATAGATAGATAGGAATAGACTGGGATAGATAGATAGGAATAGACTGGAATAGATAGATAGATAGTTAGATAGAAATAAATTGGTATATATATATAGATAGATAGAAATAGACTGGTATATATATATATAGATATAGATAGATAGATAGATAGATAGGAATAGACTGGTATATATAGATAGATAGATAGGAATAGACTGGTATATATATATATATATATATATATATATATATATATATAAATATAGATAGATAGATAGAGAGGAATAGACTGGTGTATATATATATATATATATATATATATATATATATATATATATATATATATATAGATAGATAGGAATAGACTGGTATATATAGATAGATTGGAATAGACTGGTATATATAGATAGATAGATAGGAATAGACTGGTATATATATATATATATATATATATATATATATATATATATATATATATAGATAGGAATAGACTGTTATATATATAAATATAGATAGGAATATACTGTTATATATATATATATATAGATAGATAGATAGATAGATAGGAATAGACGGTTATATATATATAGATAGATATATAGATAGGAATAGACTGTTATATATATATATATAGAGAGAGAGAGAGATAGATAGGAATAGACTGTTATATATATATATAGAGAGAGAGAGATAGATAGGAATAGACTGGTATATATATAGAGAGATAGATACATAGATAGATAGGAATAGACTGGTATATATATATAGATAGATAGATAGGAATAGACTGGTATATATAGATAGATAGATAGGAATAGACTGATATATATATAGAGATAGATAGATAGAAATAGACTGGTATAGATAGATAGATATTAGGTTGGTGCAAAAATAATGACGTAATAATGTCGTTTTTTGACGTTAAAAAATACGTCAAAAAATAAAATTATTACGTCATTATTTTTGCATCAACCTAATAGATAGGAATAGACTGGTATATATAGATAGGAATAGACTGGTATATATAGATAGATAGGAAATAGACTGGTACAGATAGATAGGAATAGACTGGTATAGATAGATAGATAGATAGATGGATAGATTGTTATGAAGAAAATGTAAGCAAGACGTATATGAAGAAATATATTAGATAAATATATATATATATATATATATATATATATATATATATATAGAGAGAGAGAGAGACAAGGAAATATGAAGAAAATATATTAGATATATAAAGAGATAAAGAAAGAGATATAAAAATCATATTCGGTTAGAAAATATGAACAACCTTTGTGAGGCTGATAGATAGATAGACAGATAGTGACCAGACTGCGATAGATAGATAGATAGATAGATAGATAGATAGATAGGAATAGACTGGTATAGATAGTGTGACGCAGACCCGATTTCATTAACCACATAGACGTTAGGCTAAAAAATAAAAAAAAGCACCCCAAAGTAAAATCTTAAAGTCTAGGCGAAAATTAGTTAGATATAAAAGAAAAATAAATAAATAAATAAAAATAGAAATTTAATCCAATGCTTTCGACTTGCGAGCGAATATGTTCCATGATCAGCCATATTCTCCTCTTCTCTTCATAAATTCTTTCCCTCCTTATCTACTCTTCCACCCACGAGCCAAGGGCCCGTGAACTTTGAAGTGACCCGACGCGAGAATGACCTGGTTCCAAAATTTCGCAGCTATCAGGCGTTTGACCATGAGTGAATTCCAGGCACCATCAGGGTCTCCTGCTGCGATTCACGTGATCAGAACATACTAAGCGGGGATTGAACTTTTGGCCATCATACAAACACTGCGTGATTTGCGCCCCATCCTCCTGCGTACCCGGTCAAGGACGAAGGGAACCCACGTGACTATCTTTAGGGACAGCAGAATCTAAGAAAGGATTTTCAGTTTCCCTCTGACCAGCGGCAATTGAACGTCGCTGGGTAGAATCGGCAGAGTGCCCACTGAGATGAAGAAGACAGCCAAGTCTGTCGACTAGGGGGTGAAAGGACTGCTATGAAACGGAATCAACCCAACGAACCGCCTATACGATATGCTGTGAAACTCGAACACTTGTGAAGGAAAAGGAATTCAGGAAAATTGCCGGCCGCCCAAAATGTTGTTTTAGCATCAGAACTCTGACTTCGGCGAATCAGAACTTTGTGTGAAAATATCAAATCGACTGAAAGATAAGTTGATTCTCTTGGTTTCATCTGTTTTTTTTTTTTTTATGTATATATGTATTCGCTCTCACCGTCTGTTCTTTAATGAACCTTTCCCCTTTGTTAAATGAATGTTCTTTTTTTATTTCTTTATTTATATATATTTATAAATAAATGTTATATTTTGAAATCGATCGTCTTGTGTCTGTTCTTCGTTGATTCCCTTGTGTCGCTTCCATTTCTCAGTGAAGACCGAGAAAAGATCCCACATTTTCCTTTTTTTTTTAAACCCGTGGTTCATCTATATGCTACAGGTTCGTAACAATAGATAGATAGATAGATAGATAGATAGATAGATAGATAGATAGATAGGAATAGACTGGTATAGATAGATAGATAGGAATAGACTGGTATAGATAGATAGATAGATAGATAGATAGGAAGAGACTGGTATAGATAGATAGATATATAGATAGATAGATAGGAATAGACTGGTATATATATATAGATAGATAGATAGATAGATAGATAGGAATAGACTGGTATATATAGATAGATAGATAGGAATAGACTGGTATATATATATATATATATATATATATATATATATATATATATATATATATATATATAGATAGATAGATAGATAGGAATAGACTGTTGTATATATATATATATATATATAGATAGATAGATAGATAGGAATAGACTGTTATATATATATAGATAGATAGATAGAAATAGACTGGTATAGATAGATAGATATTAGGTTGGTGCAAAAATAATGAGGTAATAATGTCGTTTTTTGACGTTAAAAAATACGTCAAAAAATAAAATTATTACGTCATTATTTTTGCACCAACCTAATAGATAGAAATAGACTGGTATATATAGATAGATAGGAAATAGACTGGTACAGATAGATAGGAATAGACTGGTATAGATAGATAGATAGATGGATAGATTGTTATGAAGAAAATGTTAGCAAGACGTATATGAAGAAATATATTAGATAAATATAAATATATATATATATATATATATATATATATATACATATACATATATATATATATATAGAGAGAGAGAGACAGAGAAATATGAAGAAAATATATTAGATATATAAAGAGATAAAGAAAGAGATATAAAAATCATATTCGGTTAGAAAATATGAACAACCTTTGTTAGGCTGATAGATAGATAGATAGATAGATAGATAGATAGATAGATAGATAGATAGATAGACAGATAGTGACCAGACTGCGATAGATAGATAGATAGATAGATAGATAGACAGATAGTGACCAGACTGCGATAGATAGATAGATAGATAGATAGATAGATAGATAGACAGATAGTGACCAGACTGCGATAGATAGATAGATAGATAGATAGATAGATAGATAGATAGATAGATAGATATTGCCATTTGATACGTTTCAATGGTTGTTAGTTGCTCAATTTAAAATACGATATTTCTTTCCGAACAACATGATCGCAGCGATAAAGAAATGCCGATTTAGCACACTAACGAAGATGATATTTATGACCCAGATATAAACACCGCTATGTGAATGCTGGAGAGGTTAGTAGTTCTGGGTCTATACATTATCTGACCGCCATCAATCTTATTATTACAAAACAACACACTACTGTGACTGTAAACATGAAGATCGCAATCAAAAGAATTAACAAAAACCCCTTGGAGCTGCGAATAAACAAATAAAATATCGTCAAATAAATCGCCTGATTGTCAATAGATACATAACACGTGCTTTCTGTTTTTTATCGTTAGGTTCTATGAGTTGTGTTTAGTTTTAAGCAACTATATTTTTTTTATATTTTAGCAGTTATCAGATCAACTTTAATTTAAAATTCAGTCTGTCAAAAGTGATGTTTTGATTCTTGGTTCTGTATTAAATTTGTATAGAATAGGAAGAATAATTTTCAAAGGGTGCAAGATAGAATATTTATAAAGGATTAATGAGGAAAATACAAAAGAACGTGTAGAAGGGAAAACGGGTTACCCCCGGGACAAAGCTCGCCCGTACGTGTCTCACATTTAGATTTAAGTGTCACGTACTTAGATTTATTGTAGACTTTTTTAAACAAGTGGGGCATAAGGCCAAAGTGGGAAATGGGTTAAGAATCGTCAGAATTAACTATCCTAGACCTAGATAATTAGATTTACGACCCATTTATTCATTACAATTTGCTCAATTGCCCGATATATATATATATATATATATATATATATATATATATATATATATATATATATATGAAGAAATATACCCTTGGGAAAGGTATTAATCCTCTTCTTCTTCCTCCAGCTGTGGGTAAATAGCAGGACAGAATGTCTTCTATAGCCTAGGAGAAGTAGGGTCGTTTATAATTTTTTTCTATTTTTGGATAGTATTTTTTGTTTGATGTGTAGTGCTTCGATGACAATAAGCCATTTTACTGTTTAATTTTGCTATTATTTTGATATTGAGTGTAGCTGTCTAATGTTACTATAATATTAATGTTACTTATACTGTTTATTAACGTATTGCTTGATGACACTCTGTTCCGATAGGTGGCAGATGAGTCTCCATGATAATATGGTTGAGGTGCACCCTATACATATCACACACACACACACACACACATATATAATTTTTTTCAACATATCCTTCGGGAAAGACGAGTGAAAATGCAAGCAAAGAGAACGGCAGCATGTGATATCGTTTATTTCTCTGAGTAATAATTAGGTTGATTTGTAAATATTTCCGGTTCGAATTGATCAGATTCTTATTATTTTTTTTCTTTCTATGGCACATTTCTTTACCTGAAATTACCTAGGCTATACCTTCCTTAACGTCGGCATTTCTTTTTCTTTTAAAGAATCTATTCCGTAAAAAACAAACCGAATTGTAGAAAAATGGTATTCAATTTGCACAATTTCATTTTATCTTAAATCGTGCATGCCATAAGTTTTCTGTTTTTATGTCCAAATTTAGAACGCGTCAAGTTAATAATTAATGTAAATGATCGTACTGTAATGACGAGCGATTTGATATCTACTAATTGATGCTAGTATATATATATATATATATATATATATATATATATGTGTGTGTGTGTGTGTGTGTCTTATAATTTAAGAATATTTTCGTAGGAAAATCTTTCTTTGAATCTATCACTATCAATTTCGAATATTCCTTATGGTATGACCTGAAGAATTGTTAAAACGAATGCATGTTCTTTTATAAATGCTTCGAGTAAAGATGATCATAAAAAATGATAAAAACAATGCATGGGAAAAAAACTTATACAATTGCAAAACCTGCTTATGAGCAAATTGTTTTAAAACTATGTAAATTAACATAAAAACAAATTTACTAATACCAAAATTACTTCGCAAATTTTCTATTTATATGAAATTCTGAACGAGAAATGAGCAAACTCGATTTCAAATTCCAGTTTAATTTATTACTTTCAAGTAAATACACTTTAAAAAGACACGAAACCAACTATTTTCCCAACACCTGATAGCTGAGTAGAGAAGACTATACTATTCGAGCTCGGCCGGCAAGTGGTCTAGCGGAAGGACAACTCTGAATTTCAAACCGGTTGCTAGCATATCCATTCTGTAAAAAACTTACTTGTTTCATAATCATTTAACTCCAAGCGAGGCGACAATGCAACTAAGACACAAGCGGTTACTGTGAGTGGAAGAGAATTAAAAGATTTTAGCGGGGTGAAAGGAAAATAAAATCGGATTTTAAGAAGACATATGATGCTGATTGGCGTTGAATTTAAATGTTTAAAGGACGGAGGTGGCCGTGATGCCAGAAATCGGAGGAAAATTCCATAGCTAGCGTATTGAGGGCTCTGGACACATACTCCCCAGTGGGGTCTATAAGATTTGGGTGAATTAGTTGAAGATTTATACTTTAACAGTATAGAGTCTAGTATGTAGCATTTGATTTTCCCATTCAATGTTGCAACAAAAAAATAATTGGTATTAATCAACAGATATTTGTAAAAATCCAGTCCGTTATCACGGTGTGAAACAATCAACACAGGCATAGCCCATAAGTCGGTTCTTGGACGGACACTTTTTTTTTACTTTACGTAAATTATCTGCCTAAAAGTATACAGGGCAGCCTCGGTTCTTGAACTTCTCACATGACGAACAACACGGTTTTCGAACAGAAGGTTCAAGATGAAAATGCCTCGGTTATCGAACAAAATTTCTTTTCTCGAACAACATTGCCGAACTTGGTTAAGGTTAACGCGAACGGAATAATTTCTGAGTCGACCGCTGTGTTGTATGTATTCGTGTCTTGTGGCGTGCTTTTCTTTTCCAATTTTATTGTATTGTGAATTTTCCTATTTGAAAAATAGTTTCGGTTTAAGAACATTTCGGCTTACAAATGGCCTTCAGAAACGAATTAAATTCGTAGGTTCCACAGTACTTCGATCATTTATGAATATGTTTTGGGGTCCACCTCTTTTTCATATAAGTGGACTCTACCAAGTGTTACTTGGACTGCTGCCGTTAAATACCCAGAGTCGGTAGTCGGATAGTGAGAGTCAGAGAATATACGAACGGAGATAGTGTGAGATAACCTCTTGTAGAAGTCAGTTACAAGCACGTAGACTCTAAGGAAGTCCTACTTCGATACTGTATATATTTATCTGTATTTCCTACTAACCGTGCTACTGGACTTACTAACATTATTACTCTATGTATGATTGTGTAAATACATTTTATTTCTTATATTTAATTATTGCGTTTGTCATTCCTTGGAGACCGAATTCATTTCGGAATCCACAATAGAATAGCTATGCTCATTATACAATGGTATATGGGTGAAGCTCGTGATGGCCAGAAATTGGCGGCTGAAATCTCCTCCGATCTAGCTCTACCATCTTAGTGAAGGTTAACTGACTGGTTACCTTGATAGTCCTGAAAAGTAAACCGGTTACATTCCCTCATCGCCGATCAAACTTTCAACTATCAAAGGTATTTAATCTGTCCCCCCACTAAGACGAGATGTGATACAAGTTCAATTTTTTGGTGGGGACCCGAGTACGTACACCCGGGACGCAAACAAAAATTCTACTCAGCCCTCGCAACTGTCGACCTCGGGCAGCTGTTCGCCAGAGCTGGGAACCTCTAAGTGTTATTTTTTCAGTTGCCTCACTGTCCATTGACCCAGAAACCCCCGAACGCACTCTGTCCAGAGATTCAACTGAGAGATGATAAGTAGACGTGAAATTACTCAAAAAGAGTAATTTACACACTTGAACTATCACATATCACGACGAATGTATGGCCTGACATTAACAACATTTACCGGCCTGAAGTTCCGAGAAATTTTCATAGAAAATATGCGTCCTCCGACAGAAATCGAACTTGTAACCGATTGGGTCACAGAGGAGTGTTCGGATAGCAAGGTCGATTTTATTATAAACAGAGCATTTACTTAAATATTTCTATCTATAAAAAGAACGTATTAGGTTGGTGCAAAAATAATGTTGTTTTCGCACATATGTTACTATGTGAGGAAACGACATTATTTTTGCACCATCCTAATATAAACATAAAAATGTCTTAAATATTTGGCGGATTTTGTCCATTTCATAATGCATGACGTCATTTGTTTACATTTGGAAAAGCATTGAGCAGATATTAATAAATGAGAAAAATCATGGACAATTGTGTAGAAAAACAGTAAAACCGACCTTGATAGCCGAATGCTCCTCTGTGGCACAATCGGTTATGGCACGTCAAGCTATATGACGGTTTCATATAGGAAACAGGTTCAATTCCTGTCGGAGGACGCATATTTTCTATGAAAATTTCTTAGACATTCATGTTAATAGTGTTTATCATAAACAGAGCATTTACTTAAATATTTATATCTATAAAAACAACGTATAAACATAAAAAATGTCTTAAATAATTTCCTGACTTTGTCCATTTCAATATATATATATATATATATATATATATATATATATATATATATATATATATATATATATATATAGTTAAATTCCCAGATAAAAAAGGGCTTAGACAGAAGCGTCTATCTTTTTAAATTTGGATTTTTTTTTAATGTAACTATAACAACAAGAACATTTCGATTTCATTTTTGCTTTGAAAAAGTCGGAAGAAGAAACGCGTCGGCAAAATCTAAGATCTTTTTTTCCAATTGTGATTTTATTTATACCATATATATATATATATATATATATATATATATATATATATATATATATATATATATATATATATATATAATTTCATATATACAAGGGCTTCTTTTGGTTATAAGAATCAAACCTCAAAAGTGAAACTTGATATTGCAAAATTATTGAGTGACGAGAATAAAATCTTTGAAATTAAGAAATTAAAAAGAGGTAAATGGAGCAAATATGAAAACACTAATAAGTCCAAATCCAGGAAAATATGGGCCTATAATGATTTCACAAAATCTGATGTGACAATGTGCAAAGTGTAATAAGGTAGAAAGTCGATTGATCAGCAAGAAAATATTTGAATAATGTGTCGTGACGAATGCAGAGAATATATGCAGGATATTAGATTCTTCCGAGAAAGACAAACTACTATCTGAGAGTAAACGTTGCTAATAGAAACATTTTGGGACAAAACGTTTTTGGAAACTTATTTTTGAACAGTATGTTTTACTGATGACAGTAAATAGCTTTTATTTAATGAATTGACTAAAGGTTCGTTCTTCACGGAAATAGTCAAAGAAAAATATAGAATATTATATAGTGGAGAGTCTGTGTCATAAATTATGCTGGCGTTGTATAATTGGATGCCCCTTCATATTTTATAATGTTCTCAAGATATATGTAAATCATGTATTACAATTTCTTGGACAAAAATTTTTTAGAGTGAAGCAAGTCACAACCAAGAAGCCATTATCTAAATCAGAATCTACTGTTCAACTTAGTAAAAGGGATTTCAAGCACACTAACTTAATGGAATTCTCTCCAGTATATATACATATATTACTTCAATAAGAATCTTGTAGCCTGTCATTAAAAATCATGTATAAGATAAGATAAAAATATTCAAGCAAGCTAGACCTGTGCGAAATAATATTATTTTTGCATTCTGGTACATTACTAATTTATTTATAAGTGTTTATAATGCATAGTAGATTACTAAACAGTAAACGTATTAAACGAATTCGAAAATCAGCACTACATTCGGTGCATTACTTTGTTTTGTATACTGTAAGTACGGTACAATTTTTCTTTTTTACTTTTCACTTTATTTTGAAGAAAGAGAAAACAATAACGATCAATGTTTTAGTAGCACGTACAATATCAACTAGTTTTCTTTTTTATGTATGCGATTTTATAGCTGGTCATTAATTCGGAATCGTTAAGGAGGAAGTCGTTAAGTGAGATGCGTCTGTATTGATTTTCATTTGTCAGTGGGTCTTATGATCAATCAGGTAAAAACGAGGGATTTCTGTTAATTCACCCCAAAATATTAATTCACAACGAAATAAAAAAAAAAATTATATTTACTAAAATGCACACCAAATTCTTTCAAAGTGGGTTGATTTTGCGATCGCCGCAAATGTGGGTGATTTGGGCGCGCTATTTCTAAGTATGGAAACTCTGATCGATTTCACCCTGATAATCAAGAAAAACAAACTAAAAAACGGTTTTTTCTTCCTTTTTTTTTAATTGTAAAAAATCGCTTTTAAGTACCTCGAATATCCGCCGAACTTACGAAATGCGAATAACTTCATGATTTTTGGTAATCTTTATTCTGAATGTTGTTGCGAAGCAAGCTAAACAAATTTTGTTTTAAATTTTATTATTTCAAAAGAGTGCCAAAAATTTAATAAAACAAACTTCGATTTAAAATTCATAATTCCTTGGGGTGGATTAATACTTTCGATACGTAACTTACGACTACCTTCTAAAGTACCTATATATTGACTGATCGAAATCAAATTGAAAAAAGAAACATTGTTTACCGTGAAATCCTTCAAAATTAAATTGAATTAAAGAAATTATTAAACAACGATGTAAGGTTTTTGACAAATTATTTTCCAAACACATCAGCTTTATTCAAATTTCATTAATCTGTTTGTGAAATTGAACGACACGTAGAGTTTTTAAATCTCGACGAAAATGTTAGCGATAACTTCAACAATACTAATTACTGTATGGATTTCAACACGGGTAAGCGTGTCGCCATAAAATTCTAATCGTAGAAAAAGTCTGAAATTCTTCCAACACTTTATAAATCTATTGTGTCAGGTACAGAAAACGCAAAAAAAAAAAAACACGAAAACCAGCTTGACATTCTATATTTTAATTCGGTTTGTATACTGCAAATTAAAATGAATATTTATTGTTCAATTTAATTATTAATGATATATATTTTGATCAATTTTGAAGAAAGAAAAACAATCACGTCCATATTACAGTTCAACGTACAATACTGATTGGTTGGATTTCTAATGTTTTTATTTTAATTTATGAGATTTTACAGCTGTTCGTAAGTCCTAGGTGTCGTGAGACGGATAAATATTTATGTGCGGAGTGACTCCACATGATTTTAGTATAAATGAACAAATCAAAAGTTTTATCTCACCCCTTAAATTTTACATCATTAACAGAATTACAAGAAACGTTTTACGTCATCATAAAAGTAACAGGAAAAATTAGAATCTACGATCTATACACAATCTTTGTTCACCAGAAAATACTCTCAAGGGTTGGATATAAGAAACATCATAATGAACTATTTTATTTTAATACTGATAAAAAGAAAGGAAAAAAGGGAAAGAGATTTGTAAAATAGTAATTAAAGTGCAGAAATAGTCAATACCAAATTATCATCTGCGCTTTTACGCAGAGGGCATTTGAAAAAAAAAACGAAATCTTTTTCTGCTGCAGTCCCGAAATAAAACTCGACACGCTAATTATACCAGAGCAAATATAACATATATATATATATATATATATATATATATATATATATAGCAAACAAGTCTGCTGGATATTTCATTATAGTTACAGAAATATGGCTCAAAAAGAATATACAGTGTAACCCGGATATAAGAGAGATTTTCTCTGGTCCCAAATTAAAGCCTGTGTTAATGTATATAATTTAGACCAAACCCGGATATAAGAGACTTCTTCTCCGGTCCCGACAACTCTCTTATATCCGGGTTACACTGTATTTACAACTTCCACAAGACAAGAGGTGAATACTTAGAATTCTGCTCAAACTCGTTTAAATAAATGCTCGGATAAAAAAAAAAAATAACAGTATTCCTCGTAGAAAATAAAAAAGAGGAAATTCCAGGCAGGGAACCAAGCTATCCAAATCAAAAAGCAAGACCTGATATTTGTAATCAATGAAAAGTGTAGTTTGGAGAACGACTGACATTGTGACAAAATGAAAAAGTACGAAAACTTTTTAAAAAAATACCAGGGCCTCTATACAGAAGAAATTGGTAGCATACTCCGAGGGCCAAACCGCTTTCGTGTCGTATTCTGATTTTGCAGAAAGTCTAAAAAGGGAAAGAAAGAAAGAAAGGAAAAAGAAAACCGCTTCACCATTGAATGCGGTCAGGGAGAACGTGTAAATTAGCTTCTGATAACCAATCAGGTTTCAAGTTTCACTGAGTGGAATGGATCACGCAGAAAAAAAATATGCTAATCCACTTCTCTGCTCCACAAATCGAAAACCTGGAAAGGGTCCATGAACCTGTTATAAGAGCAACAGATTGTTCTTATCAAGGGAGTAAGTGTGTGTGAGAGATAGTGTGTGAGAGGGAGAAGGCGAAGGGAAGGAAGTGAGTGAGTGAGTGAGTGAGTGAGTGAGTGAGTGAGTGAGTGAGTGAGTGGAAAAAAGCAACATTGCAAACTTTCATTATACTATAAGAGCATAGAGAGAAAGGATACAAATTGTTTCTATCGTCGTATGTATTGTGGTAAGAGAATTTTGACTCAGTATTACAGACTCACAGATACTGATACATCAGCTGGTTGAGCTCGTTGAACGGGCAGTTGGCATCCTAACCACCAGGTGCTGCTCTGTGCCTCTACTAGATGTATGTGACCTCCCCGAACAGGGTTGTTGACCCAACCGCGCTTAAGCCGTGTATAGTGAGACAATGACTGGTATATATATATATATATATATATATATATATAAGTACCCATGCTAAAGGGAAATGATGGGAGTATTTTACAAACACGCGGGAAAACAGAAGCTACGTTCAGAGAAGGCCAACTATCTAAAGTGACTCATCTCGGTACTGACATGATTCGACGTTGCTTAACCTGATCGTATGAGAAACAGTGTTTCAAATTGATGTGGCCGTAACGACATCAATTCGAAACACCGGATCTCGTAAGATTACGTTAAGCAACGTCGTGCCTTGTGCGTACCTAGATAGTTGACCACTTCGTAATACCAGGTACTGTAAGGTTGGATGTTTGGTATTGTAATTGATAATGGCTCGGAATTATTAATCGGAGAGCCGAGTTCTAATGTCAGTTATTTTCTTTATATTCACTTACGCGCAAATACTCATTTCTTTCCTTCTAGCAATCTGTTAATTGACAAAACTTGCAACCTTAAATCATTATTATTTCAAAAATTCATACAAAAATATTTATTAGCTTTAAATAACCTGCAAAGTGATGATAAGCCATAGAAAAAGAATAAAATTAAAAAAATAATGTACTTATTTAAAGATATATCGCCATAAACTATATTACATCTATTTTTAGAAATACCAAACAGATGTTAAATAAATGATTTAATCCCAGTGAACTATTTAAACATGTTCTTTATACTAACCATTCGATATTTTCTGGCTTTAAATATCTAATAAACCGTAAAAGGCAATCAAGCAAGACGTTTGTATAAAACGTCAAACCCACATACGTAAACCCCAAATATTAATTGACAAATCTGGCTTTGAATAAAGAATAATGTCAGTTATTGTATATTTACTCACGCGTTTTTATTAGTTTGTACAATTATGGCATTACATTGTAATGACTGACACGTCTAGAAACATAAAGAAATACTTTACAGATGAGAGTAGAATATGGAAAATTCTAGAAATGATAGCAACCGTCCAGACTACAGGAATACTGCAGAACATGCTGAAAAAGGGGAAAATACATTGGTATATTTGATGTAAAATAACCCCCAACGATAAGTACCATGAATCTGATAGGTACACGCAAGCATTTATTGTTTTAAATGATTTCTCTTTTGATGCAATCATTTACCAAGATTTGTGATAATTGAAGATTAAATGTCATTTTATAATAACTGGCGGTATTTCATTATATACACATTAACATAGTTAATGCGTTAGGTCCCTGCAGGACGTTAGCTATCATGGTTCTCCTTCAGATTCCATTGTTCATCTTCTATGCGATGAAAAGATTTCTTTGGAAAGATAGACGAGGAACTTCTCCAGAATTTTAAATTAAAAGTTTTCTTCTCCTTGAAAGATTGTTACCCAAGGTTAGAAAGTCATTCTATAACGGCCATTGAATCTATAGCTGGAAGATGTTCTTCGCGCCTTACATAAAAGAAGAGTTCCAAAATAAACGCAACTGTCTAGTCCGGAACTTAAACGCGACTCTGCGATTTTACTTTCTGCACCGATCCTTCTTTACGTTATGTATATTGTTGTTGTTGTTGTTATTAAGATTTCCTTTGATTTCTGTTGTATATATATTTCTTTCCGGGACTCAGACAAAGACTTAAAGACACAACAGATTTAATGACATTTTCCACCGATCATTTTTGTCAAAATCAAAACAAAAAAATAAAAATAAAAAAAATAAGATCACACACATTTTATATAGATAAATCCATTCTTTATTTTTCTTATTTCATTAAGGTATGGGCTACCAGGAATCCCTACATTGAGTTCATCTAAACATTTTATAATCAATCCGATGGCTCCAATTACAACTTGAACTATTATTATGTGCCACACTTTTGAGATTTTCCATTTAAAGAACCCCGCATAATTTTGTGAAGATGTTCAAAGATAAATTACAATCTGCTGAGACTTCCATTTCAATAAGTGTTGTGGAGTTATTTCACAGTGGAGGTTTGAATTTGTACTAAATCGGTCTTAAAGGGGTTCGACGTACAAAACATTAGGAACTTGATATAATTGGTATTACGCAGAGTAATCTTGTTGTGGTCACTGACTATTTTCGTATTCGACTGTCGACTACTGTCGTCCGACATCGGCTCTATTTAGTAACTGCTCCACGCAGTCACATGTGGGGTTCCAGAGCCCGTAGGCTCGACCAAAAAAATCGCCATAGACACCGTATAAACGGGATCGGGTCTGTCTACTTCCCCGGACGAAACTCTGCCTCATCTGGGTTCCTCTCTGCCCGAAGGCAAAGAGTTCGACTCTCGTCCGACATCGGCTAGTATTTAGTCACCCTCCCACGAGGGCATCATGTGACACAAGGCCGGTTTAACGTGGGATCTCCGAGCCCGTGGGCTCGGCCAAAAATATGCCCATTGAACCCGTATAAACGGGTTCAGGGTCGGTTTACCTCCACTAACGAGATTCCGCCCTTCGGCGTAGCCTCGTTCGGGTTCCTCCCCGCCCGAAGGCAGAGAGTTCAACCGTTCAGTCGGTCGACCGACATCGACTAGTATTTAGTCACCCCCCCACGAGGGTATCATGTGGCACAAGGCCGGTTTAACGTGGGATCTCCGAGATATATAACGTGGGATATATATATATATATATATACATATATATATATATATATATATATACATATATATATATATATATATATATATATACATATATATATATATATATATATACATATATATATATATATATATATATATATATATATATATATATATAAACATTAAAGACGACTGACAACGTACTGAGGTTAAGCTTTTAATCCAATTTTCTTGTGTTCGTATAAGTGTTCTTTTTAGTGGGCAAGAAAGATAAGAACCGTTTAATAAAACCCTTAATCTTTTCTGTCGTCTTTAATCAAACTTGTATTAAAATGTGATTTCAGCTCAAATACACAATAATACGTACATATATATATATATATATATATATATATATATATATATATATATATATATATATGTGTGTGTGTGTGTATACATATGCTTATGTATATGAACGTATGTATATACACATATGCATATGCATATATATGTATATATATATATATATATATATATATATATGTGTGTGTGTGTGTGTGTTTGGCTGTATTATTCAAACATTCTCAGCCCAGCTTACTTACTAGTATCTACTAAGTGAACCAAACCTAGTATATATATATATATATATATATATATATATATATATATATATATATATATATATATATACCTTTTGGAAAAGCGTTTGTCTGGGCCGTGAACGTTTCAGTGTTGTATGATAAAGATGTGGGCAAAATACAAAATGCTCACAGTCAAACACGTGTACATACAGACACAAAAATATGTACAGTGTTCGATGGATAAGTTTTCGTCTACATTACGCAAAATTGAAAATTTAATATTCTAACAGCTATATTTTCCAAAAATAAGCAAAAATATTCTGAAATACGAAATAGTAAATTTATTCAATAAAATCCACACTGGCTTTAATCTCGGCCCCAAATGACTACGGAATCTCCAGATGAAAGGAATAGTGTGATTGCAGAAATTGTCTGACAGTCATGAGTGGTTTCTCCTGTGTGTGGTATGGTGCAAAGTCCAGTTGCCAGACAAAGGGTCTTCGAGTAGCCACTCTCTTCACACAGGGTAGCACTACCTCAAGTCGCGTCATGTAGACCTCTGTGTGGAATCTGAGGCCCTCACCAACTGCGGTTGTTCTTTTCTTAGCAGAACGATCAGAGCGAGTTTTCTGAATACCGTACCTTCGTAATCTGCGTTAGACTCACACAACTCTTTCCGAACGCTTTGCACTGTCCACAGATTGACACACAAAAACGCCGAAATCTTCGTATAGGAGCTTCCGGCGCGAATGGCAAGCAGTGTTGAGTTTCGTTCCCAAATTTCTGGCGAACTTCATTCCATCATTGTGTTCTTTTTCTTCCAGACATTGACCAACTGACCGTACTGTATTGTGCCATTGACAAAATGAAAAAAAACATCAATGCGCAATGTTAAAGATATACTATGGCGACAATTTACCAATCGTACACTAAATATATCGGTATACACACACACTCACTTACACACATACGCACACACCCTCACACACACACACACACACACACACACACACACACACACACACACATATATATATATATATATATATATATATATATATATATATATATATATTGAGAGAGAGAGAGCGAGGGAGAAATAATGAGGTAGAGAAAGATGATGAGGGAGAGAAAATGAAACTGGGAGATAGACATTACATATATATATAATAAAATAACACGCACGCACACACATGCATACACACACTCACAAACGCACACACACACACATATATATATATATATATATATATATATATATATATATACAAAGAAATCATCACGCATAGAATCAATCAGCAATATTAATGCTATTAATAGCGATATCCATCGCAAGTAGTATATAATGTATGCATTAAAATACTGTTAATCCATAGAACGATGTGAAATTAATTTATAAAACTGTTATCTTTGATTCCAGTTTATATATTTTTTTAAATGCAAGTACTTTCGAATAATCCTTTATTCATCGTCAGGCATTTTTTTTTTCCTTATAAAATTAAAATTTGAAGACGAACTAATTGTTTGTAGACCGAAAGATTTTTTTTTTTTTTTTTTTTTTTGAGAATGTGCTATTATTCACGGTTGTGTACAATATCGGAACTTAAAATTTTGAAAAACTTAGCGTTGCGTCTTTGCACGTTCCGATAATATACACAACCGTCAATAATAGCACATTCTCAAACAAAACATCTTTCGGTCTACAAACAATTATTTCGTCTCCAAGTATTTAATTTTATAAGGAAAAAAAATATGCCTGACGATGAATAAAGGATTATTCGAAAGTACTAGCATTTAAAAAAAAATATATATATATATATATATATAAACTGGAAACAACGGCAACAGTTTTACAAATGAGGATCACATCATTCTATTGATTAACAGTATTTTAATGTATACATTATATTCTACTAGCGATGGATATATTGCCAATAATAGCATTAATTTTGCTGATTGATTCTATGCGTGATTATTTCTTTGTATATAAATTATATTATTCCTAATATATATATATATATATATATATATATATATATATATATATATATATATATATATATATATATATATATATAATGTTTGTGTATGTATGTATATATATAATCGTGGCCTGACGATTGCATCTAGCATGAGACAGACTGTCGCCTCTAAGTGCTGACTTCTATTTTCACTTTTATATTTACACACGCTCTATCTCTGGTATTGAGCACTTTATCCCATAAATATAGCACATCTTAAGGCTATATTTTTATATATATATATATATATATATATATATATATATATAATAAAACAACATCTATATATATATTACAAAACAAAGACACATATTCTCTCATATACGCATCTGATGTTTATTATAAGAAGGATTTTATATTTGATCTCGAAATCAAAATAATATTAAAAAGCAGAATAGAAATCTCTCGTCATTTCTCAAGATATAGACAGTAAAACAAGCCGCAGAAAAATACCTAAAACTGAGATATAATATATAATTTGAAAATTGATGGTTACAAAACATTGTAATTGGATACTCCGTCAAATAAGTGAGCATTTAAAAGAAAGAAACTCTAGTGGACGATTGAGAAAAGAACTTATTTCTTTGTGGAAACTTGATATATTATCAAGTGGGTTAACGGTAGGAATATTATGTTAAGAAAATTTGATACATAAAACACACAGTAGCATCCCCATACACATACAAAATAACATACGCTCGCCTATCCACTTACGTCTCAAACTTAGAGAATGAAAGATGGACTAAAATTAGGTTTTAAATGTATTTAACACGGCTAGAAAAATATTTTAAAGAAAATTTCATGTTTGTTGGAATGCTTTAGTTTTTTCTGTAAAGAGTAAAAGTCCAGCGTTGTTCATCTCGTTAGTGCAATATAATTGGATGCTTAAACTCAAGAACAAATAAGAAAAAAGCAAATTCCGTTCTGTATAAAAGCGACAAAATAAAACCGAAATTTTCTCAGCGATTATCGAAATGAAAAAATTACAAGCATCAGTAGATAGTGATGATAGAAGCGTATAAAATGAAATAAAAACCCATAAAAACCTGCTTAAATGTTAACATTATATATAAATTGATATGTTGATAGATAGATAGATAGATAGATAGATAGATAGATAAGCAGATAGATACATATGAAAAGACTGACACACACACACACATATATATATATATATGTGTGTGTGTGTGTGTGTGTGTGTGTGTGTGCGCGTGTGCGTGCGAGTGTGTCTGTTTTGTGAGAGGGACATAAAAGCAGACCGAGATAAATATGATACATAAATAAATAAATAGAGAGACAGATAGATTGTCATGAAGAAAATGTTAGAGAGACGGATAAAAGAAAAATAGAGAGAGAGAGAGAGAGAGAGAAAAGAGAGAAATATGAAGAAAATATATTAGATACATAAAGAGAAAAAGAGATATAAAAATCATATTCGGTTAGAAAATATGAGCAACCTTTGTTAGGCTGAGAGATAGATAGATAGATAGATAGATATGAAGAACATGTTAGATAGTTCTGATGAATATGTTAGTTACGTAGAAAATGTTAAATACAGAAACGGAAATGAAGAAAAATGTCAGAGAAATCGTTAGATATATATATAGAGAGAGACATAGGAAGAAATTATGTTAGATAGATATATATATATATAGATAGATAGACTTTGTTCATACCTATCTATCTATCAGATCGGTAGATAGATATCAAGAAAACCTTTTAGATAGAAAGATATGAAATCTGTCAGATCGATAGATAAACACATTGATACGAACACAATCTGTTATATAGATATATAGATACATACATACACATGAATAAATCTGTTTGATAGATGGACAGAGGAATAGAAACAAAATCTGTTAGATATTAAAAAATGTACTTGTTAAGTACATTGAAATGAACAAACACTGTTAGATAAAAAGATTGATAGATATTAAGCAATAGAGGCATAATTATTAAATATTGCCAAAATGTTGTATTCATTTTCATTCTTTTACACTTACTATTTAGATAAATAGACTTGTGAAAAGAGAAATTAAAAAGAAGCAAGCGTTTCTTTCTTTTTAAGTATTGTATTGATATTATCTTTTAAAATATGAAAATAAAATTGTTCTTCTTTTCTAATAGGCAATGGTACATTTAAAAAGCGTCCGTATTTCAAAGCCAGTATCTTCAACGAAAATGGAAAATATTTCCAAAAGTTTAATCCCAAAACCAAAGCAAGAAGAATAAAATAAAACCATATGTAAATAATTGGAAATCAATAAATCGAATTTGTTTAATGAATTTTGTTTTCAAAGCGGTTCCTCTGAAGCTTTGGGACCGATAACGTGGATAGCATGTTTGTTTCAAGTACGCAATCTTCTACAAATATTAAAAAAAAAAAAATAATATAAAAAGAAACCAAAATGTACAAAATTCTAAGATTCCATCTGACTTGAATAACTTTTTATTGAAATGAAATCAAATAAATATCTTGCCTTGAAACTTTCATTGCTGTCGGCAAATGATATTTTCGTAAAAGCCGTTATAGTTCCAAACTTAGTGTTGTAATTTTACTTGCTATATAATAACAGACATGTTTATGTGAAACTTAATCGCATTCTCGCAATATCGATATCTGTGTACATATTTTCACTGATTGTCGAAATTCTCTAGTGATTTTCCAAGTGTAGCATAGATGTAGCACCAGGCCGAAAGTATGTGGCACCCAGTGATGATCGAACTCACTATTCACTCGTAATTGTTCTAGCGAACCAATCTTGCTAACCATTACACCGCCTCGACGTGCCCAAATTGATTTTCTAAACGTAGCTTTGATGTGACACAAAGCCGAATGTTTGAGGCACCTAGTGAGGATCGAACTCCCTATACAGTCGTAATTGTTCTAGTGAAACAGGCTTGCTAACCATTACACTAACTCGAGGTGCTTGGGATGATTTTCTAAGTATAAGTTAGTTGTGGCACAAGGCCGAAAATTTGAGTCACCCAGTCACGATCGAACTCACTATACAGTCGTAATTATTTTAGCAAGACAAATCTTGCTAACCTTTGCACCACGCCGAGGTGTCCTTGTCGAAATTCTTTATAGCAGAACAGTTGAATAATCAAACTTTTTTGTCCTATGTTCTCAGTTCAGATTTCTGTCCATCCAGATTTTCATTTAAATGCTCTGCTACAATCTCCTGGCCAACAGCCGAAGACCACATATTATTACCTGGATTGCCCGTCGGTCCGTACAGTAGGCCCTCTGGTTTTGAATTCAGAGTGGTCCTTTTCATAGACCAGTTGCCTTGTGTGGCAACCTGTATAGGATTTCGAACTCGGCTGTCTTATTCCTTAATACTTAGCCTTAATCCATTATTCCACTGTGCTTCCAAAAATTTTTAGCGTTGATTAATTCTACATCCTGGATTCAGAATATGTTACATCACTAATTTAATTTTAAGTTTGTTTGCTCTTGTCCGAGATAATTACCATTACTTTCTTATATACTATGATCACACCTAATATCTCTTAAAGCGGTCCACAGCTCTATTACGATCTAGTACCTACCTACAGATTAGTTCAACTTCCTAATGACCAGTGCTGACTTAAGCAGATAATTTAATATAAGCTCCCTTCCTTGCTTTTCTGTAGTGTACATTTCTCATATCTTTTTTCATAGCAAAGCTCACCAATTCGGTCGCAGTCATACGTTTTCTTCTTCTGTTTTTTGCCTCTTTAGATTTCATATATCCTGCGAAAATGCAAATCTTCTTCCCTGATATTTATTTCTATTTGTTTTTATTTCCATATATGCTACATCCATTTTTCTGTATTTTTTTTTTTTTTTCATTTTTGTGAGAAGAGTCATCGTGAAAGGTATCCATCCAACTTTTAAACGACGAAGTGAATGTTTTCCCAATCGCTAGGTCATTATGGGATTTTGCTATGTCGTTGGCCAAGATACCCGCTGAATGAATATTTTCGTCTGTTCCGACGCGGAAAATGTCCAGTCGCTTCTGGAAATATGCAGTCATTGCTGTCAATAGCTGTTATGATTGTTCTTGCTGTTGGTGTAAAGAAAAAGCTTCTCAGGTGAAATTGCCATGTTGATTTTGAAATTCGACGCCAAAAAATTGTTATTTCCCAGGCTGTTGGGATGAAAAAAAAGGAATAAAAATGGAAGACATGTATTTTCACACCTAAATAAACAACATTGAATCCTTCACTGTCTGAGATCAGCAAGGGTTGACTGGATTGAAACAATGAACTCCGTGAACGTGTTATTTGTCTCCATGTTCAATTTAGAAATGGCGCACTCGTCTTCACAGACAAGGGAAGTAAATCAATTGCATTTTGTGTTATTGTCCTTTATAGAGGAAGGAAATTATATTTCCCCTAACAAATGGTTTCACTTGTTTTTGATCACAGTGTTTAACATCTTATTTTATTCTTCATTTCCTATCTTGATCTGCTGTCTCTCTTTTAGTTTCGTCGATTGATGGGTCCCTATAAAAGCCTTCGTTAAAACAATACATCTTGTAGAAGGAAATCAAACCAAACCCAATCATTGAAACAGAAGATAATGTTCCGAAACAACGAATGACATAATTTGCTAATGTTACCAGCTACTCAGCTCAGAGGCCACAGACTTGTATAAGAAGCCTAAAGTTATTAGGTTGGTGCAAAAATAATGACGTAATAATGTCGTTTTTTGACGTTAAAAATAGGTAAAAAAACGACATTATTACGCCATTATTTTTGCACCAACCTAATAAACATGACCCAGAAAATATTTCAATAAGTCGTGAATTACGTCCATTATTGGCTTCATTTTTCATGATTAACCTAGTTAGAGTTTCGTCCCGTTGTCGTTATCATTAGCACTTCCCCTAGTGTCTTACATTTTGATTCCGTGAGATATTTCAACGTTAATTATTTGAATTGAAAAACACTCCATAAGTTAATTTACAGATAGGATCGTTTTGATTTTCATGGTATTACAGTTTTGGCATTGCTGTCAGATTCTCTAATTTCTTTAGGTTTTGCACTTGCTACGAATAACATTGAGGGGTGTTCATTGCCACTTGGGCATGTGTTTTGTGGAGAACTGCGCCTCTAAATCATTTTTTGTTGTAGTTTAAGTTGTCTACCTGTACGCGAATTGCCCAAGTCTTCAAGTCTTAAGTGATTCATATTCATTACCAATCAGCCATTTTACTATATTAAACACCTTGTAGTTGAACAATAATAATGATAAATTCATGTAATTTTCTATGTCTCAAATATTTGTCAATTTCGAATGCGTTAGGATTGTCAGCGATTATTTATGGGTGTTTCTAACGTGGATGCATAAACAGTTATGGTCGCCATATTAAATGGTTTTCCTTTTACGTTTCACAAGAGGGAATATTTCTAAAAGTAGCCAGGATCCCAAAACAAACATCGTCTTTCGTTTAACTTTCTTCCTGCGTTTATGACTCGTTCATTGTCGCATTAAAAGACCTAAACTTTGTAGGATTTTTTAAACATATTCTAAAGCTTTTCCATTTATGTATTACAGTTGTTATTTTTCAACATCGTACAGTTTCCTAAAAGCAAATGATTAACACATTCTTAAAGTTGCATGTTCCGGTAAATGGTTCATCTATGTGTTTGTACATACTTCAGAAATATATATATATATATATATATATATTGGGGAAATACATTCATAGGTACACAGACACACACACACACACACACACACACACACATATATATATATATATATATATATATATATATATATATATATATATATATATATAAATGAATGCTGACCAGAACACTACCGCGATGTCATCCATTAAGGTCTCTGTTATGTTGTATATTCAGCATATCAATGAAATGGAACAACAACATAAACGCTTTCGTTCCAAACCGGAAGTAATGGGGAGCGAATGTATATATATATATATATATATATATATATATATATATATATATATATATATAGATAGATAGATAGATAGATAGATAGATATAGATTCCCAACTTTATCCAGGATCAATTAACCCTAGGCTGAACGTCTTAACGAGTCAAATATTAAACAGTTAATGCGTACGATCTTAACAAATGTTTTACTGCTTGTTTACTCTGGCGTATATATATATATATATATATATATATATATATGTGTGTGTGTGTGTGTATGTGTGTGTATTGGTGAAATATATGATAAAGTGGAAGAAAGTTTTCTCCTTTAGGACACCATGAGACTAAATTTGTAATACTGGAACACCTACACTTGCGCACGAACCAGGGATACTGGGAGATATAAGCTTTTTTTTTTTAAATAGAGAGGGTTCCATTTAGATTATTCATCTATCACTTTTGTTAGGAGATATCCCACACTGTGATATATATATATATATATATATATATATATATATATATATATATATATATGATGGCTGTCATCTGGTTGTTGGGTATAAGCATTAACAAGTCCTCATTGCAAGATTCAATTTGGACTTGCATACATTTTTAAAGTGGAAGAAGGTGTTGCCCTGGGTAAAGGACAGTATCTGCCACAAAATAGAACAAGTCAATATCATTTGAGGCTCTTCTGCTGCAGGTGTTACATAAGAGTTTATCTTGTCCACTTTGGATAACTTAACGATGGCAAAAATGCCCAAATCCTCATTTAAAGATTCCTCGCACCTGTGCACGAACTTCGCTATGTCTACATTTCATATATTTCATACATTTTTAATTACTTATAGTGAGTCACAAGAATAATAATTGCAGGCTTGCCGCTCTGTTTCCGGATGTAATTACTATTATATTAATTACCCCAATACAATTATCACACCTAAAATCATCTAAATTGTTGCCCACTTCTATTACAATTTTATACCTACCTACAAATTTATTCATCTTCCTATTGACCAATGCTGACACACACAGACACAGACAGACACACACACACACACACACACACACATATATATATATATATATATATATATATATATAATCATAGATTTTTAAGCTACGAAACTCTGAGTCGGTCACCGATAAGTATTGAACGCTATTATATGTAACTTAATAATACCTATCCCTCTAGTTTTTACTGAATATTTCATCGGTATAAATTTAATATACGTTAAATTATATAATTTTACGTATATTAACTTCTAGTGTTATCAGTTTCGTTTGAATCCTGAAGTAATGAGGGGAGATGCATATAAATTTCCATGCTGAAATTCTTAACGAGTCAAATATTAAAGTTCTGCAAGTCTGGTCTTGCAACTTGATACTGAGCACTTTTAATGCGTTTGATCTTAACAAATATTTTACTGTTTGTTTACTCTGGCACACACAAACAGCACACATACACACACGCATATATATATGTGTGTGTGGGCGTGTGTGCATGTGTGTGCGTACGCGTCTGTGTGTGTGTTGCTACCATTTCAGAAAGATATAAAACTGGTTACTTGAACAATGATTTTTTGAAATGTATCGGACTAATAACTTTTCAGCAACAATCATATATATACACACACATATATATATATATATATATATATATAGAGAGAGAGAGAGGCAGATAAAGGAAGAGAGATTATATATATATATATATATATATATATATAGAGAGAGAGAGAGAGAGAGAGAAGAAGGTAATAGTATACATACATATATATATATATATATATATATATATATATAGTTATCTATATATATATATCTATATATATATATATATATATATATATTTATATATATATATATATACTCACACCTCCCTGTGTTTATGCTTCCACTCCATTTTCTTTTAAGATAATCAGTCTCTACGGACAACTGTTTACATTCATTACCAACACCAGTATATGCCAGACACGATCAGTTTAAAATATCCAGTCCATGCAGCGTAAATATATCTACATTGGGATTCCATCGGGTTAAGTGTCGAGCCGATGTTTCGCCAATCACGGTTTGAATTTACAAACCTTTTCGTCATATTGTCATAAGCGACTGTAATAAATCTTGTGCGTTTCTGAGTTTGACACGAGGAGAGTGCTGCGGAGAAATATTATATAGCAGTGGTCTCTCTTCCTATCTAGCAATGTTATGACAGTTGTGGATCTGGTTTCGTAAATATAATTCATAACTGATGAGTCGGTCATTGAATATATGCGAACTCTTGGATCAAGAGGGACGTGTTCTTGTTGAGAAATGCACGCAGATAACCAAATAATAACTGCAGTTATTATTTAATGAAGGATCCCCCTTTACTCAACTCTTTGTGTGAGATTTTTCTTTTCCTTTTTTTACTATAGGCGATTTTGACTTTCGTATATTTTAGATCAGTTTAAATTTGTGAATGTAGGAGTTTCCTTCTATAGTAGGGTTGCTCGCAAGATGAACAGTCGAAATTGCGAGCTACGAATTGGAAACGCCAAAATAACATTTCCTGCTTCAGTAGGTTTGCACGCAAGATTTAACAGCCGACATTGCGAACTACGGATTGGAAACACCAAAATCAAGAAAGTTCGAGAATTTAAAATAGTTGGAAATTATATTAATAGAAAATGAATATATGACACCGAAATCCGAAGTACACTGTATTAGCAAAACTTGTCTCCTTTTGGAAAGTAAAGAAAAAGGAATTTTTGATTAGGAACTAATAAATGTGAGCTGAGCTATCTGGACGCTCTCTTCAAAGATTAAGAGAAAACTGATAACAACAAAGATGCTGTTCTACAGAAATATACTGAGAATACTAGTCTACTATTATTAGTCTATTGATTGATTTGATTTTATGTCAGCATTTTGCAGGTCATTTCAATCCATAAATAATACATATTTTATTTTTAGACTGGAACTCTATATTTGGAGATAAAAATAATTTACTGATACATCTCTGGGGTAAAATGTGGATTCTTAATTTGCGAAAGGGTATTTGCACGTAAGAGAATATAACGAACCAAACTGCAGTCGGAACTCGACACTCAGTTTTCAATTTCCGAGGGGTATTAAATTAAATCCCCGCACATCCAACTTTACATCATCTGCTTAACTTTAGGGATCGTACAAGAAACTGTGTTTTAACGTGAGAAGGCTAGTAAGCTTCGCAGGACATGTGAGTAAAATGTAATGATAAGGATAACGAAAACAAAACGAACGCTGAGAATCAGAAAATGACAGTTGAAATTTCTAGGACAAATAATGATGAAAGATTGCTTGAAGAAGTGTACACTGAGGGTTTTTTTAATCATTTAACCACAAGCAAAGACAAAAGCCAATAAAAAATAAAGATATCTGGATTGACGTTGAACTGAAATTTTTGCAGGTAGCGGTAGCAAGAAATCGGAAATGAGACCCACAGTTGATAAGTGCGATTAAAGAAGCCATTAAAATAGAACATACGGTTTCATTTACTTATGTCAACAGTAAGATAATGAGACCTAGTTGCCATACTCGTAGTAAGCTTAGATCTATGTAGCCAAGTCACCAAAGAAGGATATTCTTCAGGGCAGTTGCCATGAAAATATCTGTAGAAAATACTAAGATAAGCCACATCTCGTCGGTGAGAAAACGAAAAAAGACGATATGACAAATCAGGATAGATTACAATCTAGACACATCTTTGGATTTTGTCTAGATTCTAAAGATATGGCATGTTGAAGTCAATAGATAGATAAGAACGCATCGAGTATGTTACCTGACAATTTAATTTCAATTGATAAGAGAGCAGCGATTGGAATCATATTAAAAAGATAATTGTTACTGAGCTACAATATATAGAATGATGAGGAGAGCCATTATCGTCACGCCCTTAAATGACACAGCACAGGAAATGTTAGATTTTAGACATTCTGTGGACGAAGTCTCTTTCTTTAACTCTGCTACGCAATCGTTTTTTGTGGTTTTTGTATAATACTGTAACATGATATTAAATAAATTGATTTAATTAGATCAGTTCAATATCTTCAAATATCTTGGCAACCCTTTATTACCACTCTAGAATTTTAACATATAATTTATATTTGTTAGATTTTCATCAATATTTCTTACTACCAATTAGCCATTGTTTACTTACTTTTATTACCAACCAGCGATCAGAATCCTGAGATGGTTACTACTTCCATAATTAAAATGTGCTTTATTTGAATAACTAATATAAACAAACTTATAAAGGTAAAAATACCAAATTAGGAATGTACGCAATGGTTGAACAATATTTGTGTCTTCTTCCCACGTTTTATGATGAGATGAAGTGGAGTAATTATCTATATAATTCTAAAAGTCGGTGATTGCTTGCGTGCTCGCGTGGTGCGTCATTCTCTCCATTCAGTGCCTATTGATTTAAATTAATCTGATTTAAGTTTGTTTCTTTTTTTTTTTTTTTTTTTACGCATTTCTAAGCAAGGCAGGAAGCCACTAGGACGCAAGGGGTTACAGAAAATATAGAGCGAGAACAGATAGGAGTAATAGAAGAGAGTACGAAAAGAAGGGTAGTGGATAGATCAATTTAACTGGAGATGTCGATTGACATTACACTTGAATAGCGGGAGATTATAACTCTCAGGGAAACTGAAATAGGGAAGGGAGTTCCACAGGCGAGAGGTGCGAGACATTAGAGTAGAAGAGACGGCTACATTTAGGAGTTTCGACAGTGAAGTGGTGAGAGCGGGACGCCAGCCTCGTAGGGCGCTTGAAGTCAGAAAGTCTGGGAACCAGCGAATGCAGTTCCTCGGAGCAATTACCATGAAAGTATTAATAGAACAGACAGAGAGAGGCGACGGCGCGTCTGTGAGAAAGTGACTGTAGACGAGATGCCAGAGCAGGGCCAATTATATTGCATATCCGCCTCTGGAGCCTATCAAGAACCCCGAGGCAAACAGAAGGGGCACCAGACGATATATGGTAGCAATACTCCATGCAAGGGCGAGCTGTTGATTTTTAGATCTGGAGGATCGATTCCGGGGAGAAAAATTTCCTGACGCGGCACAGGGAGCCAACTTTCTTTGCGGTAGACGAGGGAATTGACTCAATGTATTTGTTCCATCTGAGGTCAGGAGTCAGCGTGAATCCGAGCAGCCGCAAAGAGTTGCTCCCGAGAAGTTGAGCGTCAGACATTCTAATGGAGGGCAAGGAAGGATCTCTGTGGTGATTAATAGAGCAGTTTTGTTTTTGAAGTGTTAAAGTTGACCAGCCAATTCCTGCCCCAGTTTTCAACCAATTGGAGGTCCTTTTCGAGACGCACGGCCAGGTTAGTTTTGTCAGTGACATTGGATTTGTTTTTGGGGCAGGAATAAATTGTGGTGTAATCCACATAGATGCCAACTTGGGAATTTATGGCGTCAGGAAGGTCATTTATGTAGATAAGGAATAGAGTGGGGCGTGGATGGAGCCTTGATGAACACCTGCGTTCGTGGATTAGGAACTGGAGGAGAATCCGTTGAGAACGACCTTCATTTCACGGTTTGACAGGAATGATTGTATTAGGTCAAACAATCGACCCGTAATGCCATAACCCTGGAGATTACGAAGAAGGCCGGCATGCCAAACCCTATCAAATGCTTTGGAGATGTCTAGTGCCACGGCACGAGTTTCCCCGTTATTTTGAAGAGCTCAGTAGACAGTTTCAGTGATGGCCGTAAGTACATCAGCTGTAGATCGGGCAAAGCGGAAGCCATATTGCTTGTCTGAGAGCAGATCATGGGATGTGAGGTGGTTAACCACCTCGGTATTGATTGGGGCTTCGAAGACTTTGCCGAAGAGGGGTAGGTGACTGACTTTGCCGGAGAGGGTAAGTGAATATGATTTAAAAATACGAGCTGTTTAGACAGGATTTTTACTTTAACATTCTTCAGAGATTTTTTTTTTTATTAAAATATTATTGAGTTATAGACAAACTCAAAGAGATCCCGCTTTGCTGTTTCGTCCAGTTTTTTGTAGAGTAATAATTTATATTGCAGCTTTCTTAAAACAAACAATACTTTAATTAATTAAAATATTTTAAAGTTAATCTGAATTTTAATACATTTTAAGTGAATAAGATTTAAAATTACGAGTTGTTTATACAGTAAATATTTTTATTTTAACTTTCTTCAAACTGACAATTTTTTTATTAAAATAATTTTAACTTAAAGACAGACACAAAGAGAGCCCGCTTTGCTGATTTTTCCAGTTGTTTGTAGAGTAATTATTTTTATTTCATCTTTCATTACTTTAAATATTTAAAAATATTTGTTGTCATATTACAAATTAAAATTAAAGTTTATCCCGTAAATTCTATTCATATTAAATACTGTAAACAATTAGTAAAACTTTAAACATGAAATTGTAAACCAGACCAATGATGACAGGAACGAATTGAAATATTTAACTGAATCATAATAAGATTAACTTTCATATCATTGGAATGTTGAAATCATCTTCAGTGTTTTATAACCTGAACCATCGGTGACCCAACGGGTTACGGGTAGTCTAGTAATGAATAAAAATGCTAGGCCGACCGTTAAGGCGATTAATACACTGTGTCGTGCTAGATAATGTTTCTGGTCAGAATCCATTTTACAGATTTATAAATCCATCTTTCATCCAAGCACTGAATATTTCTGCTACATCTGGGTTAGTGTTCCGGTGAAATCAAAAGAAGTCTTTGTAATGGGATCATTCTAACGTAGCTTTTTGACATCGGTCACTTCCCCACAGCCAAGACGTAGTTTTCCTATGTCTTTTGTTATAAGTATTTTCATGACAGATGTTTGAAGGAGTTCATCACTTTGGTACTTCGACCGCCTGAATTTAAGTGGATTAATAGAATGGCCCCAATGTCTCGCCGTTTTACGTTGGAGTATATAGATGTAAGTTTTATTCGAATAGTTTCATTTCTCACACCTCTCATCTGCAAGTGTGCGATTTAAAAGACGCAGTGTTTAACAATGTTCCACAATATTTCGAAAATACGTCCATCGAAATCTAGAAAAAATGACAAGTCTTTGTACAAACATCGCTTATCTATTGAAAAAGTGACGTTGTCCTGATAATTAACGCTTCAAAATGAATGCAACGTAGCCAGTGTGAACGAAATGCAACTGAAGCCTGAGTAACGTGATGTTGATCGTGTTCGTCTTGAAAGTTTCCGTTACTTGATTAGTTTAATACAAATTACGATGGAAATCTCCCGTCATTCTGTTCATTCGACTGGGGCGGAAAGTTACTAGTTTGCAAATGTAACTATCCTCATACCTTTTAAGGGTGGACTGGTCGGTATATTCTGGATATTTTTCTGAACATGCACATTAAGATGTTCGTCAAAATTACAGACGTTTGTAATAAAATCTTCTGTAAACTTCATTGATGTCACATCATAGCTATCAACAAAAAATCTTTTATTTAAATTTTCTATTATGCATTCAACAAAATTCAAGACCTGTTTGATAAATTGTGCGGCATGTATCAAATGGGAATAAGTACTATTGCCACCTTCTGAAGAAATCTTGATGTTTATCTTACAACTTGTAATCGTATTGACTTGACTCATGTTGTTGGACAACGAACAGATTTTTCCACGTCTATGAGTGCAATGATCAAAAATTCTGATGGGAGTTCTGAATATGATCTCTTGCATTCGTCACAATTTGACAGATATTTGCATTTCGTTTGAAATAAGCGATTAGCGCATTTGGAAAATCACTTTGAAGGGCAGATATTTTTGCGAAATATGTTCATAGATGTCATATAGAACTTTCGAAATGCCATCAAAATTTCGGTGCTAGTTTATAACTAATGGAATTCACTCAGAATTTTTGATTGATTGAGTTTTTCGGTGTTTTGATCTGGGGCAAAATTATAGCACATTTCCTTTTCAACTATTTCATTGGCAAATTGTTTCAGTCGCAAATCTTGATAGCCGCGCTTAACTTAGTGCCGAATAAAATCTTCAGCATGCTTCCAATAATATCTTCGAGCAAGATCGTCTCATGCGAAGGAATTAACATTTCGGGTTTGATATGAATGGTCAGAACGACGCTGAAGGTACATATATAATGTGGTAGGCTGAAAAATTAGTTCAGTCATTGGACGAATCCTTCAGAGATTTTTCATGTTTTTATACTTGTATACAAATGTTTAAGCACAACTTGAAGAAGACGGATATACAGTCGAAATATTGTTTATTATTTTTACACAGTGTCGTTTCTTTTTCTTAAATCACAATCTTCTCTAATTTTTGGAAAGTATTGGAAGAGTTGCGTCAATCATTTTGCTTATTATTATTATTATTATTATTATTATTATTATTATTATTATTATTATTATTATTATTATTATTAGCATTATATATTAAATCATTTATAATTTTATATTGCAGACATTTATTCATTATTTTTCTGTTAGTAATGTTTCCATATTCTTTTTCTTCCAAGTGTTTTTGCGTTATTTTTTCTTTCTTTTTCAATTTCAGAAATCTTTTAATTTCTCCTCCTTCGTTGTCCCGCCTCATTCAAATTTTTCTTCTCTTGTTTCTTTTTATCTCTTTCCCGTTTTTTCTTTTTCTGTCATATTCTTCACGTTTTCTAGTCTCTTATCCTCATTTGTCTGTATTCTATATCATGTTTAATTCGATTTGTTTTAATCCTTTCATGCCTATCTCTTTTTTTTTCTTTCTTACTCCCACTTATTCCATTTACATTTTACCCGTTCTCTTCGTATTTTTCTTTCTTTTTTTTCTTTATTCCTTTATGTCTTTCTTCCTTTTTTTCTTTTATTCTTGCTTTCTTTCTTTCTTTCTTCTATGTATCTCTTTATTTCTTTATCTACTTATTTCTTTCTTTATTTCTTAGTTTCCTTTCTTTTTTTCTAATTCTAGCATTATAATTTTTTTAACTATCCTTTTCTCTCTTCTGTTTTTTACATTAAAATTATTTACTTTTTCTCTTCTGAAACTTTCTTCCCTTTAGTCATGTGAGTTTCAACGACCCAACAAAAAATGAGATACAAAATAGCAAACCAATGTCGACAACATATATTGCCATATGACAAATTACACCAGCCTATATTTTCGCTTCCCTCTTTTTCAGTTTTCCATAATTTTTAACTCTTTCAGTGTCACAGGCCCTCTTCTGTTAGTTAGCAGATGTGACTTGTAATAAAGTCCCGATATCGACCATTGATTCCGTTTTGTTTCCTACAGCCTCCAAATGCGAAGACTGCACAGTAGCCTCTGCACAACACGTGACCAGGCAATGCATGACAATCAGTTTCTATTTTTTGATTTTGCAAATACAAGAAGAATCATTAGCAGTGATTTATTGTGGACGTATTAAATATTAAGATGAATGCATTAACATAGAAGATATTTCGAGTAAAGTAAAGATCTTGAAAGTAAAGTAAAGATCTTAAAAGTAATGTACAGATCTTAAAATAAACTTAAAAAAAACATTCGAACTTGGCATAATTTTGCTTTGGTTTGGTTTGGTTTACGGCATATCAACCTCAATGGGTTATTTAATGCATACCAAAAATCAATTTCTGGTAATTTTTTTTTTTTTTTTCAAAAATATGTTGCACGTATCATTTTTTCCAAAAATGCTTTGCTGGTAATAATTTTTTCTTCAAAAATGTATTGCTAGTAATCATTTTTTACAAAGTGTTTCTGGCATTAAAACCTATTTTTACACTTTCATATTATTTTCACCCCAGTTTTATGGGGTTAACTATTTGCCCATATCTGGGACCCTAACAAGTGCTACCACTTCGGGTCGATGTGGACCTGGGAACACCAGCAATGAAGAGGTGGTTCCATGTTCCTCAAAACATACTGATCGGAGGTTTTCCTGTTTATAGTCTTCCAGAAACAAGCAAGGTATTTAAAGATAAGAAAATATCACTAGAAACAAACCAAGCTGTATTGTTATATGATATAAAATCTCTTATATAGCAGCGGATTTTGTACATGTTTTTACAGGTGAATAAGGGACTGAAGTGATAGATGTGTTTTTTTCCGAACGAATGCTATATATATATATCATCGAGATAAATACGAGAAACAAGGGAAAATGAAAATATAACGAAACTTATACTTCGATTCAGATAGACTATTGATATTTCTGGGATATATAATCGCAAAAGATTGCCTAGAGAATCGAACCCACACGGGATATAATTAAGGAACGTTAAGCAGAGGGAAGCAGAGAGTAAATAGCTTAAAATATCTGTGTTAATGAAGGAAGAGCAGAGACAAAAAAAATATGATAAATTGTCGGATACACTTCATAGAGTAAGAAGAGAAAACTGAGATATGTGGAGAGCCATGATCGCTTACATCCTGAAAGTATTTGGCACAGAAAAGAGAACATTTTATAAATTCTATAAATCTTTATGATAAAATCAATATACTTTTTATTCTTAAATCATATAAAATCTAATTATTTTGTTGTCTTTGCAGCATGCGATGTATATTCATACAAGTTTGTCATTGATGGCTTACTTGGACTAGTATTTGCATTTGTGTTTGAAGATATGGACTAGTATATGTGTATTTGTTTGTTTTAAGGTATTTATGCAGTCGATATTTCTGGTTTTCTTCCTATTTACAATTCATTATTCTTAACATTTTGTCTCATTTATATATTTTTTAATATCACTCACCTTCTAAATTAGAATAAATCACAGTTCGACAGACAAATATTTGTACTGCATAAATTATTCATGGCAAATATGTTACAAATCATATATATTCTGGTAGCATTATGACCAGCCTATATGGAATAGTTATTTTTACTCATAAATATCTGTTTTTGGTTGTTTCCATGGAAACCGAATGCAATGAAATATTCATATCCATATCGTGTTTGTCCGACATGTGACCGGTCTGCCAGGAAATAAATAAATCGTAAAATTAAATCGAATTTCTCGAAGTGTTTCTCAGATATTTTCATATTTACTTTCTTCTACCTGACATATTTTTTTTCACTATATTTTTTGGAATAACTTTGTGTGACACAGTTATTTTAAATTGCTTCTGCCATAGTTGGCAAATACTTTAAGCGAAAAATAACATAATCATTTCTAAATATCAGTGAAAATCCACTCGCTACCAACGTCTTCATAAAGATTTGCCGAAAGCGTTTTCATTATTTTAGTTGGCTTTTGTTATTTAGTCATTTTCTTTTTATTAGCATTTTTCCCAAAGATTAAGTACTTGAAATTACTTTTTTTTAATGGGCCAAGAAAAATTTGAAAAATAAATCATGAAGAATTTTAGTTCTCTTATATTTCTCAGTTCTTTTTAGAAATAATACTTACTGAACTTTTTTTATTTTATATTTTCGAAAAATATGTGATTTTGTTGTTTTTTTCTCTTCAGAACTCCTGATTTTAATAAGCTGGAGGAGGATATCTGGGGCGTTGTCAAGCAGGAGACACGCCAGCGAACATAAAATATCTTTGGCTCGTACAAAAAGCTATCCTGCTCATGATGATCAGGTTAAACATGAGTCATCCAGTATGAAACGATGGCTAGATCATGGTCGACTTCGAGATTTTTTCGCGGTTTGATTATTATTATTATTATTATTATTATTATTATTATTATTATTATTGATGTTGTTGCTGTCATATTATTATTATTATTATTATTATTATTATTATTATTATTATTATTATTATTATTATTATATTGATAATAATAATAATAAGCTGTCCTTTTTTTCGTTACTCAATTTCCAAGACTGAAAAGCGAGACATATATCAAATCGGTACTTATTATTATTATTATTATTATTATTATTATTATTATTATTATTATTATTATTATTATTTTCTTGGATTTATGTTTTCTACACATTTCTGTCTAGCCCCAACTAGAGACATAAGGTTAGATTACACAAATTTTACATAAATAAAGCTTTTTCTTGTATTTCTTTAAGGCATGGACTGCAAAGGAATCCTTTCAATGAGTCTATCGGAACATTTTCCAATCAATCCACGCATCCAACTATAACTGGAATTATTGATGTCCTTATGTCCCACATTTTTTTTTAGATTTTCACTTCAAGATCTTTGTAATTTGATAGTTTTGTTATTTTTTTTGGGGGGAAGGTCTTGTAAGATACATTACAATCTGCAAGGACAGCCATATCAAAAAGAAAGACCATTCTGTTTGTGTGGTCTTTGATAACGATTAGCTTTGATTTATCTGTCTGTTTGTATTGTAAAGCCTCATAAAATTGTTGCAGGTCCCATTTCTTTAACGGGTACCGGGTGATGTTCATAGCAGATTCTTACAGTTTCCTTTCCGTAAAAATTGCATAATTTACAGTACAGATATTTGTCTATTCTATTATGTCAAGATTTATATCCAACTTAATACAAAATGGTTAGTAGTTTCTTGATATTTTTCAGAAAATCTGTATTACGGGTTAACACAATTTTTCAGTATGTGTGTTTTATTAGCTAGCATTGGTCCTGTGCAGCAAAAATAAAACCTTCGGTTTCAGCTTTTAACCCTGCATTACGTAGCCAGTGTACGAGCAAAGTATTATTAATATTATTATTATTATTATTATTATTATTATTTTCCTTTGATTTCTTGTGTATACACATTTCTTCCCGGTTTCCGACAAGGGACCTAAAGTCAGAAATGGCATCAGGGGTGTTTCTACTGGGCAATCTTGAAAAAACAATCATATATATTTTACATAGATAAAGCCGTAAGGTGTGTACTCGTGAGAACAATTTTTGGTATTTCTTTAAAGCATAGGCTACCAGAAATCCCTTCAATTGAAGGGATTCTCGGTAGTTTATTGGAATCTTTTCAATTCAATCCGAGGGCTCCAACTACAACTGGAAATTTTTATGTTGTCATCTGGCATATTTTTGAGAATTCGATTTCAACGTCCTTGTATTTTGATAGTTTTTTCTTTTGAAGATCTTCAATGATAACACACTCTGCAATATAAAGAAGCATCTTCTGTCTTTGAGGTCGATGTCTCTAATCTCGATGTCTGGGGAGAGGGCAGCTTTGATTGTTTTGTCTGTGTGCACTGTGAAGTCTCATACAATTGTTACAGGTCCTATCTTCGTAACCGAATCATTATTCTTATTAGTAGTAGTAGTAGTAGTAGCAGTAATAGTAGTAGCACTAATAGTAGTAGCACTAATAGTAGTAGTAGTAGTAGTAATAGTAGTATTGTTTTTGTTGTTGTTATTATTATTATTATTAATTATAATTAATTTATAATAATTATTATTAATTTAATGTTAATTAAACATTATTATTATTATTATTATTATTATTATTATTATTATTATTATTATTATTACAACACCAACAACAACAGCAACTCTTTAGCACACTTATATATTTTATTTCCCGTTTCTCCTACTAACTTTCCTTTTTTTAATATATCCATTTTTTGTACAGCAATTAACTTTTGTTACACCACCGAAAATATTTAAATATTTATTTTCTTCGGTGTATTCATTGATGTAAGAGCCATTCTGCTCGCTTTTTTACGCTGTTCTAATAATGTTTCAGTCGTTGTTTTTCGAGCATCGTGTGTCTTTTTTGCATTTCAGGAGGACCCTTTTTTTCCCATATATTGAAAACTCTCGAGATCAAATAAATAACTCTCTGTGACTACCGATAAGGACTGTCTACCAGAGGTAATTGTTTATTTTGTTACTTGTTGGAAATCGTTGTCATCTAAATATTAGGTGAAGAAAGTAAATATTTACATAGGAAAAAAAAGAAATTGTCTTATTTAAAAAAAAAAAAGGGGGAACACTTTGCTAGTTGCATGCAGAGACGTCAGTTGACAGACGTAGATATCGATCTGAAATATCAGAAATAGATTGCAATATCATATTGTTTCCTCTTCATCCGTCTGGTTCGTATAGTTAGTACACTTGCCAGTGGAAGACATCGCTCTCTGCGACAATCTCGACACGTAACAATGGTACTGACAGCTGACATTGATTCCTTACCCTCACGCGAAACTCCTTGCTGGAGCGTTTCGAGATCAAAAATAAATTAAACACGAACGAATATCTACTTCTTTGCAGACACGCCTTTTAGGCAATTTCTCTTCGCTCACGTGGGCGTGCAACGCTAACGCTGTCATATCCGACTAACTTCGTCGCAAACTTCGAACGAAAAGGATTAGGAGAAATTTCTAATGCAGAAAAAAAATTCAAAAAAAAAATCACACATATACGGACTGCAATCATGTATTTCCTAAAATAGATCCGAGAGTTTTGATTTAGTTTTATATTAGAAAAAAAGTGGCTGGTATTCTAAATTCACCGTGTGGATCAGGCGATTTTTTTACAAATACGAACATATATACATCATTGTTACTACAGCCCCTTGCAAAAAGTATGGAATTAGAACTCATAGCAGACACAGGAATGAAACTATAACAAATTTCGCAGAAGACAATGAAGAAAAGAAAGAAGAAATAACTAAACATCAATTTCAAGATATAATTCAGGGTCGTCAGCAAAAGGAAATTTCCAACATGCAATTGTTGTACTTGCTGATTTTGATATCTCCAATTTTTAATAAATTGGAGATATCAAAACCAGCAAGTACAACAATTTAGATATCTGCCAAGTGTTTTAAAAGAGGATGGAAAGTGAGACACGGAAGTTAGATGGTGCTTTAGGATACCACCATTTTTCCAGAAGTTAAGCAAAGTATTAATAAAAAGTACAATTTCGTTAGAAACATAGGAAAAGAGTACAGAACTGTTAGTTAATATATGTTCTCTTACGGGGCAGTGAATGCTGAACAATCAACTCACAAGAAGTTACTTGAAGCAATAGAAATGTGATTCTACAGAAGACAACGACATATTTTTTAAAGAAAATAGAATCAAAATGGAGACTTATATATAACATCAGAAAGAGGCCGCTGAAATTCCTAAGGCACATAATGAGAAAGAAGTCTTGAAGGAATTGCTACTCGGAGGATAGACTGAAGGCAAGAGAGACAGAGTGAAACAACTAACACAATCCCTAACGATCAGGAGTAAATATTAAAAGAGATAAATGAAAAAAAAAACAGACAAAATTTATAAAGAGCGACATTGAAATTATAGACAGGTATGGTCGCCAACGTCCCGAAGGAACACGGTACGTAGAAGATGTTCAATCCGTTTTTGTTTTATCATTCTGGAAATAAAGTAATAACAGTTAAAAGATTAAAGCATTTTCCATTTATAAATGAATATTCATGCTTCATAAAATATACCTTAAGGAAACTTGATTAAACTATTTAAATTAATTGCATTTTTTCCAATCCATGTAGAAGAAAATGTTATGGAATAATGCAATGTTGAGGAAAATTATGGAATCATAACTTTTAAAAGTCTTAAAACAGATACCAGCAGAAACATAGATATGTAAATAGGAACATTTGTCTGGTGCATCTCATATGAAACATATAAATATGACTGATTGAAAGAAATAAGTACATTGTCCATGTCTTTAATGATATGGGGTTGTGCGGCATTTAAACGACAAGGGCAGTTCTACATGCCTTCATTGAAATATTTATAATTCTCCTCCATTCTACCGCTAAAAAATGGTTTCTTGACGATCAAGTCGGGATGATAAAGAATTTTATCACAAAGTTTTTCTTCGGAAAAGGTACATAACTGTTAATGACAAAGGCATTTTACAGTCCAGATCTAAATTCAATTGAGAATTTATAGTAGAAATTATAAAAATATTCCATAAGAGTGTCCATCAACAAAATATCTCTTAACCACCATTGGGGAAATTTGGAATACATTTTATAAGGAGTATTGCTTTAATTTGGTGGAATTCATTCCTGTTAGAATTAAGGCTATCATAAAAGTTCTTGGAGGCGCGCATAAATATGCATTCTAATTTCTGTTAAAGAATTCTATAATTATTTCATAGGAGAAGATTTATTCAATAACACTTTCCTGATCGATTCTAAGAAAAATTATATTAATTTAAATAATTTAATCTAGTTTGTTTAAAAATTATTTTATGAAGCCATAATTCTCACCTATTAAATAAAAATGTTTTATCTCTTAGCTAAATAAAAAAACGTCTGCAACGTCTGTTTTATCTCTTAGCTAAAAAAAAACGTCTGCAAATTCTTTAATTTCTATTGTAGTTAGATTTTACATAAAGAATGTCTTTTCTCAAGTGATATTCGTATGACATGTGAAATTATTGCCCCTTCACTTGCACTCTTCGACCTCTCTAACTTCTAAGTTTCTGTCCTGGAGTAACAAGGTGTCACATATGTTTCACGTATGATTTAATTTTCAAGACTTTTTTCACTGCTGTTTGGACTGGCATAGCTAAACCTCCTCTCTCATGTGCCAAGCATATTATGGATTGAGTTGGATATTTTCTCTTTAACCACTTAAGCTCTAACCTGAAATGATATCCTCTATTTCTGTAGTGACATCCTGATCCAGTCTTCCTCTCTCCTGTTCCCTCTTTTTTAAACATTCACCGTTCTCTTGATGGTTCTTAAATAGACTTTGAAGATGAAAAACAGAGTACGTACGTTGGTACCATTACTGAAGGTATGAATGATATTCCCCTCTCAGCATTGCTCATTTTGGATAACAGTGGGTCTGACACAAAACAATTTTAACCTGTACTCTTTCTAGCCCAATAATTCAAAGGATTTTCCATTGATTCTTACGAGAAATGGTATCAAGATACATAAACGTCTTATCTGAAAAAAAAAACTGGAAAAAAGGAACTCGACTAGTTTAGGGATTTTCAAGATATTAAACATTTCATAGGATGGACAATTATGCCGTTACACGTTTTTGACAATTTTGCTGTTACAACTTATATAGATGACTACTGAATTAGCATATATATGGCATAGACTATGTTCAGCCTATAAGGGTAGAGAAACAGCCTTAATTCGAGTCAAGGCTGCAGATAATGTTGCCAGCTATACGTTTTGCGTCCTGGGTATGACGATAAACTATGTCCAACAAGGCTTCAGATAATGTTTTCAGAAAAATAATGTTGCTAGTTATGTTTTTGAAACAATAATGTTGCCAGCTATACGTTTTTTAGAAAAATAATCTTTCCATCTATGTGTTTTTAAAACAATAATGTTGCCAACTATACGTTTTTTGTAAAAATGTTGCCAGCTATGCGTTTTTGAAAAAATAATGTTGCCAGCTATGTGTTTTTGAAACAATAATGTTGCCAGCTATATGTTTAATAGTATTGTATATTTAATATATGTATAGGTATATGTGTATGTATATATGTATGTATATATATATATATATATATATATATATATATATATATATATATATATATATATATATATATATATATATGTATACCTTAATTTGGCATTAAATGACCCACAGTGGTTGATATGCCATTAAACCCAACCAACCAACCAACCAACCAACTTAATTCGAGATAAAAGTCAACCACTGAGCTGACAAAATATGAAGAAAATAGCATTTTATAACATGATGTCTGCGCCACCTCATCGATCTAATTCATTTTATAAAAGAATTTGTTGTTTTACTGTGTTTGTTTTAATCTTTATTGTTCTTTAAATACACTGTGAAAAATGACAGTCTGTTTTGCTAAGTCGTTATTCTCAGAAGGCTTTCACAGATATAATAGTATAGAATAATATTCCCATTAATATTTTTATACTTTGTTTTCACCTACCGGCTTCGTAAATGTCTTCCAGTATTTTCATAAGTAAGCACTTCCATCTGTGAAAAGGAGATGAAACAGTTTTGTAAACAATAAAAAGAGAATTTTTTGTGGTAGTTTCACTAGCTGGACTTCTGTTAAAAATACTATTGTTGTTGAAAGATTATTATTATTATTATTTTTTTTTTTGAAGCCATACTTTCTAATTCTTAACTATCTCTCATATGTTTGTTTCTTCCAATATATTTTTACAAGCTTTTCAATGAACCTGATGTCACCATGTCTGAAAAATGCTCTCTCGGTGGATTTGCATCTCCATTCATTTTTTAACTTTGAAAGGCAAAGTTGTTGACTTATTATTATTTCCATTAAAGCGTCTGGCCTTTATTTCCAAATTTTCATTATTCTGGATTCAGTAATCAAGCGAATATATCTATATTAATTCTTAATATGTTTGCATGTTCTAATCAGATGTGATACAGTCCTCGATAGGGACTCTAGTTTTTAAGTGGGTGGGTAAAGAGATTGAGCAAATATAAATCGAATGAGGATGAATTGACTTAGAATGACCAGGAAGACAACTGATCAAATTCTACGTAGTGGAAGAACTGGATAGCTTCTCCGGGATCGAATCCCATCAGTAGCTGTTAGCTCCCCAACGGGAGAGTCGTTCTGAAATACATATTCGTGGTTTAGCCATTTTTGTCTCGCTCCTTAATAATAACAATTACATTATATACAACAAAACAAAAAGAAAAAAAACAGTGACACTTATATACATAGATATAGTGCTGCATGACAAATTAAAGTTTCAATTATTGGATAGGTGCGCGTGAAATTATTTTAAATCATTTCATTTCAGCCCAGGCAGCAAAACCACAAAGACATAAATGGTTACTGAATGTGAAATAATAAGACAAAAAAATGTTTATTATTATTTCACACTCAGTAACCGCTTGTGTCTTTGTGATTTTACTGCTTAGGCTGAGATGAAATGATTCAAAATAATTTCCCGCACACCTATCCAATAAGTGACCCTCTATATTGTCATATACCTCTATATCTATATATATATAAGTGTCGCTGTTTTTTTATGCTATCAGACAGCGCTACATATAAATATATAACGTAATTGTTACGTTAATTCGTTAGGAAACGACGTGTACATATTTTCTAATAATCCCTACCTGTTTACAAATACTTGAATCGAACAATAAGTTAACTCTATATCTCTGACATCTCCGAGTGTATTTAAATCTATATAATAAATGCGAATGTCAGCGTTTCAGTGTGTCACACTTTTTAAAACTTTACTCCTAGAGACCATAGCTCAATATATCATGTCATTTTGGAATCAGGCCGATTCTGGGAGAAAATTAAAAACATTCTGGGCTGTATCCGTATTCGCTATGCTGAAATTCTGGATTACCAAGTTTTTATCACCGCGATTGTTTACGACGATTTCTTTACATAATTTTTGGCGACGAATGTTTTTGTACGAAAACAATTTTTATAACTTGGTAATAAATTTAGGAATAATCGAAATTAATTGTGAAATCCAGAGAGTCACCCATGGAATAAAAATACTTGTTTCTACGGAAAGTAAGGACATGTCCTACATACATCAAATTGCCTTCAAATTAAGTGGCAGCTGAAGAATTATCGTTAAACTTTTAAAAAGTAAGCTTAAATATGAATGCAATACTTAAATACAGCTACCAATTTTGAGTTCTTCCGTAGTTTATTGATGTCTATGGCATCTATTCGTCCCTAACTATTGCGATAAAGGCCAAATCAAGAGCCGTACGCAGGAGTCAGTTTAAATGTCACACGATAGAGTGTCTTTTAGGCTAGTATTAGCTTGGTGCAAAAATAATGACGTAATAATGTCGTTTTTTGACGTTAAAAATACGTAAAAAAACGACATTATTACGTCATTATTTTTGCACCAAACCAATATAAGAGTGAACACCAAATAACGACACACTTTGATACTTGAAAGCAAAATTCAAACCATATATATATATATATATATATATATATATATATATATATAGAGAGAGAGAGAGACAGAGAGACAGACAGATAGATAGATAGATAGATAGATAGATAGATAGATATTGGGTGTGTTTGTGCGTGTTGGATTTCACGTGCGCATGTGATTTTCTTTCTAACAGATACATACTCGTAAAATATGAAAATCATTTTCACCCTTTTATCAATCTATTTTCGCCTGAAGACCTTCCAATGTCCCTATATATATATATATATATATATATATATATATATATATATATATATATATATATATATATAATTGTATTTATATATTTCCTGTATGCATTGCCCACAGCCAGGCGTAAACCTGAAACGCCGGAAACAGAATCCATCTTAAAGACGAATAATGTGCCTTAAGGATAATCGTCAAACGTCCGCTTGTTTTGTTTGTGTTTGTTTATTTTCATTTTTATTCATTTATTTATACCTGATTTTCTTCTTTTTTTTTTTTTTTTCTTTGCTCGGAGAGTCGTCAGCCATTCTGCAAAACCCATATTTATATCCCTGGAAGCATGTGCGCAGAAAATATCGGAAAGGAAATTCATTGAAAATTCCAATTGCATGTTTAACTTGATTACCACTGTTTATACCTGATGTTCCATTCTGATTCAGTTAATCAAATCAAGAAATCCTCTTTGCTTTCAAGTTGGAGTCATTTTTATGCAACGGTGAGATTCGCTTGAATTTCTATATCCGTTGATTAAATCTTTTTTGGCTCTTTAAAATCTCATTTCGTCCGGAGATGGTGTATTTCTTATGCACGTGAATTTTTCCCACTTTGTTTTCTTTTATAATTGCTTTGAATTAGGAACATCTTAAAATGTGATATTAATCTTTTCGTCACACATGAGCTTGGGAATTAATTCAATTATATCAGAAGGATTACGTTTAAGTCAGCGCAGATTGAAAGAGTTCATTGGTCCTCCAAAATGAATATCAACAAACACACGACATACAATTCTCAGAATAAAATAAGAATGCATTAATGTATTCGTTATCAGAGGAAAAAAGGCTTGCAGATATAAAAGATATGTAAAAAATACCTTAATATAAGATCAAGTTATCCATGAAAGGTTGGTATGATATATAATTATTTCCGAATGTCCGTATCTATCTATCTATCTATCTATCTATCTATCTATCTATCTATCTATCTATCTATCTATCTATCTAACTATCTTGCCCTGTTCATATCTATCTATCTATCTATCTATCTATCTATCTATCTATCTATCTATCTAACTATCTTGCCCTGTTCATATCTATCTATCTATCTATCTATCTATCTATCTATCTATGTAGGCCTTTTTATATCTATCTGTATTGCCCTGTTTCTATCTATCTATCTATCTATCTATCTTTGCCTCTTCATATCTACATACCTATCAATCTACGTAAGCTTCTTCATATCTATCCGTGTCTATCTATCTATCACTATCTATCTATCTATTTATCTATCTATCTATCTATATATATATATATATACACACACATATGTGTGTGTGTGTGTGTGTGTGCATTAGACTGTCCATATTTGTCTCTCTGTCTCTCTCTCTCTATCTATCTATCAGTGTCTACATCTATCTATCTATCTATCTATCTATCTCTTTGCATATAAATAAATATATATATATGTGTGTGTGTGTGTGTATTAGACTGTCCATGTTTGTCTCTGTCTATCTATCTATCTATCTATCTATCTATCTATCTATATATATATATATATATATATATATATATATATATATTCGATTGTATCTGTCTGTCTATCTAGGCGTGTTCATATCTGTCTGACTATCTGTCTATCTCGCTGTGCTCATATCTAAATATATATATCTATCCATCTTGGCCTGTTTATATCTATCTATCTATCTGTTGTGGTAGGATCCACCAAATTTGCATAGTGGAGTACTAACCATATAAATATGGTTGGTACCGGGAAGAGAGTGAGAGGAATCGAGGAGATCCAACAAGAGACTCTTCCCGACTGCGACTCAGTCAACACATTCTCCAGAAACGGTCTTCCCGAGAATATACAAAAGACTATATGTAAATATTGTGTACACTTTCTCGTTTCAATACATTTTGTTCTAAGTACATTTTGTGTTGCATTATCATTCCATGCATTAGTCAAGTTTCAACAATGGCGACGATGTAGAAAGAACCATACGAAAAAAAAATTATAATTGATACCTTTCAACAATTGGGACAATCAGTGAAGAACCCAGGCTGAAGGAAAAAATTATTAATTAAAAGTCCAACATCTAACGGAACGGCGAAGGATTCTGAATTTCTGGATATTTAGAAATCGTTAAAGGACGACTAAGCATAAGGAACGTTCACTTAGAAAAATTTGAAAGGTGTCGTAAACGAATAACTGTGATTTTAAATTGAAAAAGTTATCTACACCGAGACACCCGTTAAAAAAAACAAAACTGGACGACTACAAAAACGTGCATGGAATTAAAAGGCACACAAATACACCGTGTCGATTTTGAAAGGTAACGAACTTTTAAAAAATTATTTGTTTGCTCAACAATATTTTATAATGACGAATTTACTTCTGATCAGAGGTTTGTCATTGAAATACGCGAACAGAAGTAAAAAAAAAAAAAAAAATTACCAAAGTTGATTATCACGGGCTTGAATGTAAAAGCAAGACATAAAATAAAAAAAGTCGTAAGTTGTTTCGATTTTTTTGGTCAGCTTATATTATATCCATAGATACACAAATTAAAGGTATATTCTTTGTTGCATGAACACTATCAGCTAAAGATGGATGAATTATCCAAAGTCATATCTGAATTATTCAAATCCCAGCAGTTGAGTCAGGTTAAATTATTCAAATCCCAGCAAAAATATCAAAAAAAGCAAGAGGAAAGACTTTTAGAAATTCAAAAGTTAATACTGGAGAAATTAAACAACAATCAGGCAAATGAGGGAAATTCTTCATATTCTAATAACACCATATTTAATTCGCTGGAAACTTTCAACTATGTGCCAGACGAAGAAAAAACGTTTGAAGCGTACTTTAAACTATATGAAGATATTTTCTACACAGACTGTGAAAACTGGTCGAATTCAAGAAAATTCAGTCTAGAAAGCTAGGTACAGCAGAACATAGCAAATTTGTAGATTTTATTCTACCGTGAAGAACGAATGAATTGGAATTCTCGGAAACAGTGAAATTGCTAAAAGAGCTGTTTGGAGCAAATATGTCGCTTTGGCATAAGCGATGGTTATGCATGAATGTCACTAAATCCGACGATCAGGATTATTTAACATATGCATCTATAGGGAATAGACATTGTGACAATTTCAGATTGGCAGAGATTACGGTGGAAGAATCTAAGTGTTTAATTTTTGCTCAAGGACTGGTATCCAGTAAGAGTGCCGAAATAAGACGTTGAGTTTTGTCTAAACTCGAATATGAACAAAACCTTACCCTGAAAAGGTTAGCAGAGGGGTGTCAGCGGGCCGTAAGTTTAAAGAAAGAGTCTCAAAAAATTGAAGAAGCTGGCATTGCTTATATTAAAAAAAAAAACAGACAAATTACCCATCAGAAAAAAATTGGAGTAGAAATTCGGCGTATTTTAAAAATAGACAAGAAAAATTAAATAAGAACGAGGAGGAAAAAAAGGTTCCACCATATAATTGCAGACGCTGCAACGAAAGACACTGGTAGATAAATTCCCCATATAGAAATAAGAAATGTTTCGTGTGCCACAAGAAGGGACACAAAGGATCGTGTTGTAAGACGAAAAAATTCAATAGCCGAATTAGACAAACAAATACGAATATCAAATCTGATAGAGATTTGAAGAAATATGTGACGACTGAAATATTTAAAAAGAATATCAAATTTCAACTCGATTCGGGTTCAGATTTAACAATAATGAACTATAAAACATGGAAAATTTTAAAAAGGCCTACAATAATGAAGTCAACGAAACGCGCTCGAACGGTAACTGGAAAGGAAATTAACTTCGAAGGTGAGGTTGTACTTCCGATGAAATTGAACGGGATCGTTAAAAAAATAAAGGTTTTCATTCTTAAAAATGGAGAAAACTTGATGGGTACAGATTTTATTGAAACATTCGAATTGTGGGATAAACCGTTAAACTCATTCTGCAGAAAAGTAGAAAGTAATACGCAAACAAGTCAGGACATTAAAGATGAATTAAAGAAAAATTTCCGGAAACCTTCACACCTGGTCTTGGAAGATGTAACAAGTTTGAAGCTAAATTTGAATTAAAGGAAAATACTATGCCGATTTTTAAAAAGAAACGTAACGTGCCTTTTGCAAGTGTAGAGAAAATTAACGAAGAACTTGATAGGTTGGAAAAAATGGGAATTATTTCGAAAGTAGAATCCAATTTATAGGCTGCGCCGATTGTGTGCATAAAAAAGAAATCAAACCAAATCAGAGTCTGTTGATTTTTCGACAGGGTTGAACTCGGTAATCAAGGACTACCATTACCCGTTACCGAGTCCGGAGGAGATTTTTAACAAGCTAAATGGTGGAGTTATATTTTCAAAAATCGACTTATCAGATGCCTATCTCCAAATTCCCGTCGAAGAAGAATGTTCGAAATTACTAGGGATAAACACGCATAGAGGGTTATTCAAGTACAACAGGCTTCCTTTTGGTATTAAAGTGGCACCATCCATTTTTCAACAATCTATGGACGTCATGTTGAATGACTTAGACTTTGCGTGCGCCTACTTAGACGACATCATAGTAAGGAGCGAAACCGTCGATGAACATCGAGAGCATCTCAATCAAGTATTTAAAAAGATTCAGGACTTTGGATTTAAAGTCAAAGAGTCAAAGTTCGAATTTGGTTTGGAGAAAATTAAGTATTTATGTCACATAATCAACAAAAATGGCAGATGTCCAGATCCGGAAAGGTCCATTGTGATTAGAGACATGCCGACGCCCACTAATGTGGCGATGCTACAGAGTTTTCTGGGGCTCGCAAATTATTATCAAGCGTTCATTAAAGGAATGTACAATCTAAGGTCTCCGTTGAATGAACTACTAAAAAAAGACAAGGCATGGGAATGGGCGGTAGAATGTCAGAAAGCCTTTGATGAAATAAAGAAAATGCTTACATCAGACCTCTTTTTAACCCATTACAATCCAAAACTTGGTATTGTAGTGGCAAGTGACGCCAGTTCATACGGGACGGGATAGGAGCGTGTATTCAACACATAATGCCAGATGGTTCTAGAAAACCAATTGCACATGCTTCGAGAACTTTACTTCCAGGAGAAAGGAGTTACTCACAGATCGGAAAAGAGGCGCTGAGTATCATTTTTGCCATAACAAAATTTCACAGATACATCCACGGCAGACATTTCATGCTTGAAACGGATCATAAACCTCTGATCACTATTTTTGGTTCGAAGAAAGGGTTACCCGTTTATACGGCAAATCGTCTGTTGAGATGGGGAACCATTCTTCTCAATTATGATTTTCACATAAAGCACCTATCATCCAAAAGTATAATTCATGCGGATAGCTTATCTTGACTCGTACCGAGTCAAGAAGAAAGATTCGAAGAATCAATTATTGCAAATATCAGAGCAGATTATGAGGTGAAAATCATGGTAAACAACATTTTAAGAGAGCTACCGGTTACATCAAAGGAAATCAAAAAAGCTGAAAGCGATGATTTCATTTTAGAAATTAAAAGCAAAATGGTAGCAAATGACCAAAAAGTGCAGGAGATTTATTCAATTTGTGACGGAGTTTTATTATATGGTGAGAGAGTAGTAGTACCAAAAAAGTTGCAGAAAAGAATACTACGGGACTTTCATATGTGTCAGCCGGGGGTTAATAGAACAAAAAGCTTAATGCGAAGCTTTGTATATTGGAAAGGAATGGGTGTGGATATCGCAAACATGGTTCGGCGATGTAAAGGGTGTGCGTTAGCAGCTAAGGCACCACCTATAGTACACAAACCATGTCCCAAGACGGATCATCCGTAGACAAGATTACACATTGATTTCGCTGGTCCAGTAGAAGATTATTACTACTTAATAGTGGTAGATAGATTTACAAAATGGCCGGAAGTACTACGCTGCAAAAAGCCTACGTCCAATACCACAACTTTTTTGCATGAACTATTTGCACGGTTCGGTGTGCCAGAGTGTATTGTGAGTGACAATGGTACACAATTCACTCCTGGAGAATTTAAGGAATTTTGTGAGTTATATCAAATTAACCACATAACGACGCTGCCGTATCATCCGAGGTCCAATGGACTCGCAGAAAGATTTGTCGATACTTTAAAGCGCCCGCTGAAGAAAGCCTCAGGAGTTCCAACGGAAAAGGCGCTTCAGCAATTCCTACAGGTATACAGAATTACGCCAAACCAGAGAACACACTCAAACATGGCACCAGCTGAACTAATGTTCGTTAGGAAAGTTAAGTCAGTGTCTGACAAGCTTTTGCCATGTAAAGATAGAGTAAAGAATACTATGTATACAGCGAGAAAAAGATACACCGCCGGAGAGAAGGTGTTTTTCAAGTGCTACAAAAACAACGTTGAGTTCTGGGAACGAGTCATAGTGGACAAGAGATCGGTGACCTGATTTACATAATTAAAGGGCCGAAGAATACTCATAAAAGGCACCAGAACCAACTTAAAAAATGTTACGTGCTAGAGCATGAAGTGAGTATACCGGATGAGGAGGAAGATCCCATTGATGTAATGTATGATATGTTTCAAGTAGAACCTCCGCAGAATATTCCTGAACCGAGAAGATCCGGTAGGAAACGAAAGTTCACGGAACCATTGGACGTGAATCCAAAACGAAAAAAATATTAAAATATGCAAATGGATCTACAACGAAATAGCCATAATCATCAACCCATATAGGAAGCCAGTTTGAAATCCAAAAGGGATTCCAAGGCTTTGGAGGGGGTGTTCTGGTAGGATCCACCTAATTTGCTTAGTGGAGTACCGGCCATATAAATATGGTTGGTACCGGGAAGAGAGTGAGAGGAATCGAGGAGATCCAACAAGAGACTCTGCCCGACTGCGACTCAGTCAACACATTCTCCAGGAACGGTCTTCCCGGGAATATACAAAAGTCTATATGTAAATATTGTGTACACTTTCTTGTTTCAATACATTTTGTTCTAAGTACATTTTGTGTTGCATTATTATTCCATGCATTAGTCAAGTTTCAACACTATCTTGGTTTGTTCATTACTATCTATGTATATATCTATGTATATGTATCTATCTATATTGGCCTGTTGATATATATCTATGTATCTCGCAAATTCTGGAAGATCACGAACCAAATTATAAACAGAGACAAAGAAATGACCTCGAGGTCATATCCTCCTCGACAGACAAGTCGAAGCTATTCGCCTCGATCTTTGCCTCAAACTCAAGGTTAAATGACAAAGGCCATCCCCTACCCAACTCCTCACGTCTCAATGAGAACAATCTCAGTAATATACTCATTTCAGCAGGCGAAGTCTCTAGGCTTATCAAATGCTTCGATCCGAAAAAGGCCTCTGGCCCAGACAAAATTCCAATGGTCGTTTTTAAGAATATCAACGGAGAATTATCAACGATTCTAGCAAATTTATTTAACCTGTGGATGTTGAAGGTGACAAGCGTATGCCCGGTCTTCAAGAATTCTTGGCAACCGATCCTCCCGCTTTGTGCCATTATTTTATTCAGTATCATCAGTAAGTTTTTAATAAAAAAAAGAAGGTCGTCAAGGACCTGGTTAGGAACAAACACTCGTGCGACGAGCAGTATGGGTTTCGATTAGCCGGATACACGTCTGATGTCCTAACTCTCATTACACACAGAAATTGTGAAGCTCTTGACGACACACATACCGCAAGGACTATAGTATTAGATATTAGGTTGGTGCAAAAATAATGACGTAATAATGTCGTTTTTGACGTTAAAAAATACGTCAAAAACGACATTATTACGTCATTATTTTTGCACCAACCTCATATTTCGAAGGCCTTCGGGAAGGTATAGCACAAAGGTTTGATACACAAACTCTCCAGCTATTTAATCACTGGAAGGGCTTTCTCTATTATAAAATACTTCCTAGCAGGTAGATCCTTGAATGTAGTTATCAACGTCTAGTCCTTCGAGGCCGGGGCGGTCAAGGCAGGCGTTCCCCAGAGGTTGCATCTGAGTTATATAAATGATCTAGGAATATGCTCCGATCATTTGTAAACGTATATGCCGATAATACGACGAGAAACGGGCGACCATTTACAACTCTTGACGGTCAGAGAATGACAGTTGACCTCTCTTTTGATCTAATATTACCTTCCCTGTGGGGAAAAAAGTGTGTGGTTACATTCAATGACTAAAACTAAAATGGTTTCATGCAATTACCCTCGATCAGACCACGAACTACCACTAGTCCCGACGAATGACTGTCACCTCGATGAGGCGCCGTGCTTTGAGAGGAAATGGGGCTTCAAACAACCGACCTCAAATAGAATTACTATCTATGATCGATCGTTAAAGATGCAGGTAAAATTATCGACTCCCTGTACCACTCCAGTAAGTAACTGACTCCCCATACTATCCCCTATATTTGTAAGGGCAACATCAGACCTAAAATGGAGTACTGTTGACATATTTAGGCAGAAGCTTCCCAGAGATTTCTTTGTAGTCTTGATAGAGTTCAAAAGTGCTTGTAGAGAAGAATTATTTTCCATCCTCCAACCTATCTTATTTTTGTTTTGCTTTTGACGACCTTAAATAACGCATAGAGTTTGATATACCGTAAAAAAACAAATAAACAACAGACAAAATATTTGTACAACTAGACGGAATCGTGAATATAAGTAATACTGTAAGCAACATTTATACTTTTTTTTTTCTTTTTTTGGAGATAATAATGGTTTAGTAATACAAGTAGTACTAAACAACCCATAACTGGAGGGAGAATAATTGGATCCATACCTTTCCCAAATTTATTTTTCCCGTAAGTGAATATAACGCACCCAACTGGAATTAGAACACCGCTATCCGATTAACAATTTCAAAACTTTAACCATTACGCTGCCCACAATTCTAAGCAAACAGCAGCTGATATTCCCAAAGCAGCCACACATCTAGGTACCGAGTCTAAATAGTAAGCGTACTTTGAATTTATCAACAGGTAACACTTTCCAGCATAACAGCCCAGAGTGTCACATATGAAAAATAGTAGTTGTTTGGCTGATGTAACAGATGTAACACAATAATATGTTTTATACGTCAAATTGAGATTGAGAGTGACTGAATCTCAGTCCCATCTGATGTGGAAATAGATTCGAAAACTGTATTTTGCAGCTAACCAATCGGGAAGGATTACATGATTGTAAATAAGAGCATTCTGTCATATTTCGAAAGAATCCTTGTAGAATATCGTCGATTATATGCCATGAAAATTTAGGCAGTTTAAAAAAATCAAGACCTAACTCCTAATGTTAATATTATAGTAGAGTGAGTATACACACTGATATATATATATATATATATATATATATATATATATATATATATATATATATATATATATATATAATGTAAAGTCTTTCAAATACAAGCCTGTTTAGCTGCATCATAACTCGTCAGTGTGGATTGTAATCCGATTGTTTCAGGCTTCGAAACTCGACCGATTTGGCATCAGTCAGAGATCCTACTCCTAAGCTTTCGATGCACACTAGAGAAAAGAAAATTTAAACGTGTTATATACGAGATGTATACAAATGCCAAAATAGCTCAATCCGTAATTGAAGAGTGATACTTTTATATCGGCAGCAGCCACTTTACACAAACGCACACACACACACACACACACATATATATATATATATATATATATATAAAGAAAGAGAGTATCACAAATGATAGTTTCCTCACACCAAAACAAGAGCAAAAGTTCATATAAAAATATATCCGGAAATCCTTTGTTTATGAATTATTGAGTTTAAAATTTATGGCAGACGCTGTTAAATGTTCAATGGAAGATACTATCGAAAAATACTTTCGCAATATCTGGGGCGGTTTCCTGACACCAAAAGAAGGTACAATCTCCATAAAAAATATATGCCCAAAAGTCATCTTTGTACCTCAACACATCAGCAAATGTTCAAAACATCCTCCACTTGCTTCTACATGCGCATGAAACTGTCGGATCATTGATTGGTGGACCCTTTCAGGTTTTGAATAGTTTCACAGGCCCTGATGAAGCGTCTCTGCATTATTAATGTCTGCTGCATAAAACAATTAGTTTAGGTGGCTACCACAGATAAAAATCTAAATGATTGATGCCGGAAGAACGTGCAACCCACCCATACTCATACATCTTTCATGGTGAACAATGTGACTAAAATATTCTAGAGCCCCTCCATGTATTAACCAGAAGCATCTTCATATTAGCAGGGATATATCCTCTAGCAGGTTTGGAAGTATGTTCGAAATAAAGTCCCTGTAGACAGCTCTTGTAAGACGCGCTGGGAGAACATATGGACCTACCAGACAGTCACCAAAAATTCTAGCCCACACCTTAATCGAAAACTGATACGGCTGTCTAGCCTGTATTTCAACATGAGCATTTCGATTCGCCCATAAATGTTGGTTGCGTAAATTTGTTATTCCATCTCTCCCAAATATTGCCGCATCCGTAAACAAGATTTACTAGACAATCAACTGATCGACAGCTTGTGCTATAAACCGCCGGCAAAATTTCTCCCGTGGAGAGTGATCAAAGGGTGAAAGAACCTGCAGACGTTGCAAATGAAGTACCTTGAAGTACCCTCCATGAGATATACGTCATGCAAGTACCACTTGACGCGTGCTGATACCGGATTGTCCCCGTCAGTCTGTAGATTTTTTTTTTCATCGTGATCAGGGGTACGAGCGGATCCAGGTTTTTCTCGATCCATAGTTTGTGTTGCCCCGGATCCTATCTCAGCAACGGGAAGATAAACAGCAGCAAAAATTGCACGATTCGGCTGTTTTGGATCTGGAAATGCAATCTGATACAGCCATGCAGCCTAGTGTCCATAACCATTTGTGCGGCTGTATATAAAATTCATATCTTCCCCCTCAGGATATAAATATCCTGCCATTGTTAAATGTAACAATTCTCAGTTAACTCACTACTCCACACGTTACACGTCGAAGACAGAAAAGCCACAAATGTATACGAATGACAAATGTCAAGAATGAAATTTGCGTCATCTAAGATATACATACTTTAAACCTAATAACTCAAAAACGAATCATTTGCGGACATATGTTAGTATGGACATTTTTCGTAGATTTGCTGTAAGGAAGTAGACCCCAATTTTTTTTATACACCCTGTGTATAATGTGTTGAAAATAATTTTCAAGAAGTCTAAAATGTGATTTTCAAGACAGAGTCTTTGGAAATAATTTCTTGTTTGGGCTGAGAACTTTCAGCTTACACTAGTGGATGAAAACAGATTAAGAGTCAAGGAAATACTCGTGTATATATATATTGGATCATTTACCTAACGAGTTATTTCCTATTTTCTATATATTTTTACACACACACACACATATATATATATATATATATATATATATATATATATATATATATATATATATATATATATATATATATATATATACTTGTGTACATCATATATATATATATATATATACTTGAGTACATCATATATATATATATATATATATATATATACTTGAGTACATCGTATATATATATATATATATATATATATATATATATATATATATATATATATATACATACATACATGATGTACTCAAGTAAATCAATTATTTGCTCACATTCATATATGCAACCGTATGTGATATAGAATTCATTTTTCCATTTTGTGGCATGCTTAGATAAAAATATACTGGTTCTCGATTAATTAAATCATACGCATAACATCTTATTTTGAATTTGCTATTAGCAACGTAATATATTAATCAGATGCCATCTAATTAAGCCCTGTGTTTCCTGGCTGCAAATTCAGCATTTAATATGTATCAATTATTATTTCAATTCCATTATCGGATACTTCCGGTCAAAAAATACTAACGCTCATTTGGAGGATGTCGTTGATTCAGGACGTTGAAGAAGTTATTAAATTTGCTTAAATTTCAAATCACACAACCCTACTACCGTAGAATTTAACGCTTTGTTACGTGGTCAAATTTGGAGAAATCGTGCCGCCGAGAACTTGCCACTGTCCATTTATTGTTTGTTCGTTTGTATATCACACAAGCACACACACGCACAAGTGTGTGTGTGTACCTGCGTGTATTTGGGCAGCATATAGACATTTCATTTAAATGTATAAGTAGATCGTTTGAATTTTTTATTAAAGTTTTATTGCATGCGAACAAGCGATCCCTTTTTATTGCGGGGTGTGGGGAGGGCTCTGTGTGCAGAAATTGACTAAACGGATGTTCGTTCCGAGCTCTTTAGTGTAACCTAATATATATATATATACTAGCATCATGGGCCGTGCGTTGCCCGTGCTTGATTCAAAAATCGTACGACTCATACAGCAATCGCTATCACTTGACTTAAAATATTTCTGCTCTTCCTTGCCTTTAAATGAGTGTCCTTGCCGTGCTGATGTTGCTACATGCCTTACTTCTTGCCTATCTCACACTGCGAATTTTTTCTAAGCTCTATACTAAACATTAAATATGTTACGAAAAAAGAACTAAACAAAATGAACACAAAACGATCAGCTTTAAAAAAGGACTCGTAACTGGAAAAACCGAATGAAAAAAGAATGTTAACAACAAATACTTTTTCACACCCAACCCAGTTCTCCGGAATCAGAATCAACGTTGATTTTAAGCAAGCCAATTGGAGTAAGGTGCCATGCAGACTTAATTTTTCCCACTTGTGACGAATGTAGCAACCTTTTTTCTTTTTTTTTTTTTCATTCTAGCATGCTAGTTAACATTCGTATCAGTAAGCTGTTGGCTCTCACGCTGGCCACTCGAATCTTCCTCCATATTCGTGACAGGCAGCTATAGGCTGTCATTCTGGAAAGTAGAAAATGGCCACAAACTACATGAAAGCTGCCGTAAAAGCATAAAAAAATCGATTACTTCCACTATCGATGGGAGTTGGGAAATGCAAAGTCGGTCTTGCCCTTATCGCTAAATTGATGTATGTGCAAGTAAATTTTGGTGCAATTCCGTCGAAAATTGCGGCCGTGCATTCGTTACACACACACACACACACACACACACACACACATCCTGCTTTTTATAGATAGATATGATCCTCGAAGTTCTTTTGTAAATGATGTTTAATTTGCTGAAAAATAGATGTCTTTAATTGCAAAACACAGGCAGTATATTGCGGTCGTTTACATCGTCGATGTTACTAACGCTTGCTTTGCAACAACATTGTAGCCTAATTGTAAGTAAATCCTTTATATTTTATAACGAATTTTCTCAGTCTTTCCCTCTTTCGCGATCCACTTAAGTGACGATTCAATATGTAACTCCGTGTATTATAACCATACCGGATTAAATATCACAGCAAAATACAGCATGTAACGAGGTATAGGGTTCTAATTTATCTATATGCCTTTGTGAGTGTACCCACAAAGGCACACAAGCATATACACGCCCACATCTCAGTGTCTTCTTCCACGTCCGTGGTTTTCTGATAATATATAAGAAATTGATCACTTATATAATCTAGATTAACAACATCCTAGAAACGTCTTTACAGAATTTGTTGTAGGTATATATGTACCAACAAAGTTCGCAAACATCAACGCTTATCTTAGAAGACATAAATGATTTTCTTCCTGCTTTTATGTGAAAGAAACAAGAGGATAGACAACTAAGACAATCGCAAAAATCAAACAGGACCAGTTAGATATAATGTTTACGCGGATAGGTATATGCGTGAAAATATCCCCAAAAGCTGACAGACATGACCAGAAACAATAAAGATATTTTCTTTAGCAGCAGGAAATTATCTGTTGTTTGCGAAAATCGAGCTCCAGTTATGCTCTATACATGGCAAATGTAACATGGCATCCAGCATGAAATTCAACGCAAACACCAATTAAATGTTGACTTGTATTTTAACTTTTAATGCCATAAAGTGAGACCGGGTAATCAAATGCCTGTCGTATCTTTTGAATGTAATTAAAAGTTGTAATTGAAGCAGATTTCGTGATTTTTTTAATGAATATATAAGACACGTATATAATTCGTGGTGCCGTTAGGTTGATTTTCAATCAAATAAATATCAATTACTACACGCAAAAAAAACGAAACCAAATCGTGCAGTATTTAGAAAAAAAAGACCATAAAATTAGAATGTAAATTACACCTGGAAAATCTAATAAACATCGCAGTCCACTTGAACTCTAACCAAGTTAGGCGCATGAGAAACAAATCCTAAAAAGCATTTGAGAATTGTAATTAAATCAAACCTCTATTTGAAAGTGTTTTTCTGGGTTTCTACCGAGGGAATAAATGTATTGTATTAAACTCCCAAACTCCGTAATTTATATGATCTCCTAGAGCATTGTATATATCCAAAGGGAACTCGGAAATAGTTGCGAATAATCGATTATTATTATAGGACATAACAGATCCAAAATAATGAATCGATATTGATATCATTCGAGTCTGTAACTGAAGCAAATCCAAATGGACATTGGGCCAACTGTAAATTCTAATTATTTTGAAAGATTATAACAATGAAGTAAAAAATTCATATTAAATTCCTAACCTTTATAAGTTATATCATGTTCTGCTATAATATAGATATTGAAAAGGGTATCGGTATAATGAATGAAAATTGATCAAATTCGTGGTTTTAACTAACTCTAATCAAAATGAACATGTTTTTCATAGTGTCAATTGTCATCGTCTGATATAAATAAACTGAAGTAAGTAATTGACAAAATTTACAAAAAATATACAAAAGTGACGTATTTCGTTGTGCGAAGGAATTGTGTCGCATTAGTAATTCTTTGATGAAATTACCGGAGAACAATTTCTTTTCTTTTAATTTGTCATAGAACTACTATTACGCACAAATACACACATTACACACACATTACACACACACACACATATATATATATATATATATATATATATATATATATATATATATATATATATATATATATATATATATATATATATATATAATGTTTATATACACGTATAGGTAATTGTGTGAAAATATCCCCAGAAGCTGATAGACATGATCAGAATATATATATATATATATATATATATATATATATATATATATATATATATATATATATATGCAGGTGGGTGGATCGACGACATTCCTCCAATATATGTTAGCATATATATATATATATATATATATATATATGCATGTGGGTGGATCGACGACATACCCCCAATATATGTTAGCATATATATATATATATATATATATATATATATATACATAAGTCAGCACCCAGTGGCAACAACCTGTTTCATGTTTTAGCGCAATCGTTTTTACTTCGATGTGTGCTGACTTCAATATCCACTTTTCTATTTGCATACGTTCTGTCGCTAATAGTGAGCGCTTTAAGCCATAAATATAGCACATCTTAAAATTAGAATTTATCATATATATATATATATATATGTGTGTGTGTGTGTCTGTATGTGTTTATGTGTGTGTGTTTGTGCTCATATATATATATACATATATATATATATACATATATATATATATATATATATATATATATATATATATATATATATATATATATATGTCTAGTTTGTTCTGGGATTGTTTTGTTTTACATACGGACTCTTTGTATCAAACAGATGTAAGCTAGATTACTTAATAATGGATTCAAAAATGGATGGCGACGTAATGTAATGTTTTAGGGGTGTGTTTATTGTTGGTAATAATGTTATTACTAAGCTCTCAACGTGTTTTCTCCCTAAAGAATTATGTTCTTCTTTAATTAGGTCGCATTAGTAAAATCAAAGTTATGTCCAGCATCGTTTTTGTGCAATATAAGAACGTTAGATCCTTTGATCAACGCAAATCTCTCGTGTGTTCTTAGATACGGGATTTAGATCACGTGATGTCACTTTCACATAAACAATCCGATCTATTTACAAACTCACACACAAGGAAAATTATCTAGGGTTTTGATGCACGTGTTACATGACTGACCAATGAGAACTGACCCAAACAAAATTTTAAAAATACCAAAGTTTTATCCTTTTCTCTGTTTTCTCTCAATTTGTGACAAAGCTTTAATAAAAGTTAGATATGTTAGATTAATAAGTGTTTCCTATTTTTATTTATCTTATCACACACGCACACACACATATGTATATATATATATATATATATATATATAGAGAGAGAGAGAGAGAGAGACAGACAGACAGACAGACAGACAGACAAACAGAGACAGAGATTAAGCAAGACAGAAAAAGAAACTTGTGTACCATCTATTCATAAAAAAACTTCGAAATCGACGAATATCGAAGGAAAGTTCTATATGCATACAGTATAAAAACAAACTAGAACGGTTCAAAAATTAAATTCACGCACATTTTCACACCAAAATGTTCTCTTAAACTAACATTGTGTGTCATGGGTTTGTTGTGATTATCCTTTATTTTTAATTAACTTATTAAATATTTATTTATTCATACACATATATTAGGTTGGTGCAAAAATAATGTCGTTTTCTCACATATGTTACTATGTGGGAAAACGACATTGTTTTTGCGCCTACCTAATACATACGTTTGTGTTACAAGTTAAAGTGTCATAGTTTTCCAAACCGTCAGACATAAATGGCAAATGATCCACTTATTCCAGTTGTTTTTTAATGTAATGGTCTCGTAGGCGGAAAGCTAAATTATGCAAAAATTCAAAGCTCAAACTTAATATAAACCCAATATATTATTGAGGTGTATGTTCAAAATAGAGTGTGTATTTTGGGAGATATTGGGAAAAACGAAGCAAATACAGTTGTTAATATCTCGTTATGTAATTTGAATTCAGACTTATATCTATATTAATAAATATACATATTATCCCTTACTTTGGTGACTGGATATGTATAATTATATTAAGCCGAATTGATAGCGCAAAAACTCTAGTAAAATCGTTTTTGTATACGTTTCGGATACAAAACAAAAGCAAGTCGATATAGCTTACATCAGTCTAAATAAGAAATATGTATTCCTTAAATAGGTAAATCATATCCTATTCTGTCAAGTGGTCTTCGTTGGACGAATTAATAAATGTATTTTTCAGTTCCAGAAGCTTTTATCCTGAGGGAAAAGGGGATACATTTTAGATTCCTTTCGGAGACACAATCTTTATTTAGTATGACTAAGCCCGTTGTTATTAATTTTACTGTTTGAGAGAAATTACATGAATAGCAAATGAAATAAGTGGACCCACTAAAAAATAACGTTTATAATAATACGTAATAAAGTGGAATAAAAAATTCAATCAAATATTGTCTGTGTGGTGGAGTGTTTTGCAAATCGTGCTTTCAGCAAAGGAAGAATATATCTCTTGTATAAAATTCTACTTCATAGAAGACAGAAAATATAGTTTCCTTTATATGTATTTCTAATTGCGCCTGAAATTAATAGGTGAAAACTAAAGAAAAAAAATGTTCCATATTTTACAAGACTCGTGAAAATACACTCAATTTTCAGGTGACGCCTAATTACGATGTTCAAACTCGATATCAATTGAAACTCAAAAATTGCTTGTTGAGCTTATAATGTACATACATATCTATTACTTGCCTTTGTTTTATGAATAGACCATTTTAATTATTGATTTTAGTTTACCAGTATTAGCATCAATCTCGTCTCTATGGTAACTGTTAATCCTATAACGAAGTGGCAACGTCTAATGCCGCTGGGAAAGACCATAAATTATTAAGTAATTTAATTTACAAGCAGATCAGAAAATCGTAGCAATTTAAATTTTAATGACAAAATACTTCCTCTGTTTTTACTTAGGTGAATGGTTGTGTGTTTTGTATTGTGTTTTGTTTAGTTATTATGGAATTTGGAAAACTCTTAGAAGGAGTGAATTTAGTGACGACATTTGCATCACATCAAATATCAAGAAACATATCTTGAAGCATTTTTTATTTGTAGAAAATAAATCTAGAACATTTCTTCTTTTACTGTTAAATGCTGGCAATTTCTATGTTCACATTATTACAGGTTTATTACAGTGTCAGAATAAATTTATATTTTCGAATGTGCTTACTCCACATTCAGGTTATCAGACCTGTAATAAGTCAATGAAAATTGGGCTTTTGGAAGGCATATTTTTCTATTTCAAAGCATCTTTGAATTCCGGTGTCGCTTATCTGTTAAAATACTGCTTAGATATTTACATTTTTGTACTTGCTTGATTTTAGTTGCTTCCACTTCGTAGACAGGCAGTATTTTTTAATGACAACCATGCATTCTGTCTTTTATAATTGATTTGATTTGGTTTCATTTGTTTTCCGGCATATCAACCTCAACTGGTTATTTAATACCGACAAGATCTATGTTTCTGTTAATTTTTCTTTTCAAAACAGTATTGCTGTGTATATTTTTTCCAAAGAAGTAATGCTGGTATCAAAACCTATTTTGACACTTTCGTAGTGCTTTGACCCCCGTTTGTTGTTAACTATTTGTCCATGGCTGGGACCCAAACAGGTGCTTCCACCCTGAGTCAGAATGGTCTTAGGAACACCAGCAATTAAGAGGTGGTTCCACGCTCCTCAAAGCTTCCTGATGAGAAGCCTGTTACGGTTTTTTGTGTATAATATATATAAATAGGATATTTATTATGTGAAGTCTACATAATTGTGTCACGAGGCCGAAAAGGGGAGGGGTAGAGGCTGGTCAACACTAACTATCTTATACCTAGCTAATCTGACTCACGACCCATTCATACATTACAATTTACCCATTCACCACAAGAACTCGTCCATCACCAAACAATCCTTCAATCACCATAATACCACATCCTCTCTAGGGGAACCTACCAAAACGCGCCCCACACCATAAAAATTTGATGATGATATACATGCTATACATTAAAATTCTAATAATGAGAGAATGAGAGGGGAGGGGAGATGATCCCAATAATCAACTAAAAAATTAACATAAAATGCAAACTAAACATAACATATGTATAATATATATAACTAGGAGATTTATTATGATTTGATACATAATTGTGGCACGTGGCCGATGAAGGGGAGGGGTAAAGGCTGGTCCAAACTAACTATCCTATACCTAGCTAATCAGATTCACGACCCATTCATACATTACAATTTACCCATTCACCACAAGAACTCGTCCGTCACCAAACAATCCTCCAACCACCATAATACCGCATCCTCTCAAGGGGAACCTAGCAAAAACGCGCCCCACACCATAAAAATTTGATGATGATATACATGCTATACATTAAAATTCTAATAATGAGAGAATGAGAGGGGAGGGGAGATGATCCCAATAATCAACTAAAAAATTAACATAAAATGCAAACTAAACATAACATATGTATAATATATATAACTAGGATATTTATTTGTAAAATTTACAAATTTTGGCACGTGGCCGATGAAGGGGAGGGGTAGAGGCTGGTCCAAACTAACTATCCTATACCTAGCTAATCAGATTCACGACCCATTCATACATTACAATTTACCCATTCACCACAAGAACTCGTCCGTCACCAAACAATCCTCCAACCACCATAATACCGCATCCTCTCAAGGGGAACCTAGCAAAAACGCGCCCCACACCATAAAAATTTGATGATGATATACATGCTATACATTAAAATTCTAATAATGAGAGAATGAGAGGGGAGGGGAGATGATCCCAATAATCAACTAAAAAATTAACATAAAATGCAAACTAAACATAACATATGTATAATATATATAACTAGGAGATTTATTATGATTTGATACATAATTGTGGCACGTGGCCGATGAAGGGGAGGGGTAAAGGCTGGTCCAAACTAACTATCCTATACCTAGCTAATCAGATTCACGACCCATTCATACATTACAATTTACCCATTCACCACAAGAACTCGTCCGTCACCAAACAATCCTCCAACCACCATAATACCGCATCCTCTCAAGGGGAACCTAGCAAAAACGCGCCCCACACCATAAAAATTTGATGATGATATACATGCTATACATTAAAATTCTAATAATGAGAGAATGAGAGGGGAGGGGAGATGATCCCAATAATCAACTAAAAAATTAACATAAAATGCAAACTAAACATAACATATGTATAATATATATAACTAGTGAGACAATCCAAATGACTCAACTTCCTTTATAGTCTACCAATAGAAGCTTAACCAATCAGAAGCCGCAGAACATTGTATTCGTCGTGTATAAAGGCGGACATCTTTGTTTACCCTACCGGAAGGACTAGTGCTAACTTGACAGGCGAAGAGGATAGAAGGAAGAAATACGCTCTGCTAAGATATCCACTGCGAACCTGAACTACGCTTTCCTACTGTCTCCGAAATATTCACTGCCAACCTCTGGATTCTATACTCGAAGACGACCGTCATGAAAATGTCTAACAAAGCCTTTCTGCCGGATGTATTTTATCGTCATACCCAGGACTCATTCTACAATTGATGTTTAGCCCATTTTTACTGGCTTTTGTATAATTACCTGTCGTCTACTTTAGGCGTCAGTTATCAATAATGTTTTAACGGCATATCATGTTGTTATGATAGTGACCAACAATAATGGTTCCTGAAAGAACGTATTTGAATAGGACTATCTCATTTGTAATAATTTAGTTATAAAGCACTGTATAATGAGATTGATTTAGCAAATAGGTAATTAGCATAAAAAGAGCTATAGCTCCCAGACAACTTTGAGGACACAATGAAATCAGGGACTTATATTTGGCCACTGCGTGATCAGACTTACCCGGCTGAAATTGAAATCTTGACATTTAAGTACGTCAAAGAAATAATATTCAGAAATATCCAACCAAAGATTGGTCAGAGACGAACAAATCAAATTCTTAGCATTGAAATAAGAATTTTGGGAGCCTATAAAGAAATATCTAAGAGATACCAGTAGATATTGTGAATTTCATGGAATAGGGAAAAAAAAATTGGCACAGCGTAAGTATTAATTCAACTACGATTGTTTGGACTGTACAAGACCTCTCATAGAGTAAAAAAGTTAGAGCCGTTACCGACATACCAAATGACTTTAGAAACTTGTATTGACTTCATTCAACAAGGAGTCAATTGAAACATTTAATACAAATGAAAACCAACCTGAGCTTATAGATACACGTGCGATAAAAATAATAATAATAATATTCAGATATTGCAACTATAAACATCAATCAAAGGGAGAGAAATGTCCAGAATTGGGACAGACATCTAAAAAGTGCAAAAAGAAAAGTCAAATTCAGTTATTATACAGATGGCAAGATACCAATGTAAAACAGTCGAAATAATACACGTCGATGTAAAAAGTAAAAATAAGTTGTTTTTTTTTGTTGTTTTTTTAACAGGTACAGCATTGTGCATTGTTGGAAAGGAAAGGTAAACCCATCGACAGAGGATAATCTGTAGAATCATGGAGTAGCAGTTATCTTTAATTCAACGGAATAGCTTCCAGAGGAAAAAAGGGTTTAAAACTTATATCCTCGCTGGCATATTATGGGAAATATGAGCAAAGAAAACAAAGTGTAACTTAACTAACGAAATAGAATAATGTGTAGAAAGAGAAGTATTAAAGAAATAAAAGTTCCTGAAAGCAATAAAAGAAGGGAAGTTATGGAGACTCGTGATCGCCCTCATACCGAATGGACGGTGAATAAATAAATGAACATTTTTAAGTAAGACGCATTACCGTAAACAGAAACCTCCAATTTATTTTGTCCGTATCTATGTTCACTAATGAAAGTCGCTAGATCTTAAGTGGCACTTGGAATAAAAATTACTAGAGGACACATTTGCTGTTCTTTTTGTCTTTTTATTTTACCCAAACAGACAGTCACAACATATTCCTGGAACACTGTTTAATTGTATATTTTATATAGAATTAAAGCTAGCGACGAAATAATTGCAAACTTGTCAGAATACAAGTGTGTTAAACATTCAAGAAGTGACATTCTCCCTTCATGATATATCATTTTCTTTTTCATTGTATCATCCAAGCGGAGTTAAATTGCAATTGTCGCCTCTTACAAATTGCTTCGTTAATGACATTTTTAAAGAAACATGTTCAATTTCTTTCTCATCCACTAAAACTTTGACGTTCAAAACGTATTCCATTACATGTGATCTTACAAATATTTAATGGTACCTTGTATTTTTAAACTAGAATTTGTTAATGCTAATAATGTACAATTGTGCTTTCATAGGAATTTGAGATCAGCCATATTCTAATTTATTTTATTCCTGAATATTTTTTCGGTTTTATTTCTTAACACAAGTTTTCTGTTTGCACTACGAGATGTTCAACCATGTTCACTTCTCAAAACCTAGCCAAACGACCAAATAACTGATATATGGTACGCTTTCTAGGTCGGGTTGAGAACTTTCAGGAAGCCTCTCGCATAAAGAACAGTTAATTACTTTTCCACTTTCAAATATCGGGAAGTTAGACACGCCATACTGTTTTCCTTACCAAACTGCAACACCAAATGTTATTTATTTATGTAATAGATATATGATCCCATTCCATCTGCTGTGCTTTTATCAAAGATATATATTTGTTGATATCCCCACCTTCTTTTTGAGTAAAAGACAATTTTACCAAAGTAATTTAGGAGGATATTCTATATAAATATGTCATGGATTATCTTTCATCCGATATTTTTATTACGTAGAAAGTTATTTCAGTGTTTTATATCAATGTTTTAAATAAAAGCCGAGTATTTTTTTTACATATTAAACTGTACGTTGATCTGTTTCGCATTTGAGAAATTTTGAAAATAATGTATTCTCCGGCAGGGTTGAACTTTGCAGAAAGCTTTGTAGGATATAAAGAGCGTTTCATCTGATGTGTTTTAAACCGCTCGGCCATAGAGATCGTCACATTTGAGCAAGAGTTTAGTTCCCATACCTGGAATGCACACTTCCTCATTCAGTTTTTCTTCGAAAGCCTGTATCTAGTTAATTTACAATATACAAGTAAAATAAATTAACCTAAATTCATCCAAGTAAATAAATAAACAAACCAATCCCAAATAAAGATAATCAATTAAAACCTGTTCCCGCCAAAATAATACTTAGAAAGAACTACAACAATCAACCCCAAAACTGAACAAATAGTTTTAATTAAATTCCCAAACCAAAACAAAACTGTTAAATAAGTGATATAAACAAATTTTTACTACGTTAATAAATAAATAAATAAATAAAATACGAAACAAAAATAAAAACAAGCAATATAATTTGACCTAAATAGATAAACAAACGACTTCCGGTGAAATAACCGCCATAATAGAATACCCACAATGCACCACTAACCCGTATATATATAAATAGCCGAGAAAAATAACAGCACACGTGGCTTGACGATTGCATATAGCATGAAACAGACTGTCGCCTCTAAGTGTTGACTTCTATGTTCACTTTTATATTTACACACGCTCTATCTCTGATATTGAGCACTTTATTCCATAAATATAGCACACCTTAAGACTATATTTCTTTATATATATGTATATATATATATATGTATATATCTGCATAACACACTGAAAAATCGCACTTTATTCATTTTCAGTGCGAATCATTTTTCTGTTATTACGGAGAACATTTGAACAGAATGTGTCTTCCTAACTTTTACAGTTTTCATAGAAAAATGTCATACTAGGTGCCATGGCTGATTTCACAAACATCGCGTCTTTTCGCATCATTTTTGGTGTCGTAATTTTTAAATGTCTATATATACTCAGCATTTATCAACCTTATATAGGGTAGTGAGTACTGGAAACTTTCCTCCCATGTGACAAAGAGAGATTCGAACTAAATAAAATGTTTTTTTTTACAAATAATTGCTGAGAAAGTCTGGATCTGCGATTAAGTAGAGTTAAAAGAGTCCGTTTCAAGAGAAAATATTCTACTATACAGAAATTGGTTACGTATCACACGTCACTGCATCTACTTTTAAGACGGGCAGTATATGGCTTTCGATTCGCTATTTCAACTGCTGATTTGTTAACGCTTATTCCTGAAAGAGTTTATCAAGTTTTAGCTAAGGATAGTGAAGCAGATAAGAGCTCATGAAGATGGAAATATAGGTTGAGCCCCCAAAAAACGGGAACATTTTAACAATCCAATAAATCCAAGAGTGATGGAAGAAATAACATTTTACTCATAGTAATTGAAAATTTAAAACATGCCATTTAAGAAACAATGATGGAATTTTCATTTTTTTTAAATGACGTCCTGTAGATGGCGTCCTCCTGTACGAATGCTTTCTTGAAATCTGCTGTTGAGATTCCTCATTGACTGATGCAACATCTCAGCTCGGATACTGGGAATTTCATCTTGAATTCTAAATGGCGAAAGGTTTACTTGCTCAAGGTCACTGTATCGCAGTGTTGCCACTTGCTCATGTCTGGTAATAGGCATTTCAAAAATCCCCGTTTTTTTGGGGTCACCCTGTATATAAAACGTTGCTTCTCGCCGGAGTCAATCCTTCAAATATACTAATCAACCATTTGCCCTTGCATGGAATATTGCTGCCATATATGGCCTGGAGCCCCTTCTGTTGGTCTCAAGTTCCTTGATAAAATCCAGAGACGGATATACAATGTAATTGGCCCTGATCTGGCATGTCGTCTTCAGTCGCTCTCTCACAGACGTACCGTCGCTTCCTTCTGTCTTCTTTTACAAATACTTTCATGGTAACTGCTCCGATGAAGTGCTTTCGCTGGTTCCCAGACTTCATGAATTTAAGCGTTCTACTAGACTGTCATCTCGCTCTCATCCTTCCACTGTCGAAACTGTTAAATGTAGATGTCTCTTCTATTTCAATAGCTTCATGTATCGCACTTCTCGCCAGTGGAACTCCCTCCGCATTTCTTGTTTTCCTGATAGCTATAATCTCCAACTATTCAAATGTAATGTCAATCGACGTCTACAGATGCCTTGATCTATCCCCTATCCTTCTTTTCGTCCTTTCCTCTATCACTACTCTTTGCTCTCGCTCCAACTCTCTGTAACCCCTTGCGTGCTAGTGTCTTCCCGCCTTGCTTGGGGGGAAACGCTTAAAAAAAATCTCCAAAAGACGGGATTTGTGACCAGCCATGAATTCGCGTATCCTAAAGGCATATGGAACATAAAAGTCGGAGACTGAAATCATCCCGAGTTTCTTGGCAAAATCCAAAGAAGGATCCTTTATGTAATCGACCCATACTTAATATCTCGACTTCAGTCATTTACTCAAAGATGTTACCTGGCTTCCCTCTGTCTTTTCTACGAATATTTTCATCGTAACTACACTAACGAGGGTTTTCCCCTTGTACTTCGACTACATAAATTTAAGCGTACCACTTGATTGACATCTATGTAGACCCGAGTAATGTTGAAATAGCTAAATGCAACTGTCACTTCTACTACAATAGTATTTTTTCACGCACTTCCCGACTAAAACGCTTTCTATTTACTTGCTTCCCTGATAAATACAATCTTCAGAAATTTAAATAGAACATCAATCTTCTTTAATTCTGTTATTTTCCACAATCCTCCCTATACGCAGTCTTTTCTCTGACTTTCACGCCCTGTAACTCCCAGCGTACTCGTGGTATTCCCACCCTGCTTGGGATGAAATGACAAAAAAAATGTTCTTAAAAAAGTGTAGCTCATCAACCACTGGCACAAGCCACCGCGACAGAACAAAATCAAAAATGAACTTAAACATTTCATGAACTTATGCCAATTATGTACTGTAAATAGCGACCTCATATTTCAGTTTATGACGCTGTTAGAAATATTTAATAATTTGATATTTCTTTCTGATATAAGTAATGAAGTATCTCACAGTAATTTCTATAAATATCCAGTTGAACGCTGGGATATTTCACGTTGTCGAAAAAAATTTAGCTGTCGTCTAATTGAATATAGAGTTTGTTAATGGAATAAACGTTTTACAAACCTTTCAGAGAGCTGCCAGGTAAGTCAGGTGCCATTAACAAGAATTTCTTCTCTAGGAAAAATCATATCTTACATATTGCATCGCTGTTTGAGTGTAATTGGGAAAACGTTACGTTAAATAATAAAGCACTGGAGTTTCGAACTTATTAAAATCTTCCTTCGGGCAAATCATTGCTTCATCAACAATGTTTTTAAAAGGCTTTGCAAATATAACGGTATAATGCAATTACACATCAACAAAATATTCTGGAAAAAATATCGGTATTTAAATACATTCGCAATTTCAGATATATACAAGAGTGAATCAATAAGTCCGTAGTCGGAAAAGCTAAATTTTGATTTTTGCCGTAAGTTGTTGAAAATATAGGTTTTTTTTTTTAATTTTTTCTATTTATCATTGAATTAAGTGTATTGACAAGGAACATGATGCTGACAAAGAACTTTTGCATAAAATGACTTTCATTATAAGATTGAAATCTCATTTAGGTACGTAACAACACACAAGCGCTCACGGGTTCACGTACACACACGCGCACACACACACATTATATATATATATATATATATATATATATATATATATATATATATGGATTGATGTGAGTTTGTGATCTTGTGTTTCACGCTTGTGCGATCGTCAGACAAACTCAGCGTAAAACTCAGTGTCACAAACTCACATCAATTCACCTAAATATTTTAGCTTTATCACTGATATGGAACACTTTCCAATAAGTCCCCCGCATATAATATATATATATATATATATATATATATATATATATATATATATATATATATATATATATATATATATATATAAAATAAATTGCATATCTATCTATATATATATATATATATATATATATATATATATATATAGAGAGAGAGAGAGAGAGAGATAGATAGATAGATATGCAATTATATATATATATATATATATATATATATATATATATATATATATTATACATTAACTGATTTAAAATATGGTTTCTTTCTACACAGTAATAACTATGTTTCACAAATTGAAGCTAAAATTTCAGATTTAATTTTATAATTAAATTAAAAGTATTAGTTCTGTTACATCATCAAACGCACGTATAAATTCATAATTTCCTGTTTCCAAAGATACAGAGAAATCCAATCATTGAGACAGGGGAGGTAGCGTGTTCATTTTTATTAACTACTGTTGTATCAATTATGAGTTACTTTCGTAAAAGAGGTTAAGTTTAGAGAAGGTAAGGGTGTATTTTTCAACCAATTCTGACATCCAATAACGTATGTCGTCACGGGTTTTTTTTTAATTATTAACGACCGAAAGTTTTTCAGCATTTTTTTCGTACTTGTATACTTAAAGATATTTTCTAAAAGAGATGTTTGGGTTAGGATATGTTATATTTAACTACAATTTTAAAATATGTTTACTTTTAATTACTAGTAGACTATATTTCTATTTAAATCAAGTAAATGAAATATAATTACTTAAATTATTTTAAATTATTTTTTCATGTCAAATATAAGTATGTATATTACCAGCTCCCATTTTCTTCTTTTTTTAAAAATATTATTTAAGGAAATTTTTGACAATGACGGCAAAGAATAGCGATTTCATGTTTTTGATTCAGTAAGATATAGTTTCTCATATATGCACAAAGAACATGGGTCATGTAATGACCTAAATATTCTAGCTTTTCTTATTAATTTCCATTTTGCTGTAGGCGTTTTATTGTTTTCATTTAAGTACCAGAAATATTTCGAAAGGGATGTCTGATTTCTGTACTTATTTATCTTAAATGAACATTGATGTTGATTGACCTTCTTTTTGAACTAATGGCCTGTATAACCTATATAGATTTTTATGTTTTCGTGATTCTCAATAGATGAGATATTGCATTCGTGTAGTAATGATTCCGTGCGACATTTATTTTGTAAAGAACAGTTATGAGGATTTCTACAGTTACATAATTTGTAATTATCTTCATCTCTTTTTATTTTTATTTTTAAATAGTCTTAATTTCTTTGGATTTGGTCTAAGTGTTTCTTCAAGATATTAGCATTATGTTTCTTAATAATTTTTTCTAAGTTTTCAGTACAGCTGTAACTTAATTTTAGTGTATTTTTATTGAAAATAGTACTTAGTTTACTTTCTCAAGGAAAGTGCTTAACTATTAATGCAAGGCATTTTTGTCCTAATTTGTTCTTTACCATTTGTTTGTATGAGGGTGTATACCAAATTATTTTTTTTTACTTCTGTTTTTCTATGCTTTCCATTTTCCTTTATATAAGTTAGTTTTGGGCTTTTGTAGCCAGGATCATTTAGAGCTTTATTATAGAAATTAATATGTTCATAGAAAACCTTTTCATTTGCTGAATTTATACTTATTCTTTTCTCGATAGATAAAGGTATATGCTTAATGGAGGATGATTTGATTTAGGGTGTATATATATATATATATATATATATATATATATATATATATATATATATATATATATATAAAGGATTGTTATTGGTATTTTTAAAAGGTATGTATACATTTTTCATTAAATCTAATATTATATCAAGGAAGTAAACGTCTTTAATGCTTGCCGTAATTTTTAAGTTCATATATATATATATATATATATATATATATATATATATATATATATATATATCTGTTATTATGAGAGATATATTTCGCCACATATGCGATCGACAATGTTGAATGTCAACACATTTAATTTGAAACATATTCAGTTATAGACCACCAATAATAAATAAAATTAAATGGTAAAATGTCTATCTGATGGCTTCCACGAAGGAGACATGATTGAACATTTTATTGTATTTTTTTTTTTTTACAATCACGTATCCTGAAAAATGGATTTTATTCAGCAACTTAGTGAAGCGACAAGATCATTCATATATATATATATATATATATATATATATATATATATATATATATATATATATATTTTGAAATGGACAAAGTCCGGCAATTATTTTAAGACATTTTTTATGTTTAAACACTCTTTATATAGATAGAAATATTTAAGTAAATACTCTGTAATAAACAGTATAAAACAAAATTTACCGGCCTGAATGTCCGAGAAATTTTCATAGAAAATATTCATCCACCGGCAGGAATTGAACCTATATCCTATACGGAACCTTCATATTTAACGTCTCTTGAACCCATTGGGCCACAGAGAAACGTTCAGCCGGCAAGGTAGACTTTACTGTCATTAAACACAAATATCTACGTTTCTGTTAAAAAAAAAAAAAGAAAAGTTATATAATTCTAATATAAGAATTTCTTTTCTTTGTTAATTTATACAGATTATGAAATGTATGATTTAAACATAGTTTTACATATATAACATGTCACTCCAGTAAGTTGGTGATCATGGCGATTTCTCTCAGTGGAAATATCGAATTTATTTTAATAATTTTTGTTTTGGAAACGTTAGGAATTTTTTTTTTCCGGAGAGAATTGTTGATTTGATTTGTTTTCTTTTTTGGTGGGTTTTATCTGCCCTTTAAGGTAAATTTAAATCGAAATATATTTTAGGTTTGCGATAAATTTTGGAGTTAATAATGATTTTCCGATACGCGTCCTACTATTTAACCCATACCTGGGAGGAGATGTCGATATATATAATTTCTAAGAGTATTTCAGCGTATGTGAATATAACGAAATCGACCGGAATGCAAACACAGCTTCCCGATTTCTTATTCCGAGTCGTATATAATTTACATACAAGCTTACATCATTTGGTATTCCAGAGCGGTCACAACTCTTGGGACTGAGGCTCGACATTTTAACATCGGTGATCTGACAGAAAACGGTGTTTCAATGCAATACGACCGTAAGCCGTAGAAGATGAAATAAGAGCGATTGTAAAGATACAAGTTCCTATAGTAACATCTTCAGTAAGAGCTGCCACATTTTCTGAAAATGTAGTTTCTGTCTGTGGCAGAGGAAGCTCTATACCAAACTAATTATTTGTGCCGTCGTATTAAAATATGTTAAAATATTGCTTCAAGACAAAGGCCACGAATTTGGGGTAATAAATTGCAATATTTGAAGGTTGTTTATTATTATTATTATTATTATTATTATTACTAAACAATTCGTTACTTGTGGAGTACCGTTCAAGAATTTCATTTATTTTCATAATGGAATGTAAAGGCAAAACTTATTGGATCCTTTGCATACAATGAACTTGAAGTTGTCATTGGAATGTAATTTCATTCAAATATTCCTTTCTTCGTACATATTTCTACATTATAAATGGAATTATAGGAGCATTATATATATATATATATATATATATATATATATATATATATATATATATATATATATATATATATATAATAAAAAGGCTTAAACACTAATATTCCATGGTCATAATTTATTCCATTGGAATCGTAAATATTTACGATTCCAATGGAATAAATTATGACCATGGAATATTAGTGTTTAAGCCTTTTTATTATATCCTTACTCTGTCCTGGACATTGAGTTCTACCTGGATTTTATCCTCTCGGAAATTTTTTATTCTAAAATATACATGTGTATATATGCACCTGTGGATTTTGCATATATATGTATATTTACCACTAATATTATCTATCTATATATATATATATATATATATATATATTATAAGTTAATAGACTTAAAATATGGTTTTTCGCTACACAGTTCCAACCATGTTTCAAAAATGGAAGCTAAAAGCCCCTAATTTAATTTTGTACTTAGTACAAAATCAAATTAGGGGCTTTTAGCTTCCATTTTTGAAACATGGTTGGAACTGTGTAGCGAAAAAACATATTTTAAGTCTATTAACTTATAATATTAATGCTCTGTAAATTTACATTGAGCACTATTTTGTAAAAATAAAAATATCTATAAGAACACCGGATTATATATCTTACTGTTCTTTCTTTTTATATATATATATATATATATATATATATATATATATATATATATATATATATATATATATATATATATATATAGTTCAAGCAGCATATCAGTTTTTTCGTAGCCATATTCGCTTTTCTGGAAAATCCTTTGGTTTAGATAAGATAAAAAGAATTCAATCAGGGCTTCCTTGTTTTACATACACAAACTCTAATATCTGATATAGTTGTAAGTTCCATTTCTTGCTGATAACGTTATCTGTATTAAATCTTTTCGACGAAATGTTGTAAATCTAATATCGCAAAAAATGTGAGATAAACATCTTAAACGTCTTCTTTGGGTTTTTTTCCGTTAAAATGGAGACATGTCACATTTCAGTTTCTCCGAAGAAAAAAAAAATGGATGATATTTTCTTTTAAGAAAACGCTTTTAAATAATATCTGATGTGACCTACTTTTATGCGCTCTGTCTCTTAAGGGCGTAGGCAATCATATAGCTCTACACTCATCCTTTCCCTTGTAGTGCTCAATAAGATGTGTCTTTTTTTGTTATTTCTCGCCTTCCGCTTGCTTAAACCCGCTAAATATGTCACCCGTTGCTTAACCTTTGTCCCTCTTCCCGTCTATCTGCCCTGTGAGTACTACATTTTCTAAGTACTCCTATACGTGTCCCAGAAATTTCAACTGCCTTTTTTTGATATTAACTTGGTTTCTTCCTTGTTTGCATCCTCTCCAAAAGTCACGTTCAGTCCATGGTATCCTTAGCATCTTTCTGTAGAAGCATACTTCTTTTGCCCCGAGACTTTTCTTCATCTTTGACGAGCCCGTTTAACATTCGCTGCTGTAAAGGACGACAGACAACATGTATCAGTTCAGAACTCTTCTCTTTCTTACCAACGGAATCTTCCTGTCTAGCTCTAATCTTCCTAGCTTTTGGAATGCGTATTTGACTATCGCAATGCATTTTCGGATCACAGTATCGCACTTACCATCCTCAGTCGGAACATTTCCAAGATATTTAAATTTCAACACATGCTTGGTTTTAGTGTTCCTGGCATCGCATTTCGGGCTCATCTTTTTGCTGTCATCTTCTAGTTTATGTTTAGTCCCCTCTTCTCGCTCTCCTTCGCTAACTTCTGTAGAAGGTTTTGTTGTTTTCTATCCATGTCCTCTATCGGCACTGTGTGATTTGCGTATCTCATTTTGTTAAGATTGTGACCGCCAACGATAAATCGTGATAGCATTTCCAGTTCTCTCAGAATTGCCTCCCTGTATAGTTTGATTAATTCTGGTGAGAAGACACACCCTTGCCTTACGCCCCATTCTATTTTTGTATATCTGCTGAAATCATTTTTATCTATATCTAAGCGGTTTGCTGCCAGTATACATTTTTGATTATTGTAATGTCTTTCCTGAATATATCAAGTTTGCTGTGCAGCTCTAACAGATCTTTCTGGCGTACTTTGTCGAACGCCTTTGCGTAGACTATAAAACATAGGTGAACGTTCTTGTTCATTTGTAATGTGCTTTTTGATAACATTTTGAGCATGGATATCGTGTTTCTTGTTCTGGTGAAATTAACGAACCAGCACTGTCCTTGTCATATTTCAGAATGTTATCCGAACGAGCAATACAAATGTACAATTACTTGCACAAATGTTTTATAGACTACACAATGGCGTTCGACGAAGTACGCCACAATGATCTGTTAGAGCTGCTCAGCAACTTTGATATTTATAGAAAAGACAGAAGGAAGACATGCCACGTCGCGAAAAAGTAAGTGAAGTCGAGATGCAAAGTCAGGATTAGTTGTATTACAAATACTTCATTGGATTTTGTCAAGAACCCGCGGATGAGTAGCAGGAGCACCAGACCAGATATGGAGGCATTATTCAAAGCACGGACGAACGATAGATTTTAAATGTGAAAGATGTTGAAGCTCATTTGAAGAGTGATGATAGAATTCAGACTCCAGTTAGATGCAACTGGATGATTTAGAAATTGGTAGAAAAGAGATACCGTGTGAAACTTGATCTGAATTTTCAGAAATTTTCTGTCTTTTGAATAGGCGTAATAGATCACTTTTTTCAGTTGATGTGTGCATTCTGGGTTACTTCTCCCAAAATCTTGCTTGTGGTGAAATGATAAAAAAGAATGCAGCTGATTGATGTGTAAATCTGATAAGCAAAAAAGAGGGAACAATAGAAAAGATATTGTAAGCGCGTTTCTTAGACAAATTCAAATTAGAATGGACATTAAACACAGTGACCTTCGCAGAAACCATGTTTAGGTTTGAGCAGATAGATAATCTGGTCGCAGAATGCACATTAACCCAACATATGAACACATGGTCACCATCGCTGCACCTAGCTTGCAAACTTAGGAATGAATCATATTACAGGGAGTTATATGATCATACATCGCAGTTAGTTGATGGGAGAGTCTCTCAGATATCACAGACGAGAATACAGTCCACATTTCAAATGACGGAGAAAGCTCACACAAACATGCAGACAGTAATTAATTAAGTCGGGAGTTGCTTAAAATTTCTGATATTACATGATATAATTGGGTTATCATTTTTACTGTGTAATACCATCATACTATTTTACAACGATTGTCCTAAGGAATGTACTAAATATGTATCCAAAAGGTTATTAGATTTCTAAGTACGCATAATCGACTCAAAGTTTAATGAATTTAGGTTATTTAAATAGGTCCATTAACATTGGTTAGAACGTTCGCATTGCCACCATGAAACCCCGGTTCCGATCTCACTATAGTCGATTTTTCACGAAGGAGACTTCCTGATGTTATCGGATGGAGGGATCGATTCCAACGTGCGGCACTTTGGGAAAGTGCCTGAAAACCATACCACGAGTTGAATCAAGCCTTGCGAGTGAAATTGGTAGACGGAATACTTGGGCGTGTTGCTTTTGTTCAAATTATTGGTCACGCTAAATAACACGGTTTTTCCCAGAAACTGTAACTATGGTCTGCTCAGCATTCTTGCAGTATCATCCAGAGGTGGGCTCTGCGTGTGTTGAACAAACACAAATGCAATAGTGATTAGTTAACCACCCTAGTAGACGGGCATCCTCGAATATACATACATATATTAACATTAATTTTGAGTCATATTACATTTATTTAATCTACGGTCAATCATGTTTTATTCGTGCCATTTAAAACAGAGTAAGATTTCAATAATTTCATTTATATTTAGGCAATTCTAAACTATACTAATCTACTATGGCTTTTGGGGTAGACATGAAACGATTTGTCTTTCTCTAGCTATGAGTTTAATTAGCAGGGTAGATTGTGTTTTATAGTCGTGGTTTTATAGTCGTGGTTTGCATCCAGTCAAGAAAGACAATTCTGTAATCAGAATCACCATATCAAGCCAGAATCATAGATTGGAATCATTTAATAAAAAAGAAAGCTGAGATGAGGCATACATCCTGAAGAGATATGGGGGTTAAAGAATGAGATTTTTTTTAGATTTAAATTAGTAGGCATAATGTCCTGCTCCTTGCAGGGACATAATGCTTAGAGAATGAGAGACATTTTTAAGATTTAAATTAGTAGGAATTATGGCCTACGTCCTGCAGAGACATGAATGGTTAGAGAATTGGAAACATTATCAAGATTTAAATTAGTAGGCATAATATCCTACGTCCAGAAGGAACATGATGGTTCGGAAATGAAAACTATTTCATGATTTAAATTAGTAGGAAGTAAGGCCTACGTCCTGAGTAGGCATGGCGGTTAATGAATGAGAGATATAAAAAAGTTTTAAATTAGTAGGCATAATGGCCTATATCCTGATATATTTTTTTGATTTTCAAGATTTAAATCATTAAATTGTTGCAAAAACTGTATTCCTTGTGGTGTTATTAAATATTACTCAAAGAAATCACTCAAAATAAAACGAGAAAATTAATTAATGAATATCTGTAAATATCGCGCTACTTTCCGTAATAGGTCGAGAAGAAAAATACAATTTTTAATTCAACAAAACGACATAGCAGGGAAAACTGTATATTTTCGTGACTTTTGGAACGGCTTAATGTATCGCCTAACGCAGAGTGGAAGACAAGAGCGAACAACGCTTGTCATTGTCTACTGGATCAAATCTTGACATGAATCGAACACATTCAGACATTAGGCAGCGATGCAAGAAAATATTGGCTAAAACAAAAGAAAACTTTCTTTTCTACAGGCGTCTGGCAGCTCTGATATCTTGTATTTGCATATCTACATATGAATGCGTGTGTAAGTGTAAGTGTGCGACACATATTTGTGCAGACCTCCATAGATTGATGATTCTCATATATATATATATATATATATATATATATATATATATATATAGAGAGAGAGAGAGATAGGGAGAGAGTGATTTATATATATATATATATATTTATAAATATATATTCATAATAACTGATATATATATATATATATATATATATATATATATATATATATATATATATATATATACATATATTCTTACTACCTGACGACTGCATGAAACTCCGAATTGTACTGTCGGTGTGGTATATATATATATATATATATATATATATATATATATATATATGAAGAGACGGAGAGATAGATAGATATGTACTCAACGTTTCATAGATATCTCACATCCAATATTGAACAGATTTTTGAATGTACTATATATACATATATATATATATATATATATATATATATATATATATATATATATATATATATATATGATAAAATATAGTATCATGGGTTAAAGTGGTCAATATCAAAGATCAGAGATAGAGCCTACTGAAATATAAAAGTGGACACTGTATTCAAAACCCAGCAGCGACCATCTGTTTCATGCTTATACTTAATCGTCTGTCCATATGCGTCTGACCATTGCCTGCAACCATGAATCTAAGTGCCACTCCTTGGTGTTGACTTCAATGTCCACTTTCGCACATACACACAGACAGACGCAGACACATATACACACACACACACACACACTTACACACATATATATATATATATATATATATATATATATATATATATATATATATATATATATGCTCTCAAGTATGCAGACAAGTAGGAAGGAACACGTCAGGTAAATAATCCGGAGTTCCTTAGTATTCTTGTTTTTATTTTTAAGAAGACAGTGCTCCATACACAAGTAGAGCTTATATTATCATATCATTTTTTAAATATGATTCCTTCGCTACATAAGATATCTCATGTTTCAAAAACGAGAGCTGAAACCATCAATATAATTATTAAAATTAAGTTGAATCAGTTAATTATTTAACTGTTTGACCATCTAACCAAGATAGCCGGCCACGCATTTTCTATAGTAATTAATGTTGCAATGAACCATACATACAAAAACGCACAAACCACAAGATAGCTTATTCCTAAATTTTCGCTTGAGGATGATACGGGAACCAACACCTTGATTCAACTTAATTTTAATAATTATATTGATGGTTTCGGCTCTCGTTTTTGAAACATGAGAACTCTTATGTAGCGAAGGAATCTTATTTTTTTTTATTATAATACATATATATATATATATATATATATATATGAAAGGTGAACACTGAGTTCAATACTGAGGTTCGACAATACTTTTTATGCTTGAATGCAATTCATGTCTGTTGGATGTTAGATCAAGCATTTATATTTGCTGGTCAGTGTGTCAGTATGGGATACAGTGTGACGTATTTCCTTTTTCAATCACTCATAATTCGAGTCTTTTTTATCTGTAATGTGAACTGTCCAGCATCCACTCGTCTATTGGATGATAAAAAAGTTCAGTACTCTTTTTTTTTTTTTTTTTATCACAATACTTAATAGTTTGCTTCATTTCTGAGAAGCCTCATTCGTCTTTCCCGATTCGCCTTCTAATTCCTGTGTCCCATTTACCGTTTAAGCTACCAAGATATTTAAACTTCTATATCTGCTTGATTATAGTTGTCTCTACTTAGTAACTCACACTTTTGGCTCCCTCTCTTACTGACCATCATATATTGTGACTTATTTCATTTAATGATTTCTCCTTTGCTACCTCCTCTTATTTTTGTCTTTCTAAGTCTGTTATTAGAACAATTTCATCTTCTTACCTTATGTTACTATGATTACCTCGGCCATTAGTAAATCCTAGTATCAGTTTTAGGAGCGTCTCGATGCATAAGGTAATTAAATCCGACAAGGAAACGTGTCTAACGACTCTTACTAATTGTGTCTACTTGCATGCAATCGTTTTGTTGCCAGTAAATTAAGCGGTTATTCTAATATATTTCCTTTATAATAAGTCGAGCATACCTAGCTGTTCATGTTAGGTTTTCGTGTCATATCGAAATGGTTTATGTAATCTTCGAAACATAATTCGAGCTAGCTTTAAATTCGTAGTGCACACTCTGATAGCATTCTGACTATGAAGGTAGCGTTTCTTCGTCCTGTGTCTTACATAAATCCGAACTACTCTTCGCCTTTCTCTGGTTTAATTCTCCTCCGGGTATTAGAAGGTTTATGTCTCCTTGAGCTGTATCTCCGAAAGCGTTCATATGCATTTGCACTTGGTTTATTTAGCCTCACTAGGACCATTAATCTAAGTTTTGGGGGTACAGCGTCACAGTCGCATATTTCGGTTATTATTTCCTTAATCCTATCAATCCTGAAAATCCTGTAAGACTGACAGTGTATCTATTAAAATTATGTGTTCCTGTTCATCTTGGCTATTGCCGATCATAAGTCATATTTTAATATCGCAGTTACTTCCATGTTTTTTTATTTTTTATGAGTTGAGGATTTCTCTCTCCCTGAGATATACTTGTTACATGCTTGACGTATATGTTTCATTTTTATTATGGGAGCTCCATTTTTTAGATTATGATACTGTTAGGAGTACGTATTTGTTCAGGAGTACATATCCACTCTTTCTAAGACATTCCGCGACGTCTATTTTACACAATGTTTTGTGTTCTGTACGCTTCTCATTGTGTTGACCATCTTTAGATAACTTGCATATTTTTAATGGTTTTGATCAGCATCCAATGCATTGAACCCTTGCTTAATATTAAGTGATGTCTATATTAAAACACCGCAGGATTTTTCTATGTTATATACTTCTTTTTTCTTTATTCGCGTTTTGACGGATATGATCGTTTACCAATATTATTTTACTTTCTTTTGGGTTCAATTTCTTTTTCCATTTTAAAATTCTTATATCGGTCCTTAATTTACGTATGAACTCTTGGAAAAATACTCTCCGACGTATCAATGAAATACGAAGGGAATGGTCATGTTTCACCTCTGCGTATAACGCCGTAAGTTTCAGCTATAAATGTCAGAACTAGCGAAAATAGGGATTGTAAACCGTCAGAAAATGTTCCAATGAAGCAGCAATGAAGTAGCGTGAGGTTTTCTATATGGCCACTGTTGGAGATGGGGGAAAAGTGGAAAACAAGCCATCGTCTACAAGGGCGCGTAAGTGCTTTTGAAAATTTGGAAAGAGATACTAATTTTTTTTAAATTCAGTGGCTCTTGGGCCTTGCATTGGGTGAACATTTAATACAAAAACCTGTTTGCGATATTTTGTTTTGACTCCATATTATTTCGAATTCACTCGTAATTTTCAGAAAAAAATTCAGGGAAAAGATGGTTATTTTTGTTTAACGGCATATTAATCTCTATGGATTATTTATTGTCGAAGCCTAAATATTTTGTACGCATTTTTCTTTGGATAATAACAGTCTTAATGAAACAAATCTTACTAATTAATTCATAGCTTAGGGGGAGATGTGTTTTCCCAGTGGCATTTGCGGGTAAAAGAATATAACGAATCGACTTTATTTGGAATTCGGTTCTTCAATTAACCATTATTCTGTACTCTAACCGCACATCAGAGCTTACAGCATCGATCGACGTTGCTTAACTGTGATCGTATGGGAACCGGTGATTCAACGTGATGTGGCCATAAACCCATAGAAGAGGTACAATGCTAATTTAGTTATCATACATTTCCGTGTCTCAGCTAGACTTCTTCAAGAATAAATCGGTACTTTTCCCAACATGTTGAATCATTTCTTTTACTCACAATGGATCTCTAGTGTAATGAACCGCAATCTATTTTTATTATTCATCTATCATTTACTACAAAATTCATCTCCTACGGCGAGATCGTTTCGCCTTCGGAGATCTCCATTTCTTTACGAGGCGGAACTAGATGATTCGCTTTAACGATACGCAATGCAATGTTCTTATTGATCAAATAATTTTCAACTGCCAATATCATCTTTTCCTATGGTAGGTTGTTTAATGAATCTCCATAACTCACTGACATGCGATTTATTCTCCTTGAATTTCAACTCGGATATTTTGCAAACTGTCAGTATTATCATATGTAAATAAATGTGGAAAAATAGATTCGAAATTATAGAATCAATATACTTGATTTGGGAAAACTGAATTTACTGCTATTTTGCGTAATTTCTGAGTTGTTTCTTTTTTTTTTTTCATCTACTTTTTTTTTTGTTTTATTAGATCTGTAAGTGGCATAGCAATCATCACTCCAACTTGAAAATTCGATCTTCGATACAAGTAAAAGTACTTAACCGTAACTAGTTTGTTTTTTTTCTTTTTGTAAAAAAGGTCAAATAGTTATGGAATACAATTATATTATTTCCTTTTTTGTCTTTTATCGTTAGGCCAACCAGTAAAATCTATACTTTTCTTCAATAAAGTGATGGAAATCTCTGTTAGAGGTGTTTTTCAATGACCCCGTATTAACGAAAATAAATAAAAATACAAGCAATGTATAGAGAATTATCCATCTCGTAGTGTCTGTTATTTCCTTGGAAACCATTCCAATGAATGAAAACGAAGGAAGGCCATTATTTCAACTTCTATTTGCAGCGTGCCTTCGAGATCTAGTAAATCATCAATCTTCAATTTTTTCTATTTTTTTTAAAGTTTTAGTAATGTTTGACTTTTAACACTTATACCTTATACTGCCATTTATTTAAACTAGCTCGTTAGGTATGTGAAACGCTGTTTTTCCTGCCCCTTTTGCTTTCGATATGCCAAGTGAATATTAAATTTGTACAACTTCTTTCCTCATTATGGGTACCAGAAATGTCAACCGCCTCTGTCTGATTCTAAATATATGTGATCACTTTGTTTCCATTTTCATTAGAACTTTATTCCGCTACAAAAAAGAAATGTCCACAAAAATTTCGTCATATAAAAGATTTTCAAACTCACAAATACGTGACAATTGTGTTATAACATGAATTTTGACTAGGATGATTCATATGTAATTCCAGTCAGAAGAAAAAGTTTTAATGAAGAATGTATCACCAAAAGTAAACTTTTCTTAAATATAACATAGGTGATAAAAAATTGTTTATATGAAAATATTGAAAGCGAAACAAGATTGATAGGGATAAATCTTCACAAACGACCTCGAAATTAGAGTTCAGTGGAAGAAAGGTGATGGTCATTTGTTGGGAAATTCGGGATATTATTCATTTAGAGTTATATCTAACAATGAAATACTAAAATATCCAGCAAGAGAAATGTAGACATAAATATTCGATCGGAAACGCGCCCAGTGGAAAATATTGGGGATCTCAGAATATCAGTTCTATCCCCCCCCCTATTTATCTGGCTCGGGCACTAAGCGTCTGTTAGATTTTTCGATCGCTGGGAAACACTTTGCTGGGGAAAACTTTTTTTTTTTTTTTATAACAAGAACCAGATACAAGAGTCCATCTCAAGTTTTCTCGCATCTAATTCAACGGAATTTTGCTCATCAAATTTCGAAGAGCTGCCAGATATGTGGCAAGAATTAATTGCAAATAATCGTGAAGAATAACTTTGCTAAAATTAAAAAAAATATATGAAATTATTCCTGTCTCAAACTAATAGTTTAATGTAATAAATCATTTTTTAGGAAATTAAAATATGAGATATCATTTAGTAATTGCATAATGTTGTAATAGACAATTGTAAGTCTGGTAGGTTATACAATATAAAATTGTTACTTAATCTACAAATGATCAATCAGTTGTTGACTGGGAAAGACATGGCTTGTTAATTTCAACGCCTTCAAGACAAAACTCTTCATTTCTTAGTCGTGTTTGAGAAACATTTTGACTTTCATCAGCATGGCTGACACTAAAGCCTCTAGAGAAATTCATGGTAACTTCACGCTCTAAGATTTTCCTCTGGGATGAATTAAAACAATAATATATAGGCAATTACTAAGCCTTATGCGAAGAAGATGGATTCCCTGTGTCGCACGAGTAATTTTTTCTCTCTTGTCCAATCATAAGTTTAACATCGCAGGGAACTTCAACGCGTTGTAATGTTTAGCAAGCTTGTCTAACTGATCAATTACGACTGAGAAAGATTAGCACGCTTGATTTAACTGAACAATTACAACTGAGTAGTGAGTTCAATAGTAAATGGGTGCCCCTTGCTTCCGGCCTTGTGCCACATCTAAGCTACGCTTGGTAAATTGCCATAAGTCTACCATCAGTCCGTATATTATACATTCTGCCACATCTGGTATAGTGCTTCTACTATATATCTAGAGATATTTGACAAAATTCAATGTTATATTATCGATCCTGACCTAGAATGTCAGATACAATTTCTTTCCCATCCACGTGACTTGAGTTTCCCTGTGCGAAAAAGCAATGACTATTTTCGCAGCAAATATTTTGATGAGCTTTCCTCTTTGATACTTCAACTTCTCAAACTTAAGTGGGATTGATAGCTTGCTCTCAAATCGTTACTGTAGAAATTGCTCGATGCAACCGTAAGTTCTAGTCTAACAGTTTCTTCACTCTTGCGTCTTCTTTGTGGGTTTCCTGATTACCTGTCAAATAAGATGTTGAAAAATTTTAATCTCACATAAATCCTCCTCTTTTGTCCCTTTGAAATCTGTTATTTCTATTGTCCACTCTTTATCGCTCTCTCTGTCTGTCTGTCTCTCTCTCTCTCTCTCTCCCCAATAATTTTTTTATCAGTTTCTATCACTCTCAGTAAGCCCTGGCTTCTTACTCGCTTTATCGGCTTGCTTCGAGTGAAAGGATTTTTACTACGAACCCTATTCTATAGGTCCCCATTTCAATAAACCAGAGTTTTCAGTTTTAGTATAGCTATACACATAGAGTACCAAATTTCGTAAAAGGTTTGTTTATAATCCAGTCCGTTTCGTGCCGACTCATTCATTTCAAATCTTCCGGCAAATTTATCTATTCCACTGGCCACATTTTCTATCTAAACATTCTTTCGACTCATCAGTCTTCGAGTTATGGATTTTTCTAAAGACTTCTTTCTTCTTTGTGAAGTATATTGTTGCTGGGCTCAAATAAGGCGACCAGCACATATAAAAATATATAGGTATCTTTATTGTTTGGCTTGCGACGAATGGGAAGAGTTAGGAATAATCAAAGAGGTTCGGATGCGCACACAGGAATTCATGGAATCAAATCATCGGTGAACCTCTAGCCAGACTCTCGACAGACCAAGAATCGGACCGGTTAAAAAACTGTTATACACCTTCTTCTCGTATGTCGCCTACGCAAACCCACATTTCCTTCAGCTCAGGACACCTTGACGTCCTGCTTATTCTAGGCTCGGTACACCTGTGCGCCCTGTTTATTTTAAGTACCTGATGAACTTCATGGTTATGCTATTAGGTTGGCGCAAAAATAATGTCGTTTTTTGACGTTAAAAAATACGGCAAAAAACGACATTGTTTTTGCACCAACCTAATAACACCAGTTTCAATTTTCGCTAACGTATTGATGCAACGGAACGAAGGTCAAAGGTCTTTCTTCAGCCGTGTGTTCCTATGGCAGTCCTGCAATATGACAATGGACCTTACAGAACAGTTCGCTGGTGATTCAAACCCTATCGGCTGCGATACTTCTTGCCAGATCATGCATTTCTCAGAAAATAAATATATAATATTTTTTTTTCTGAAATGTCATATCTGTTAAGGACGTAGATAGTCATGACTCACATATATAATCACATTATTTTTTTCAATGCCAATCATCCTTTCAAACATTAAAATTTTATTCGCCTATTCTCTTTCCAACACTAACTGCATATAGAAACTTTCATATGCGTTAAGCAACTAACTATTTGAGGCAAACTATAGTCATACTTCTCTTTTCTTTGTGTGAAAAATGACATGTCGCTTCAGGATGTACGCCAACATTGCTTTCTATATGTTCAAATCTTTATTAACTGTGAACTGGCATGATATCTTGAAGTTTTTCCAATTACCTTCGCCGGGGTTGAAAATTCAAGGTTGTTCTTCATCTAAACATTGTCACCCAAAGCAAGAGAGTTTTTATTTAGTTTGCTAAATGAAATTAGATGGACACGCGACTTACCAAACATTTTATAGCAAAATAAAAACAAATGCCTAGTGTGGAACTTGAACACGGCTCGACGATTTCACTTTCAGCGCCAATGCTTTCAAACGTCCATTCTTTGTGCGTATTTACTACAAAGGTGTTTAATACAATTTTTAACCTTTGTTATATATTATGTTAATTGATATTTTATAAGTCATGTTGCTCGGTAATATATTTCTGTATTGCAAATATTAGGCAAATGTAAAAATTGATATGAGGAAAATTGGAAGACAAGTTGTAAATGCTTTACAAGTTATTTTGGAAAGAAAATATCACCGTGGCTGTCGGAAGTAGTTTTCGTCAGCTAAAAAAGCATAGAAACAGAATCAGAACGTGCTTTAAATTAAATTTATTGTTCAGATTTTGGAGGGGAAAAAAAAGCTGATTTTCTTTTCTCTTATTTCATGTAGTGTCAGGATCGCTGAAGGATATAGAGCGACATATTCGTCCGTGAACATCATAAATAAGATTAAGAGATAGAATTCAAAGTATAATGAAATCGCAAGAGGAGTTTCAAATTATCTTTTTGGATTCGACGGGTAAAATTGATTTTTTTTTTCATCATGTTTTTTTTCAATTATGGCGGATTTACTTTTACAGATTAACACGGGAAAATGGGAAGTAAAAAAAAATATATTCTTCACAGCGGAAGAGTTTTATTTTAGAAAAAAGTCATTCCCGTGTAAACATCTTGCCTATAGACAAATTGCGGCATGATGCCTAAAAATAGGTACATTTCGAAGAAATTTGACAAAATCACTTAATTTTTTCATCACATCTGCTTGTTCATTTGGCGTTATTCATTTTATATCGTATTTTCGTGTTTATTATCAAATGCTTATTGGAAAGTATTATCGGTTGTGCAGAAGTATGCGTTTATATTCACATTAAGTTAAACTGAAAATGTATAAATATAGACACACTCAGACAGCCACACAGACTTGTATATGCATGTCTTAGGTTGGTGCAAAAATAATGACGTAATAATGTCGTTTTTTGACGTCTTTTTTAACGTCAAAAAACGACATCATTACGTCATTATTTTTGCACCAACCTAATATATATATATATATATATATATATATATATATATATATATATTCTTAATTATATAAAAGTAATCGCTTAATAAAACGCCACTCATTTATATATATATATATATATATATATATATATATATATATATATGGATATAATTAACGAATCGGAGGCTTCAGAAAGCCATGGTAATATTTTATTTCACGAAAATGAGAAAATTTGATTTCGCTTCGTTAGACCTTGCGGTTTGAAGACAATGAATGCATTTAAAATTTCTTCCAGGAATCAACTGAGAAACGAAATGAAAAACATGATTAGCTGAAGTTGTGTTTTAAGATAGTTACATAAAGTAGAAAGGGAAGGAGGGAGTTATAAGTCTCTAAGAGAAGCGATGATTGTAGTTTTGACCTCTTATACACCGGACAAGAAAAACGAATAAAGAAAGAGGGTGAAGCAGGGGACAGAAGAGAGGAAGGGAGACACTGGAGTATGTACACAAATCCCTATACATACATTCATACACATTTTTCTATATATACATATAGTTAAACTTACACATATGTGCCTACATCCATACACATTCGCATGTTCAGCCATACGTATGTATACACACACATATACACCCATACTCACATATTTATCTATTTGTATTGATTAACACATGCACGTATCGACTAGTACAATTCTAAATCAGTATTTACATAACATGTAAGATGTCCTCAAATATATTATATCGTGTAGCTGTGAAGCGGCACTTAAGAGTATTTTCCTCAAGTGACCCCAGATATATACGCAACGCTTAATCTATGCATCTACTCATGAGGTAATACAACATATACCTTACAAATACACATCTGTACCCATTTATACAGACAGGGGCAAAAGTGTTTTTATATACAAAAACTATGTCCCAACAATGAAACAAAAACAAAGCTTGTGCATGCATGCATAATGAAGAAAAGCGATATGTGAGCCATAGATGCCAAGGTAAAAGGGTTTTTGTAAAGTGAAGTCACATGAGATGAAGTGAGGGGATTTGCATGAAGGATCATAAGTGGATATTCTGCATACACACCCACATGCATGCACACACACACGCGCACACACATATTTATGCATTTCCTCAGACTTGCATATACACATATATCTATCCACATACATGCACAAATACAGGTAAAACTTCCGAAACACAAGTTTGAGTTAATCTTCTTTAAAAGTGATATTGTTTTAGAAATCCGAAGCGGTTCTTATGTCTGCATTTGAAGACAAGTTCGTTTCATCGATTAAGCACTTCGTTGTTGCTTTCAGATTTGATTATTAGGATTTTCAACTTGATGTATAGATCACATCTGTCCCTGAAATTGTGGTAAGTTCAAGCCTTAGATGCGATACTCCATTTTGTTTTGGGGTGAAGCCTCCATCAATAACGTCCTAATAGTGTTTTGAAAGCGCCGTCTGCTATCTTACAGATTAATTATTGAATGAATGCCGGTGAGGGTAGAAACGTTGTTTCCAATTTTCCGCTGAAATTCCGATGTAATTTTTTTCTCGTTTACATTTTCTTTTCCAAAAATCGTAGCTTTATATACCACATTTTTCGAAGTGCTAATCTCTCTAAATTGACAAATGGGCCAGACTCAACAGAAACTTTGTGCCTCAGAGTCATGAAATTTTCTTAAGATATGTGTGAATTCATTATATTTTCTCTGTTGCCAACACATCAGTAACAATTTTGTAAGGTTTTTCTGTTGAATATTTTTTAAAGTATTATTATTTTTTAATAAAGCGCCCATTAACTTTAAAAAATATTTGCCAATATTGATGTTAGATAACATGCAAATGGTGGGTTAAACCATATATTCTTCTTTTTTTCTGTTTATAGATTTGTTAGGTGTATCGTTTCTCAGATGTCAGTAATTTAGCTCTTGTGTAAAATTACTTGTCCTAAGGGCCTGGCTGATTATATCTGATTTTATTTTCGTTAAAGAAATTTTGTTAGAGGTCAACTTAATTATACTGGTATTGACAATGTTAGAAATTTATTTTAAAACTGATTTCGGGTGGTTAGAGTGGACGTTGATATGTATGGGGTTTTGAATTTATTTATGAAATTGTTTGAAAATATTATTGGAAATATTGAAGGTAACGCCTAGGATGTTAACTATTTTGAGGTTGGAAGATATATCAATTTTAAATCCCAGAAATTAAAAAGCACTTATGATCTTATTTTTGTAATTTGTAAGATAGGAGACCATTATTATTTGGGATAACTATGAGTCTGTCGTCATTGTATCTTACATGATACCTAAGAACTAATTTAAAAGTGTATTAGTCAAATATGTGCATAAGTGTATATGAATACAAGTAGATAAATATGTGATTATGGGTGTATATGTGTGCATACCTACATATGGGTGAACACCTTTACATGAAATCACATATGTCTAGATGTTTACGTTGTGTATGGATGTAGGCACATATTTGTGTGTGTAAATATTAATTCAGATAAATATTTTTTGGTTATTATTCATTGTTTTGAAACCGCAAGATCTGACGAAGCCAAATCGAATTTTATCGGTCTCGCGAAATAAATTATTACCACGATGTCTCCGATTTGTAATTTATTTATTATTTGCTCTGTTTATTACATTGAACTCTCGGGATTTATATACTCCCTGGAATTATCCATACACATTCCCAATGAACTTCATATATATATATATATATATATATATATATATATATATATATATATATATATATATATATATATATATATATATTATGTAATGTGCAAAGTCCGACAATGTAATGAGTGACGTAAATTGTATACATTTGACACACCATGAGCAGGTATGAATGTACGTGAGACATTCACAGAAGATTGAAGGTCAAATACAGTAAATTCGAGTTTACGATATGCGCTCCTCTGTGGCCAAATCGGTTAAAGGCACGTCAAGTTAGATGTCTGTTCCGTATAGGTTACAGGTTCGAATCCTGTCGGGGGACGAATATTTTCTGTGAAAATTTCACGGACATTCAGGCCGGTAATTGTTGTTCAGTAGTTTATTATAAAAATAGCATTTACTTAAATATTCGTATCAATAAAAAGAATGTATAAACTTGAAAATGTCTTTATATATATTTGGAGGAGGCGAATCATGAATTGACGTTTAGTTTACGCACAAATGAAAATAATACTGACATCTCATTTTTACAGATATATTTACCAACATTAAACTAAAATATTT
>OZ010594.1:60100731-60128231 GCA_963932145.1 Acanthosepion lycidas | reverse complement strand
TTAACCCTACCCGACCCGATATAGGAAAGATCAACAAAAGGATCATGGAAAAAATTACTTACCAAATAAAAAAACAACTCAAATTAAAATTATGGATCAATACTAAAGATGTCATCAATTGATTCAATAATATTGACGATAAAACAAATTGCACCTTGCTACAGTTCGATATCGTGGACTACTACCCATCAATTTTGAAGGATCTTTTTACGACTGCCCTGGACTTTGCTGCTGTATATTCTAACCTGACAAAGGAAGAAAACAACATAATCCTCAGCGCAAAAAAATCCGTCCTCATTCATAATGGGGAGCAATGGATAAAAAACAATAACGACCTGTTTGACATCACTATGGGATCACTAGTCTCTGCAGAGTCTTCTGACTTGGTTGGTCTTTTAATATTGTACAACCTAACGGCACACCGCGAGATTGATATCCAGGACATCGGACTGTATAGAGATGACGGGCTCATGGTGGTGAGGAGTTCCACTAGCTTTAAGATAGAGAAGATCCGTAAAATTATGTTTAGTGAATTTAAAAATCTAAACTTAAAGATAACCGTCTCTTCTAAATTGAAAAATGTAAACATCCTCGACGTAACCCTAGACTTACCGAGAAATATATATGTGTGTGTGTGTGTGTGTGTGTGTGTGTATCAGCAAATGTACCAACATATACAGCAGCAGGAGCAGCAACAAAAACAGCAGCAGGAACTTCATCAACGGTAACAGCAAGAGCTACAATAGAAATAAGAGCAGCAACTAGATCATCAGCATAGTCAGGAATGGGAGATGGAGGAGATGCCGCCACCTCGGTCCTCCTCTTTATAAATGGGGACTGATGAAGAAAATGGAAAAAGGAAGGAACAAATTTGAAAAAAGTAAAATCGGCTGGATGAAGTAGGATATAGAAGGCCATAGCCTAACCAATTCTCAATCGGCATCAAAAACAGGAATTTCCAGTCAAGTAAGACAATGAGTCAAGTAAGTCAATGAGTCAAGTAAGACAATGAGTCTCTTCTTCCCTTTATAGTGCTCCGGTTTCCCCCTCCTAACCTCTCTCAAGAGAAAAGAATATTACCCATGAGGCGAAAAATTCTGTCGACAATGTTAATGTTATTTCCGTCGACGGGAAATCAGCAGAGGACCCCATAAATTTCCCCCAAGCCCTAGGTGAAATAACACGTATAGGTCATATGAGGGAGTGATTTGATAGTTTGGGAGCATATTTCATAGACAAAGAACGTTTTCCCTGAAATTACCTAAGTTCTGTGAAATAAGGGTTTCTTTTATACTCCGTCCCTCCATATAATAAAATTTTAAAATTAAACTCATCCCGTGAATGTAGGCAGCATTGTCCTAGATAGAAGTATGACAACAGAAATGGGCACAGAGTACCTCGGACAATCCGTAGGGGCCCCTTCCCCTGTAGATTTCCGCCTGCTCGGTGTCTAAGGGAACAAACTTGATAAATATCATCAAAAGTGGGGTGGAGCAGCTGACCATAGATGTTTCCTTTCTTGTTAAGCGTACCGTGAGTGCGATAGTGGACCTTGTCCATGTCGATGTGGCAGGGGGTGCGCTTGATCGTAGCAGATATTGCCGTGAACAGTGCGGTTGATCGTGGTAGATATTGCCGTGAACAGTTTCGCATCGTTACTGATTATAAACAAAATGGTGTCGATTTTTTCCGTCAAATGTCATGCATTGCTATCCCGGAACCTAACATAGGAGACGGGACGTCGGGCGAGTGTAGCCTAGTTGATCTGATTGGCGTGTTCGTTCTTGTCGATATATGCCGGGCCGATTACAATGGGCGGACTATGTGGACGTGGATTCTCAAGTGGCCGTCTACACAGGTAGACAGCTAAAAGCACAGAATGTTGGTAAGAAGCGCCGATATAGATATCATAGCTTGACGTACGTTTCACTGGTTAGGCTATTCGAACGATGACTTGCCTGTGCTCGGATGGTTTAAGTGCTAAGCCTAGCATGGTTTGACACTAGATGTTCAATCTATCTTGACTGGAGTAGTAGGTCTTCCGGCAACATTTTTTTGGGGGTCTTGTCACTGGATCTAACTAACGTCTTTATCCAAGTGCATATGGCACAGTGGATGTAGGCTTTAGTTAGATCCAGTGAGAAGACTAAAAGAGTGTGAGTTCAATACCTGGTTAAGGCGGTGGAAAACTTTGAGAGGGGAATTAACAGGAGATAACTGATAACTGACATCCATTAGACATGTCACGTGGAACTAGAACAGTCCACCCCAGCGAGCGAAATAAAGGGTACAGTTCGACATTCCAGCAACCTGAAGAAGGCCGGAGCATACAAAGGCCGAAACGTTGTAATAAATATGGTGACAAAGATGAGAACAATAGTCCGAATAATGTAAATACTATAAATCAGTGTTATTGGTGAAAACCTATTTGCTTCTCTATTGGATCATGTTATTAAGTCATGACAATTATGTGTGAAAGTGAATATCGCCGAAATGTTCGCCAAATCTGAAATAAAAAGAAAAAAACAATTTAGACGCTTAAACTTAATTTACATTTAAAATTTGCCCAAGTTATTGCAACGCACTTTATAATAATCACTATAATAATCATTATAATTAAACATTACTTAACTATCTATCTATCTATCTATCTATCTATCTATCTATCTATCTCTCTCTCTCTCTATATATATATATATATATATATATATATATATATATATATATATATATATATATATGTGTGTGTGTGTGTGTGTGTGTGTCCGCAAAAAAGGGCTATATATATATATATATATATATATATATGTGTGTATGTATGTATGCATGTCCTCAAAAAAGGACCGAAAATGATTTTACTTTTCCCGTCTAAAAAACAATTTCTATGATGATTTTTTATATTTTCTATTATTTTTCTTGCGTACTCACGCTCTCCACGTTAGTAATAGAATATTTTTAGTACTTGCATGATCTACCCTCCCCGTTCAAATGACCAAAGGCATCTATATCCACAGATACTCAATCAACCTTTCTCTTTATTTGATCATGTTTAAAAGAAAAATTACGTCAAAAGCAAGTGTTTTCTTTTTCTTCTGAGTTAATATGCATTTTTTTTCTCGCGAAAAGATCCCTTCCTTACTAGAAATTTGAATATCCATCAATTATCACGAATCGGCTCGACTAACTTAAAAAAAAAGAAACTAAAGAGAAATTGATTTCTTTCTTTCAGTGTCATTACAATGCAATTTAAATTCAAATGAGTCTACTGGAATCTTTTTCAACCAAACCGAGGGCTCCAACTACAACAGGTATTGTTGATTTTCCCATGTGTCACATGTTTTAGATTTCAATTTCCATGTCCGTATATTTTGATAGATTTTTGAAGATCTTCACAGATACATTGCAATCTGCAGGGACTACCATATCAATAAGGAGGCAATTTTTTTTTTATTTGCGGTCTCTAATAACAATGTCTGGATGGTGTATTTTAAAGTCCCATAAAATTGTTACAGGTCCTATCCACGTAACCAAGTCTTGGTGGTGTTCATGCCAATTTCTTTCAGTTTCCTTCACGTAGAAGTTGTTTTTTTTTCCCAGTGCAGATATTGGCCGACACTGTCATGTCTGATGTTATATTCAGTGGGTGCCAATACAGTGCAACATTATACAAGATGATCAATTGTTTCTGGGTAATTATCACACAATTTGCATTTTGGGCTAACACATTATTTTAATGTGTGCTTGATAGTTTCTAGTTAACAAGCATTTGTCCTGTGCAGCAAGGATGATACTTTCGGTTCAACTTTTAACCCTGAACAACGTAGCCACTGATGGGTACAGGGTTTATCTACGTCAGCTTCTTTGGTTCGGACAGAGTACGTTTTTTTAAAGCGTTTTATCTTGCCATTGTTTCTTTATCTAGTAGGTTGTATTTGCTTTTGCTGTCTTTTTAAGTATTTTGCAGCTTCGGTCGGTGTATTGTTCTTTACTTGTATTTCTGCACAAATTCGAAACTCTATTTTGAAATTGTTGTCTTCCTTTATTTGCGAAGGAAATAAAGACGCTTACAACTTTCATTTTCTTTGACACATATCATCATCATTGTGTAGTTTCCAGGTATCTTTGAAGGCCAATTGTTGTAGATTTGTAGGACAGTTCTAGTTGAACAAATCATCTGCCTCCTTCGGATCTGGGCATATACAGACGATCAACATCAGCTTTTGGATGATGCATGCAGTAGCAAGTCAGAAGCTTTCTCGTTTTGGCGTCCATTTGCTTAATGTCAGGTATGGTCCAGTTAAGGATGTTAAAACTGTATTGCACCACAGGGACAGCCAAGGTGTTTATAAATGATGTTCTGTTTTTTGAGTTCAGCTCGCTATTTAGTATTAGTCGCACAAACCCGTAGTACTTCTTTCTTACCTTCTCCTTAATTTGGGTTTGTTGTACACCATTTCCTTCGCTAATTCCTAGGTAATTATAGGCTTCATCTTGTTCCAGTTCCTTAAACTTTGGGACAAAGTCTAAATCTATTGAGGGCGTCTATGTAATTCTCCCTTTCTTGAATGTTGCTTTTGCACATTTATCTAATCCGAGGCTATACCTATGTCGGCAGTGAAACATATTACAATATTGAGGTGGCTCTTCAACACATTGTCGTTTTGGCAAACAGTTTGAGGTCATCCATGTAGAGTAGGTGATTGAATATTTTTTGTTTAGTTTGTAACGATAGCTACTATTGTTTAGCTCATGCGTAAGGGGAATTAAGGACAGAAAAAACGAAAGGGGTGACAGGGAGTGACCTTGTAATATTCCACATCAGATATTCAAACGGTTGGAGATGGTAGTGCCTCTGGTGTGATTTAAGTATAGTACTGGTGTTTCACATTCCCATGCTGTGCTTAAGGAAATTTACGACCACAGGAGTGACTTTGCACATTTCCAAAATCTTAAGGATCCAAGATTGTGAAGCACTATCAAAGGCTTTAGGATAATCAATCAATGCTGCGCTAAGATTTTTATTAGGTTGGTGCAAAAATAATGTCGTTTCTTCACATATGATACTACATAAGAAAACGACATTATTTTTGCACCAACCTAATACATCGTCATCCAAATATTTCCAGGATTATTATTATTTATTATTATTATTATTATTATTATTATTATTATTATTATTATTATTATTATTATTATATACGAAACATAAAATTAAATATGCTCAGAGATTTTATCTAGAGAAAGTTGCTTAAACTTTCTAAAGAAAGAGTACAAAACAAATTATTTTAACATATTTCATATGATGTTAAATTATATGTATGTGTGTACATTTGTATATATATGTCCGCATGTTTTCGCAAGTGTGTGTGTCTGTGTGTGTGTGTGCGTGTGTGCGTGTTTGAGAGTGTGTCTGCACAACCACACAAAATTAAATTTAATTTATAATATAGTTGGTGTGTTCACACATTAACTCATACATTAAATATGTTTCTTTCTTTCTGCCTTCAGAAAGCAAGAATCATCTCGATGAATGGGGCTAGAATCACTTGTTTTGTCAGTGAAGCAGTCCCGATGAAAAAAGAAAAAGAAAACAAGACAAAAACACTTATTCTGTCTTCCACTTAACTTACTTTCTCGAGAGATTTTAATTGCTGCTTTTGACTAACGAGCGTCCATAAAATATGTATCAGCAAATTGAATCGGTCTATTTTCAAATTAAATGCAAGAGTCGGAAGAAAAGAAAGAAGGTAATCGATTGATCCCGATTAATTGCCTCTTTAGCGGATAAATTATGAAAAGATCTTAGATTGCTAAATTAGAGAAGACATTCACTTGGTGAAATTCATTCAATCCTCTAACATACGTTTAATGAATAAAAACAGATTCAAGGTAAGTAAAAAAAAGAGACAGCATTATACCGGAAGGCGTCAGCAAATAGATGTTGAACAAAGCAAAAAAAAAAGGAGATAATCATTGCTCAAATACGGTATTCGCTAAAAACAGAATTTGATGTAATAAAAATATATTGGAATAGAAAGGAAAATCCATCAATTCTTTAGAATTGTTTTGCTTACGTTGCAGATACAAAAAACAAAATGGGCCTATATGCGTTTCGACAAAAAAGATCTGATCGAGTGAGCGTGTTTAAAACGCAATATAGAACCTCGCTTTATTGTAAGCCTCTTCTTAGCCGAGCAATAAGAGCACGCCAGATCAGACGGTGGTTCTTCCTCGAAGGTGGAACGTTAGCTCGTGTACTGAGGTAGGTTACATTATTTTTATTAAGTTTTTTTCGAATACGCAGGCCGGTAAAAGAAATAAATATTTAAAAATAAATGGAGACCCCATAATATGTATCCAATAAAAATGATGTTCGAAGTTTCACCACACACGCACACACACACACACACACACACACATATATATATATATATATATATATATATATATATATATGTTAGGTTGGTAAAAAATAATATCGTTTTTTGACGTATTTTTTAACGTCAAAAAACGATAATATTTTTGCACCAAACTAATATATATATATATATAATATATATAAGTTGTGCGAGAAAAATGTGTTCTTGGATTCATTAACAAAGTGAATAGCAATACAACATAAACACATAAAACGTTTAAAATAACCACATAAATCTTCATATAAGAGTAATTGAATATATATATATATATATATATATATATATATATATATATATATATATATATATATCTGAAATGTTCATACTAGGTGTGTATATGTTTTTTAAGAGATTTGATATCTGAAAAAAGTAATGTTTAGCACTTATCTTATGTTAATTGTCACGAATAAGTACGTAATGCTGGTTTGACTACCAGGAACCAAAGAGAATGTTTGACTTTCGCGCCTAACGATCCCCCGGGCAGTCCATATATCTATTTTTAGCTTTTTTAGCGATTAGTCAAATGGAGATAACTTTTGTCTCCCTTAATATATATATATATATATATATATATATATATATATATATATATATATATATATATATATATATATATGCGCAGACAGAGAGTGGGTAATGGATAAACTGACGTCGAAATGAGGCAAAAATTAAATTAACACTGACATCTCATTTTCACTGATATATTTACCAAAATCTTGAAATAATAAGGAATAAATGTATTCAAAACAATCGCCGTTGGTTTCAACCACGTCCTCCAGACGATTTTGGAATCTCCTGCATCTGTTATGTAAGCTCACCTTGTTTATGTTGCTGAATGCTACCATAACTATTGCCTTTAGTTCATCTTTGGTATTACCAAGAGTTGTGTTGGTCTCTCGCTCAACTACGCCCTACACATAATAATCAAGTGGGGTAGACGTCTGGGGAATTAGGTCACCAGGTATAATGTGTGATGTGATCGTAGAAATTGTATGACAACGATACCTTGTTCTCCTGTGACATGGTGCAACCTCCGGTTGCCAGCATATACCCTCTTGGCCCAGATCAGCATTTCTTTCCTGTCTATGAACCTGTTTAACTTGGAAGAATCGTTTTCAATCAAGGGCTGGGTTTCAGCAACGAATTCGAGAGTTTTATTCTTATCAGAACTATCAGATATAGTTTTCCGATCTACCGCCCCTTCGTAATCAGCATAAGACTCATCCAACTCTTTTCGAATCCTCTGCATTTTCTTCAAATTAATACCTATACACACTGAAATGATCTTATTGAAGTTTCAGGCACCAATGCCAAGCATTACAGCATGCCGTTTCCAAATGTCAGGTGGAGTGAATTACATCCTGTAAATCTGGGGGACCAATATTTTCTCGGACATTCGGGCCGCTAAATGTTGTTTAATACTGTTTATTATAAAACAGAGCATTTACTTAAATAGTTGTATATATAAAAAGAATGTATAAACATAAAAATATCTTAAGATATATATATGTGTGTATTGGACCGAATGATAATTATCAATGCAGTTTTGACTTCTTTGGGCATACTATTCGTATCTAGATATGCATCTATCTTCGCTATTAAATACCTTTGCATATAAGTATAGTATAGAAAATACACTCATTATATATATATATATATATATATATATATATATATATATATATATATATATATATATATATATTAACAATATGCACAAATAGAAAGAGACGTAAAACATGGATACGTCTCTCATCGGATTTTTTTAATTTTATAACAAGACGATCCTCTGAGACAATCTTCAGAGAACTAAGAATATATACCAGGATTATTTATCGGCGGGCATAATTTAAAAATCGTAAATAACACGGGCGATTCTGTGTTGATGACAGGCTCAAGAAATAACAGAAATAAATTTCAGGCAATATATGAAATGATAGTAAGTTGCTAACTACAAATTATAAGAATAAATAATGCCTGATTGTCAGAAAAAGAGACATAACAAGTTATTAGCTTTGTACTGGGGATGTGATAACCAAGACATTTCAGAAAGTGTAGTGTTGTAAGATACATCAGAACTTATGACACAGAAATACGACACCCCAGAGGAAGATTCCTTCCAGAAACCAAGCAAATTAATAAGATAAGTCGTTAGGGACAAATGAAGTTATACTAAACTCATGCGTAATAAAATGGCGTCCTAGTGACAATGAATGCTCGGCAATGTCCTGACACATGAAGAAGTTTCTTGAAATGACAGAGATGTGATTCTAGCGTCGGGTGCTGAAAATAGCACAGACTGATCATTTGAGCAATGCGGAAGTTTTAAGGAAAATATTTACCGCAATGAATCTGACAATTACGACCTGAAATAACCAGAAATTTCTGAAACACTAATGAAACGGCTTAACACTCATAGAACATTTTAAAGATAAGAGAACCAAGAAGAACAATGTTGAATCTAATTAATTCGCTTGCGTGAATCCATGGCAGATTTGCTTAGAGCATTTATAAAAGACATTCCGAAGATACTTAATCAACCACGTCGCTAAATAATAGTCACATAAATGAACAATATTTCTACAACAGGTTCTATAAGCATGTATTTACCTGGAGTCTGTGTTACAGGGTGTTATATAGGAAAAATGTGTCGCTGACGACACTGGAATTTAAACACAGATCACCGGAGAGCAAACACGGCGATCCCATTTTGAATAAGTAAATCAGGTGATGGCAAACGAAATGTATAGCGATTTTCCAAGCGTAGCTTAGATGTGGGACAAGGCCGAAAGTATGGGACACCCAGTGAGGATTGAACTCACTACTCAGTCGTAATTGCCGTAGCGAGACAAGCTTACTAACCTTTACACCGCCTCGGAGTGTCCAATAGAAAATGTATATATGGGAATTAACGTGGTGTCTAAGTGATCACTATATGGATTACTATTCGGTGGTTACTATTTGAGCGAGTATTATCGAGCAAGTTACTATTAGTGCAAGTGATATGCGAAGGGGTCTGACACTAGTAATGTTCAACGGCGTAGTATAGTTGCATCTGCGATTACAAAGTCTCTACTACAACGAGCATTACGAAAGTGACAACGAGTAATTGTTGACGTTACAAAAATGGCAACGAGTGTTCGTTGACATCACAATATAGAGTTTAGCATATCATATAATGAGCTCGGCATAATATTTTGTGATTCTTCTACCACATTATGATAATGGTAACTGTAAGAATAGCAGTTTCCGTACAGGAAGAATTTGACATTAATTGATCGATTAGTTACTGTGCATAGCCGATTGGAATTTATGAAGTCTTTATCTTAAAAAAAAATTAAATATGACTTTCAAATTCAATAGCTGTTATCACTTTTGAAGCGTTGTAGTTTGTGTGGCTGTCCACGTCTTGATTATGCCATTATCTTTAAGTTATATGTTATATCCATTTTAGATGCTACTTTTGGATGTCTTCAAGGGACACAGTTTCTGCTGTTTTGTAAAGTTCTTTATTTGTGAATCTGTATCACTAGTTCCTGTGAAGTGCAAGCTTCACTGTGACCAACAGGAGCTCGTTCATTTTAAAGAATCTTTTCAATGATATAAGTAAACCATCGTATATACAATTAATATATATAATTTAGACATTTCTTGACGAGATACAAGGCATCCATGTTAGTCATGTCGTGTGATTAATATTTAACATTTGTAGTATCAGACAAACCTGCCCCGTGAGCAGTTTAATTTCCTTCTCTCTATGTGATATTTGTTATATCTGATTTATATATTATATTTACTTATTTGAAGTGTTTAGTATTTACCAATTCCATATTCAAAATTCTTATGATGGATTTAGGTCATGTGTCATCACTATTCGCGTTATACAATAGAGAACTATTGAAGTAATTACTGCTCTACGGAGGGTACGGAAAGGTATATTGTGCATAGGACTTCGGACAAAATTTAATATATATATATATATATATATATATATATATATATATATATATATATATATATATATATATATACCTTCTTATTTTTAGTTATATCTTGATTCTTACCTGCGTACGCACAGATATACATACGCACATACACATACATATATATAGTATTTATATTAATTTTCTAATATATACAGAGATGCTCAGTTTTCACTAGTTTTAAAGGACTTTTTTAATAAGCACAAAAGATAACAGATTTTAAATATTTACGTATTAAAAGCGTTTCGCTCATTTCAGTGTAATTTTTAAATAAGTTTTATGTTTGATAGTTTTCAATGCTTTTGATTTTTACTGTGACGTCCCCCCCGGTGTCGCTGCGCCAAATGTGACGTCTGCCTGGCCGCGTCCGTCGTGCTATCCTGTCCTGTGACGACCAACTGGCTTGGTATTGGTCGCGGCACCAAACGTGACGTTCTAACCTTTTCGTGATTCGGATGGGAATCTGGTTAGATTCGGTATCAGCCTTGTCGTTCCCAGCTCGCTTCCAACGTCTGGTTACCGAAGTAACTGCTTTGATTTACAGTCTAACCTACCCACGTTGTGAATTGATCTTAGGCAGACGAAATCAATCAGTCGCCGGGCCGTAATGCAAGTCGAGTTCGAATAAGGGCGATATCGCACAATTATATGTAAAATAAAATAAAATAATAACTCGAAAAGTTCAAATGTGTCAAAAAAGGATAACAATATTTTATATATGGTTGCTGAATACAGGACTGCGTCTACTTCACAACCCGCTATATGGATTCGTGACACTTTGTGTTTGTTAGGCGAGTCTTAACATTTTAAGTTGTTTGTTCTTTAAGAAACTGGATCTTGATGTATCTTCAGGTGATATTCGTAAAACTTGTTTTGGTGGTGTGAGTCTAAGTCGTTCTTCAAAAATAAATTGTTCTTGGTTAGAAATTGAGTTCGGAATTTGCGCGAATCTTAGTCAGCTTCTTCGAGGCGTGTGCAACTGCTTGCCTGTCTGTCTCCAACCCCAACTGCGAACTTGAACTCAACTGAACTTAACTCGCTGCATCTCTGCTTATATGGATGCCGACCAAAACCGGGGTAAGCTTGTCGGGGTTTGAGGTTTCTTGATAATTCTAAACCCACAATCCACTTCTTTGTTTTCGGTCAGGAAAATTTTATTATTTTCCATTTTTGGAAGTCTTCCGTCTTCCCACCTTCTTCTGTTCTCATATTGGTATCTCACCCATACCCTCAGAGGGTGTAAACGGGTTTCCCCTCTCTCTCACAGTGGCATCTCACACCTATCCCTTCAGGGGGGCGCAACAGGCCTCCCCTCCTTCTTCACATGATTACCTCTGCCTAACGCTCATGCCACCATTCAGCCAATGGGCGCTCAGCAAAGAAAAAAAATTATCTTCCCCTTTTTTTTTCTTTCTTTTCCTTTTCTTTCTTCTCTTTGAGGAGACCTCACACCCTAGACTCTTTATCTTCCAAATCACCTGGAATTCGTCAACCAGCTTTTCGCCAGCATCAAGTGGGTGGTCATATGATTAGATCGAATTCTGGCGTTAATTAAAAATAATTTTCTTATCATAGCCAGACCCTGACACAAAACAGATGCCTTTTTTAAACGACCTTTCCGTAGATAACTAATGTTTTAGTCTTTTGTTTTTTGTAATTCTGCGGTTGATCCAATGGACATTTTCTGCGACCTAAATAATTTTTATCTCTTTAGAATTCTGCCCTGTAGGTCATTTGACCAGCCTGGAATTTTCTCCCACCACGTAACATAAATCAGATTAAATCCAGTATCTTTCTTTTCTCGACAATGGAAATAAAAAATGTTGCCACTTTTCTTTGTCAGAAAACAAACACCGCTTAGTATCCTTTTCGTGATGGCTTCTTATCACCTAACTTTAATTCTCGCCTTCCTTTTTTTTTCTTCATTCTTTTTTAGCAAGCCAAATAGTGTCACACTACCGTTATTTTCCTCTCTTTAAAAAGGAATACATTCAACGAGTTGACAGTTCGAAATGAGGTAATTCCTATTTTGCTTTATCTAGCTCTGCTTGCTTGAAAGGTTGGTTCACGGGGAGTTCCAGACATTTTGTTTCGCCACAATCCATCTTGTACATTTATAAATCTATAATTTGAACGCGCATTGCTACCATAGTTGGTGTTCAGTTTCTGTAATATACCTTGATGTTATTGACAAAATCAAAAGAAAGGTATATCATGTTATCGGCCCTGCCCGGACATTTCAATTTCGGTCTCTTTCCTACTCCCGTGACTTGGCTTCTTTCTGCCTTTTCCTTAAATATTTCCATGGCAATTATTCTAATGGACTCTCCTCTTTGGTAAACTCGGCTGCAATAAATAAGCGCACTACTAGTTGTCAATTAGGTCTCATCTTTTTATTCATGAAATAGTCAGATGTAACCGTAACTACTGTTCTCATAGCTTCTTTTCTCGCACTTCTCAGCTATGACACTCGCTTCCGGTTTCTTGCTTCTCTGTGAACTACAATTTTCAAAAAATGAAATGCAACGTCAATCGCCACCTTCTGTCTTTCTGAAATCTGTTATTTCATTGTTTTTTTCCTCGCTAATTTTTCTTATTTTATTTCACTCTCAATAACCTCAAGCGTCCTAGCGGCATTATTGCCTTTCTTGGCGTGAAATGATTAAAAAATATTTACGTTCCTGAATTCTTTGATTTTGGCTTCTTCACACAGAAACTGCTATTTAATTTAATACACTGACTTTTTGATTTTTTTTTGTATACCTCTTCTAATATATATATATATATATATATATATATATATATCGCAAATGTGAAATATGTTGACTTTATATGCATGATATTAGTTTTAGACGTAATCTTATCCCTGAGATATGTCTATTTCGATTTTTCCTGTGTAATTTTGCTTCTTCAGTTACATTCTAAATATTTTGTGTATCATTTTCCAACAGCTATATATATATATATATATATATATATATATATATATATATAGAGAGAGAGAGAGAGAGAGAGAGATGACAGATTCCATATAGAAATCGATGAATGCACCATTGATTCAACTGAAAAAATATTAAAAAAAACATTTTTCTTAACTGAAAGTCTACGTTTATAAGTGTACATCAATTTGTGTGTATGTGTGTTCGTCACACGGTGATTGCCACACCTGCCTATTTAAATCTTTTTCTAAAAAAGATTTTCAAAATTTCAACTAAAAATTGAACGCTATTAAGATTTTGCAATCCTTGGTCTCGTGGATGAGGTCAGGCGTGTCTTAATCAAAAACCTAGAACTTGTCTCTTGAGATCAGTTTACCAGACCAAAACATCCTTATTTCCGCTATGATGTACAGCATTTGACAACATGATTATGAAACTAGATTATTTGTAAAACACGGAAATAGGTGTGTAATGCATTTCATTTCCATCTGCAGATATAAAATAAACCACTCACTGGCCTTTCGCTGGTGATCTGTTGTGTCTCGATTCAGATATTATATAGCACAAATAATGTGCGACTCATCAACATGGAACCGTTTTTAGGTTGTACCTGTGCATTACACTAACGATGTAGGATAAAGAATAGATTACGGTGCCTATAGAAAAATTGGTTGAACTCAGATGTTACATGCTTTTTGTGTCGGTTGGTTTTGGACTTCAAATCAAAACCTGCACTTTATTTGTCATTGTGAAGCGATAAACATCCCTAAAAAAGAAATATAGAGAACGATTGTTTTTAATTAAAAACAAACCAAAAAATTTCACTTCATACTTGATTAAAAACTATATCACACATATTCTGAAATGTGATATTTCAATGCTTTTTTTCCTGACGATCTATATGAGGATTTTTAATTTGAAATGTTTATTTTTTTTCATTCTAAAAATAAAAATGGATTCAAATTAAACAGATTTTCCTCTGTTGATGCGCTTTTTTCATTTCTGAAAATCAAGTCGCTACACAAACAGCAAAAAGATATGTCTCGTTTATGAATATGCATCCATAACTGAGAGCACAGATCAGAATATCTTTCCTTGGTTCAGAATTGTAATGTTTTGTATGGAAGACCGAGAGTGTTCCAAAAGACCTGCAGTCGTTGACGGTGAACAGATCAAAATGCTGATTAAAATTAATCCAGGTCATATGACACCAGATATTGTGTGCTCACTATATCTCATATACGCGTTGTAATGCCTTTGAAAGAAAGATACGTGCATTGCTACGTAGTTTGGGAGATTCAGGTTTCACCGGAAAGGGATTTAAAAATCATATTTGAGTTCACAGTAGGAACTCCACGTGGTGTAATGTTAAGTAAGTTTCTTTCCCTAGAACAATTACGACTGAGTAGTGAGTATGTGGCCGCATACTTTTAGCCATATGACACATCTAAGCTACGCTTAGAAAATCACCATATTTGCATATTCAATTCTCTGTTGAAATGCAGTCAAAAAAGATTCATGAACAATCGAAGGCAATAAAAATGGATTCTCTACAACAAAGTGGAGCGAAGTGTGTTCTGGGTAATACGAAATGGACCGCCATGAATCATTCTAAAAGCCAGTCTGCGTCTGAAAAATATGATGGTGTGAAACGGTTCGTAATGGAAGAGAATCGTATATTATGAGCTCTTTCCGAAAAATCACACGTTGAATTCAGACAAGAAATGCCTCCAACTGGACAAGTTAAAAGCAGCAGTCGTTAAATATCGTCGTGAAATGGTAACACTCAAATATGTCATCTATCAAAAAGGCAATGCCAGACCTTATGTCATTTTGCGGGCTCAGCCAAAATTTGGTACAGCCCTGCTAGAAGCATTACCTGCTACAAACGCCAAGTTCTTTTAATGAGGACTTCAATTCTGTAGGATGTCTTTTAGACATATTCATCACCCATAAAGATACATCTAGGACTGAATCATGAAGCTGTCTCAAATGTTGGCGAAAGTTAGTTTAACAAAATAGCACGCATGTGGTTGAATAAATCGACAAAGAAATAGGCGTGTGACCATATCATATTGAAACATTGGTTCCCATAGTATCACCGAAGTTAAGCAAAGTCCAGCGTGGTTAGTATCTAGAAGGGTAACCGCTTGGTTGGTTATACCTAGTGCTGTAAGCTTCGATGAACGAAATGGATAATAGCTCGGAAATTGAAGTCAAAGAACCGACTTCATATCCCGTTGGGTTTGTTATATTCACATATGCATAAACGACCTTATAAATGGTATGGATCCACCTCATTTTCCCCCAGCTATGGGTTAATTATTGAGCCTTGTATCGCTAAACCATTGTTATTATGCCCTACAAAAATTCTTACAATCTAAAACAAATGTCTGACTTTAAATAGTCTGTAAACGTTGCATAAGGCGTAGAAAACGAATCAAGTAAATCGATCGAGCTTATTTCAAAGACACGATGGCCGACCCCTTCAAAATACCAGGTGTCGTAAGTTTAAATGCGCTTGTGGTGTAAGGGACAATGGTTGAGAATTGGAAATCGGAGTTCGAATTCTAGTCTGTTACGATATATTCACTAACCTTCCAAGCAAGGCAAGAATGTCACTAAAATGCAAGGGTCTACTGGCAGTGATAGCGAATAAAATGACTTTAGAATACGGAAATACAATATTAACAGGGGACGAGGAATGAATCTCTACTTCTGCTCAAAAGACAGTGTAGGTGTCTGAACCGGGTAATAGATTTATACAAATTTAAGGTTAAAATTACAAATTACTGACTTTCGGCCACATCATGTTCAAACGCCGGTCCTCGTACGATCACCGAAGTTAAGTGATGTTCAGCGAATTTTAGTTGTATAAAATAGCACGCATGTGGTTGAATATATCGAAGCAGAAATAGACTTGTGGCCATATCTTGTTGAAACACCGGTACTCGTGCGATCACCGGATTTGAACAACGTTGGGCTTGATCAGTAGCTAGAAAGATGACCGCCTGCTAATTCCAGGTACATTAAGCATCGATGTGCAGATGGTGAAATGAATAATGGCTCTAAATTGGAAATTGGAGAGCCATCTTCCAATTATCTTTGGGTTCGTTATATTCACTCACGCGCAATTAACCTTAGGAATGGAAAGTATCAATTTCTTCTACCCCCCGATATGGGTTAATTAAGATTTATAACGATGGAGTAATGGATAGCGGCTCGGATTGAGTAACCGGAGAGCCGAGTTCGAATTTCAGTGGAATCCATTTGCTAATAACCTTGGGAAAGGTATGAATATTCTGCTTCTCCCTCCAGCTGTGGGTAAATAGCAGGACCGACCGAGTTCTGTAGCCTTGGATGGCAATTGGTCTACCGCAGAAAGAAATGCCAACCTACTTGCGGGAAAAATCTGCCTCGTCAGTCTTGAATCGAAAGATACATGATCGCCTAACCGTGTATCACGCATGGCACATAAGTGACTGATCACTAAACTATTATTATCTTCCCACCCACAAAAATTCTTACAATCCAAAAAAAATATATTATCTGGCTTTAAATAACCTACAAATGGTGCATAAGCCGGAGAAAACGAATCAATCAAATCCTGAACCTACGTTAACAAACAATTAAATATTTCCGCCAACTAGGAGGAAATCGTGTGTTTTTATACGCTTTCAAATGCGAAGTGTTGGATAAAAGAATTTAGTAGTTTTCATTATCAGTTTATTCTATGGAGTGCTGAGATTAAATTCAAACTGAACTTTTTAATAGATTTTAATTATTCCTGTTTATGTAAACGACTATGTAAACATGAAACTTTACATTTGTCAGTAAGTGTTGCCTGTACGTTTTTAACGTATAACTAAGAGTAAAAACATTTATTGACAAAAAAAATAAAATAAAACGATGAATTAAAAGGAAATCTAATCAGGTTTTATTGTTCATTTTGCTGATAAATTTTCTTTTTTCTCATCTTTTACTTTTCAGAAACAGGCTCAATGTTTTTTTTTCCCTGTTTTTATTGCTTTCTCCGCAAACCAGATTTCGTTGCATGTCAGTTTAACACAAATACGTTGATTTTTTTTCTCTCGTTTTACTGATATTGTATTATTATTTTTTAAGATTCCTTTCCTTGTAAAATTGCTTGATTGCACAAGGATCGTCGTCAGCAATCTGATTCCCCGACAAACTTGTCCCGAAGACATTTTCTTTTTATCCTTTTTTTTTCACAATTTAAAACTTCCCTATGGCTTCATCATTACATTTTTATATGCTTTCCGACATCCTATTAATTAAAACGTGCAGACGTTATCTTAACGATTACCATCTCTCTCGGCTCAAAAGTATCTGATCAATGTTCTATTCCTGGCGTAATTATTCAAATATTTTTTTTTTCGTCAAATATCAAAAACAGAAACCTGTAAATGTATGCTCGGTCGAGTTAGCACGTGTTTCTTTGTACGCGTGTGTATTAAAAAGTGGATGTGAATTAAATAATAACAATCGATTTAATGCTTCATTATTTAATATATTTTCTTCGTCACTTACCTTCGGCCAGTATGTGTTATGCGACCTCCGGGACTTGTCCGAGTCTACATTCTCATATGAAGCCTGAGGGAGTCTCCAACTTCTTTTTAGAAGGCGGATGCTTATTTATGTATGTCTAATATTTTCATTCAAACGTCTTTAGACCCGATTCAGGTATGATGCCATATTGATACCAAAACCAAAACATAACCCTAAAAACTTGAATCATGTTTTTAAATGTCAGATCGAGACTTTCAAAAAGATACCATACATAGCGCCAGACACGTTCATGAATATCTAGAATGTATGCTGTATACAAATGATCTCTCAGCTCAATGGTTAAAATGGTTTTGATCGACTGTAGGCCTTGGTAGAGACAAATCTTCATCAAACTTTGTGGACTAGTGCTACGTAATCGAAAAAATATATACCAAATCGAAGAAATGAAACAGTAGAGAAAATTCAACAACAGCAACAATTGATATATTTAGGTCATGTGACTCGAAGAGAAAATAATGTCATAATCATTATGTTGACATTTCACACTACCCCAAACAAAAGGTTAAAAAGGAAACCCCCATCGATCCTGAAAAGGGTGATAATTGCGAATAAATTCGCGAAAAATATTTCCTTGAAAGATTGTTTGAATAGAAACATTTTATCAATATCAACTGACAGTTGGATTGCATGTTCGCGTAATGAATACCAAATGTTTCCTTATAAGGAAGCGCTTATTACCATTAATATACATACATACATGAATCCATACAGAGGCATATAGACGTGTGGTTCAACAAAATTAACATCGTGACAGTCAATTTCATCAATGGTACCTCGATTTTACGAATTTAAGCGCAGCACTTGATTGATAGTTATTTTTCTTCTTTTTCTTATTTGAAAATGTTCGATATAATCATAGGTTCTATGCTAACAATTTACTTTCTTGCACTTTTTGCCTGTGGAATTATCTTCCGGTTTCTTGGTTTCCAGTCAAATGTGATTTTCAAAAATGCAATGTCAAGCGTTCTCTTCTCTTCTTTTATTGTTCTCGCTCCTTAATAAGGGTTTTTTTCTCACATATTCTTTCACAATTAGTAACTATTGTCCGCTTAGTGATGACAAAATGATAAAAAATAAAAGTATTAGGCAAGATTATACTGATCTTATAAATAATAATGTCTGTGTAATTTAGAAAAATAATACATGTAATATTTTTATTATAAATGACAATGATTACACTGTAAAAATCGAAATTATTCTTGCCAACAATGGTAAAACATTCAAGAAAACATCACAAAGCAGTTCAAGAGAGAGAGAGAAATAAAATTATTTCATCCAAGAATGCAGAAAACGAAAGTAAAGAATAACCAGAACGAATGTAAGAATATAACTTACAATTAATAGTAGATTTTATTTTGGTTTATTTTCTTTTATAATTAACAGCGGATTTTTTTAATTTTTATTAATACCAGATTTTGGGAATCTGTAATTAATACCGTATTTTACAATTCATACCTTCTTTTTATAGCGATTTTCAAAGCGTAGCTTACATGTGGCACAAGGCCAAAAGTAGGGGGCACATAGTAAGGATCGAACACACTACTCAGTTGTAATTGTTCTAGCGAGACCAGTTTTCTAACCATTACACCACATGAAGCTGCCCCACCTGCTTTTTATATTTTATAATTGATACCTGATTTTTGACAATTAATTATCGATACCTGATTTTTACATTTGATAATTGATACCTGATTTTACATTTTATAATTAATAGGTGATTTTTACATTTTATAATAGATTCCTAAGTTTTGCATTTTATAATTGATGCCTGATTTTACTTGTTTTATTTGATATCTAAGTTTTACATTTTATAATTGTTACCTGATTTTTAAATTTTATAATTGATGGCTGATTTTACATTTTATAATTGATACCTAAGTTTTACATTTCATAATTAAAACCTGTTTTTACATTTTACAATTGATACTTGATTTTGCATTTTATAACTGATACCTAATTTTTACATTTTATAATTGATGCCTGATTTTACATTTTATAATTAAAACCTGATTTTTACATTTCATAATTAGTACCTGATTTTTATATTTTATAATTGATTCTCGATGTAAAGTTGAGTATTAATTTGTTGATGTTTTATAAGGCTAAACGGGATGAGAAATATTTTGCTGGGCCAGTTTCACGAATGAAAAAGGTCTGGTTGTCATGAAAAACTATTTTTTTTCTTTTTGAACTGGAATCTCTGTGTAATATACAAATATATCTTGATATATTTTCGCTATCTGTTCTGTAACTTTAACTTTCTATTTTCTTGTCTTGCTTTTTTAATTACTTCTTTACTTACATTTTTTTTCCTATTATCTTTCTCTCCTTATTCTTTGCAAATCTTTTCTTTGTTCTTTTATCTTTCCTTTTTTCTTTTCATTTCACCTTCTGTTTCATTCATTCCATTCATCGTCTAGACACTTGACTTGTACTACATTTCCCTTTCTGTTCACCTCTTTGACTTCCAATAAATTTCGCAAACATTTGCGAGCGACACGTTAACAGAAATCACTGGACAGAGGAGCGCCAGCAAGCAAAGTTTTTTTTTTAAATATATCTGATGCAAGCGTCAATTCTTCAGATAAAAACCAATTCTTTTCCTTCGAAGGAATGTCTTTGCTCACAGAAATATTCTACCCACGTAACTGTGACTCGCTCTTGAGGATTGCATTCCAAAAATGACGTAAGTACCTTCAATTGTATTAAACATTGCACCTTATAATATTCTTCTTCTTCTTTATGTGATGTGTCTCTTCAGGATGTTGGCGATCAAAGATCTCCACAGTTTTTTGTCTTTTTTAGCTCTTAATAAATGTTGTTATTGTTGTGATGTGGCAAGACAGCACTTGACAGTACTTTTCAATACTCACCTGGAAAATTCACTGCAATAGTACTATTGTCTTCCTTTGACAATTACCCAGGACTACTTATCATGAATGGATTGATCCATTCATGATAGTAAGGAGAGTAACTATCTCTTATCGCAACAATTATCTACCCTAAACCTTTTTCCGCTATCCATTTACCCTCTAAGTAGATTAAGCATTATTTTCCTCTATCCTTTTGCCTACAATCTGTCCTATGAATATCAAATTCTCTAAGACCTTTTTTATCATAATGTACCGTTGAAATTTAACTATGTCAAACTTTTGTTAACTTTGTTTCCTGTCTATTAAAATTTCTCTAGCCGTTGTTCCTCGGTATGCGGCCTAGGATCTTCAGCTGACTCTTTCTAATGTTAAGTATAAGTGTCCTGTGTGTTTCCATTTTCACTAAAACGTCCGTCACATGTTCATTTGATGGCATTCTCTGCATGTTTATGTTGAAACACATTTCTGTTGCTTCGAGTATACATTTGTAAAATCTATACAAAAAATGGCTAGTAGCATTTTTGGGTACAATAGTAAATATAAAAATTCTGACAATTTCGAAGTTTGCGGTAGGCGAGAGTGGATGAAAAAAGGTAATGCTAAAATACGCTAGCGCTTTTTGAAGGCTAATCTATTGTTTTCGCTATTTTTCATCAGATTATAAAATTTTAATTTCGGTTTTTTCCGACATCAATCAAATCAAAAAGCGAGATAGTGAGGTGTTTATGTGACAAAAGTAACGATTTATTGTCCTGTTTTGTATTATTAATATTGGAGATACTGTCTTCATAATGAAAGGCGATTTCACAAAAATATTCTTGAAAATTAGGCCATTTTCTAGGTTCCAAGATATATTATATTTAGATGCTTTATAATTGTTTTAAAGAAAGCTACAAATCTATTTTATTTATTATCATCATTAATTCATAAGTACTGGCGATATATGTTTTTAATGACTTCTTCATCTTGGTTAACGTTATACTGCATCTGTTTACAGTAGAATAATATTATTCTTTATTTAGGCCTATATCACGAGAGTTTATTTATTTTATAAAGTATAAAAAACTTTATAAAAATAACTAAACTATCCTGATATAAACCCAGATAAAGAATAAAATTATTCCACTGTAAAGAGATGCACTATAACCTTAAACAAAATGAAGAAGTCATTCTATTGTCAAAGATATAGTTAAGGAGAAGTGCGTCAACTGAAATTCATTAAAAAAGAAATCATGCAACTCCATCAAAAAATCAAGTGGAACTCGAACATATATACGATCCATGATTAAAATGCAGGGAAAGTAATCACTCCAGGAATTACCTGACCCTTCCTCCCATCATGTACCTTTACAAGAGACAGATCAAACCGGAAATTGTATACTTCTGTCCTATATGGGCAGGAGTAGTCCAGTATTTATTCTACAGTCTCGAAAAGATCCAAAAGCGTCACTGCGTCCTTTCGGGTGCTGATTCATTTTCCACCCTACAACTTCTTCCCTACAAACGAAATCTTGCAATCTCTAGCGATTCTATCGTTATTTCCAACGACAATGTTCAGCCTAACCATATTCCTTAGTTCCTTCACATTTACCTGTGCGCCATACCCAGACCATTGCAGCGAACCATCCTCAATCACTTATTATTTCATTTGTGAATTATACGCTCCACTCGAATAGAGAATGCTTCCTCGATCACTACAATCTTAACCTGTTCAAGTCTAAGGTTAACCGTTAACCACCCAATATATCCCCGTATACTGTGCCACCTTGCTCTCATTCTGTAATTTTCTATTCGAGTGGTTCTTGGGTCTTGTGAAGGGTGAACATTAACGATATGAATTATTTTAACATAAAGGCTCTACAGTTCAGTATAAGATAAATAGTAATTACCTCCGCTACAAGCAACCTAAAATACTTATAACAATAAGGCCAACTTATCTGTAAATAGTTGTAGGAATTTAGCCATTCTCAGATAGAAAAAATATAGATATAGTTCTATTTTTTTTTTTGTTATAACTAAATGTATCATCAGAACAGCCCTCATGGGTAAGACGATAAACTACATCCAACAGCAAGGCCTCTGATCAGGAAGTTTTGAGGAGCGTGGAACCACCTCTTAATTGCTGGTGTTCCCAGGTCCACCCTGACCCGGGGTGGTAGCGCCTGTTAGGGTACCAGCTATGAACAAATAGTTAACCACCAAACTGGAGTCAAAATGAAAGTGTAAAAATAGGTTTTAATTCCAGAAATACTTTGAAAAAAATGATTACCAGTAATATATATTTGAAAAGCAAATATTACTAGCGATACATTTATATTAAAAAAATATATATATTACCAGCTATATATTTTTTTAAGAAAAATCAAAAAAATTTAACCAGCGATACATATTTGAAAGAAAATTATTACCAGAAATAGATTTTTGAAGAAAAAAAATACCAGATATAGATTTTTTGGAGGATAAATTATTACCAGCAATACATTTTTGAAAAAAAATTACCAGCAATAAAATTTTTGTCGGAATTAAATAATCCATTTAGGTTGGTATGCCGTAAAAGAGACCAAACCAAACCATCAGCACACAAGAATGACAGTAACGATTTAAAATATATTTCGCCAGAATATATCAACTAATGGGTTTAATAAATCATTAACTATGAATTTTATCATTAACTATGAATTTTGTAAATCTACAAAGTAATCATTTTTTAAATATTCCCACATAATAAACTAATGGTGTTTGTGAATTATGTTGCCCCTTGGCAGATTAAACCTCTTTTATAACAATACTTTCGTTAGTCACACAAGCACTACACCCTCATCTGTTACTTAGCTAAAGTTAGCGCAATACCTGTCCATAGTTGGTCACATAACAAACATCATGCAACTATTAACAACACAAGTAGATAATACCAAAATTCTCTACAGCGGTTTCTGTAAAAGGGACCAAAATTACTCAAATATATTATTATATATAATAGAAGAAACAATGTATATTATATACAATATTTTCCGCCATAGAAAATCGCATTTTAAAATACGTACGAAACATTTAATATCTCCATGTTCTATTCCTGTCAAGTCTTTCCAGAACAAACACACTAATGTTCTGTTTTCTTAGCTGCAAGAGTTAGAGGTAGTGGAATTAAGGAATGTTGCTAGTCTGAACATTTTCCGTGGAAATAGCGATAAAGCAGCGTGTGTCATGCAACCGTTTTTTTTTTCCAAGGGCGAGAAGTAAGATAGAAGAAACTATTAGCAAAGAACGTACGCTTACCTCTAGCATTTTCAACAGTATCATTATGAGAACTAGCTACCAATCTTAAATTCATGAAATCGGGGTACCGAAAAAGAGTTCTTCACAACCATTTCCGTGAACTTCAACTACTGTAAATATTATTTCATACGTACATAGATGAATGTAACGAACAGATTCAAAAACATTGTCCAATTGACTAATAGGCCTGATTCTCTCTTTGACAATCTCCTCAACTTGTTTATAAGTCTGACTTTACAGTTTAAACCTAAGATTGAGCGACCTGTGGATTGATGAGATTGCACCCTATCCTCAATTTCTTACTTGTAGACAGCAATTTACATTACATTCAAGCGTCCTTTTTTCCCCTTTATTTTTCACTGCATTGTTGCTGGTTTTCATCAGTTTTAGCTTAATTTCTATTTGCAGTTGTTTACTAAAATTTCAAGGGCGCCAGAAACCACTTTAATCTTGTGATTTGAAATTACGAATCTATGATGCTCTGAATTTGATTTCTTTGTAGCCATTAATTCTCCAGTAGTTTTTTTTTTTTTGCTAACAAACAAGCGAATAAAGCTGTAATTCCTGTATATCACCATTTCTTTAACCTGAACAACATTTGATCAAATATTTTATTCGTATTTACAATATCTGTCTTACAATCCTTTCGGCAGATACATGACCCGTAGTCCGATTCTCTCTTCATTCGGTGTATCAGCTCATATTAACCCTGTTCCACAATAAAGTATAATTTAAATGAGTCCTGAGTATTATTGGGATAAGGCACTTTATAACCAGAGGTACAAAGCAGTCGTTCAAACTCTACTCCTCTAGTGCCTTGTATAAGCATTTAGGTACCAACAACTGTTGTTCTTAACTATAAATCCATTCTGTGGTTCTAGTCTACAGACTGCTAGCAATAGTTTATATGAATTCAGTCATCAGTAATCAAATATTCCTTTATTATAATAAATACGGCTGCTATGTAAAAGTACACAAAGAGCTCTGGATTATAGAAACGTTTTCATAATACGTTAAATTGTAACCTGTATGCTTCACCTTAAAAACAATAGTGGTCAATCACAAGACTTGTAACTCTTTAATCATTTCGAGCAAAATAACTAGGTATCGAAAGGTTAGGGCTACTAATGTGTAAACCAAGGCATCAGAATAATATGAGGGTTTTCCAATAACTTAGGCCGATTTTAAATGTAAATTAAATTTAAGCGTCTGATGATGTTTTTCTTTTTCTTTCAGATTTACCAACTTAAGTCTTTGGCAATTTCAACCATGGAAAGATTAAGAATCAAACAATATGTTAAAGTTATCAAAACCTATTACAAAAATGGACGTTCAAATAGAAATGCAGTACGCGCACTTTGGATTTTTTTTGTCCACATAATCGACCAATCAAGAGTGCAATTGGAAACTATGTAACGTTGTTGTAGAGAAGTTCAATTCCTGCGCATGATGACGAATAGAAGTGTCTGGATTTTCGACCGCCTTTTCGTGCGCTGCAGCAATGTTTTCAGCTGAACGGCGTAAACGAGTACGCAATGGTGTTTTCACATCTGCCACCGACCCAGTTTGTTTGAATTTACGAACAATTTTTCTAATTACACTCTTGAAACTTTAACAAGTTCTTTGATTGTTAAACTAACCATGGCTGAAATTGCAAAAAACTTAAGTTGTTAAATCTGAAAGAAAAATAAAAAAAGTCATTAGAGGCTTAAACTTAATTTACATTTGAAATCGGTCTAAGTTATTGAAACACCCTTGGTAGTAGAATGCACATGAAAACTTCTGTAGATGTGAGGCATCCCTGTGAATAGAATGATATACGTCTTAATAGATAGCTAAATGAAAGAGTATTCTACTGTATAAGTGGTTTTATCTAGCTCAGTGTATTATATAATCAGGCTATAAACTGGTATAGTTTACCATCTCATGTTCAATTCTAATAAACTCTTCACTCATAAATTCATTTAATCTGAGCAAAGTTTGACAAAAATGATGCATTGAAATTTTCTCTTAGTTTGTGGGAATAATTCTATGTCATAGGCATGTTCTGCGAATCTCTCCTATTACCTGGGCCACTTTTATTCCAGCTTACACGAGAGTGAATCGTTTTCTTCAAAATGACTCCGGCTTTTTTTTTTACATGCTGCTTTATACTCGGATTTCTGATTTATTTTATATAATACTAACATCTTCTTTACGTGCTGTTTCCCCTCACATACGCAGTCGATCATGGCTGCCCACAAATTCCTATTCCTTCTATCTGTTCTGTGATTATCAGATTTTACAAGCTCTTCTTCCTCATTATATGCCCGGAAACCTCAACTATCTGTTCTTGATGTTAATTATTTGTATCCCATTTGATTCTATTTTCTCCAAATCTTCGTCGTTGCTCGCACATTCGCTCCACGGTATCTTCAGTATCCTTTTATACAAACACATTTTTGTTGCTTCAAGCTTCTTCTTCACCATTGAGAAAATTCTCAAGCAATCACTGGTATACAGGAGGACATATATCACGTGAGAGTGATATTTTTCTATCTCTTAGTACTCTGTTTAGCTTTTAGAATGCTTTTCTTGTCGGCTATACCAATTCGCCTTTGGATTTCAGTGTTCACTTAAAACACGCCTCACATAATTAAATTTCTGTATTCAATACATGCATAAACTAACTTCATAGGCCCCACTAACGCCTGCTGGAGGGGACTGAAAACCATGGAGATTTGTGAATGTCTTATTATTCAGTAGTGATGGATTACCACCCATTGATGTTAATCACAGGCGGCAAGATTTTGAAATTACCGCCTCCTGACTATAATTAAATGAGACGCGAGATTTGAAAGAATTCATGTCTTTATACTTGACTTTTTGTAGCGAAAAGATGTGTACTTTTTGCTCCTTCAAAATGTGAGTAATCAGCTACAAACACTTAAGATTGGATTGAACATTTCATGTTTCATTTCATTTTTCATCTTTTCTTTAGTAAAATGTCCCGTCAATATATCTGTTAATATTTCCTTTTTCAAATACTATTTCTTATTTTTTTTTTCCTTTGAACTTAGATGAGTCTACCAAAATATTTTAGCTGGTCAAATGTACCAAGAGATTACAAAATCTAATCGAATGTGTTTTTGCCCGCTACAATAGAAATGTTACTTTCTTGGAGGTGTGCTTTTTTAAGTTTGCATAATTTATATTAAAATAAATTATCTGCGGTTCATATTTTTCAGTATCTTACTTTTTACATATTTTATTTGAATTTTCTTTTCAGTAAGAGATTTTTTTATACTTCGTATTTTTTTCTTTTTTTTTAAAAAACTTTCTCCTACTTTTTTGTACATCTCTTATATTCCTTTACTTCTGATACTCACCTGAAAATAATCGTCTGTTTCTCTAACTATTCTTCCACTGTTTAACGTCTTT
>OZ010594.1:60085731-60098231 GCA_963932145.1 Acanthosepion lycidas | reverse complement strand
TATATTTATTTTGAAGCTGACATTTTTACTTTTTCTGACTGGCGGATACCCGTGTTTCACATAGATTATCCAGAAAATTCGGTTGAGCTTGAAGTAGGTTCGAACCCTATCGGCGAGCCTATATTCTTTTTTTTTTTTTTCTTGAGTATGCTGACAGACGTAATAGAACCTGTTAACAAAACGTTTCATCGATTTCAAACACGGGTTTCTATGAAAGATAACATTTGAAGTATTTTAAGGAACGCGCATGCGCGTACACACACACACACACACACACACTTCTGCAAATTGTCAAATATTAACATCGGACAGTATTTCTAAAGTTAATAATAATGTTAATATATATATATATGTGTGTGTGTGTGTGTGTGTGTGTGTGTGTGTGTGTGTGTGTGTCATGCAAAGGGACTCAATTCAGAAGATTTGGAAGCTGCTCTTAAGTAAATCCTGCCACTTTGTCTAAGGATCTCAGAATATTTAATGCTATTCATAAAAAATTAAATGCCAATTGAAATTATTGGATGAATTTTAGTAGATGGAAAATGATTCCCGAACGACCAATCTCTAGAGAACTTCTAACAATGTGTCGATTTTTGCAATTCTTTGTAACATAAAGTTCTTTTTGGGACAGGCTTATTACTTGTTGACAGCAAGAATGAAGCAGAGGAAGCAAGGGGAGTTATATTGATGATTAAATATTTATATAATTATTATCAGCTTCATTTGTAACCTACACAATAACAACGGACAGAACTACTGTTCCAACTAGATATTTCCTTAGCTTGGATCAGCTCGAAAAAAAAAACTATGTAGAATACTTTACAAATGGTTCTAGTAAGATTATGTTGCGTCAGTCGTTATGTAGATTAATCTTGTTTTCTTTCGAAATCAACATGCGAAATTCTTGATTTTTTTTTATCAGGCTTGTTTTATTTAATGATGAAACATCTGTAAGTTTTTTTAAAGCACGAGGCGGACATTCGCAAAAAAGGGGAAAAGTATCCCTATGTCATTTGTCGGCGTAAGAGATCTCACTGCTGCGATAAAAACAAGCATAAAAAATATTTATAGCTTTTCTATATAGAATTTCTCTTCCAGAGAATGAAAAGATGAAACGCAAGTCTTGAAAGAGATTAAAAAAAACAACAAAACAGAAGCACAATAACTGTTCTTTCCCTCTGCTCGGCGCAGCTGTCCTGTAAATCGTCCGTGTGACTGATCAACTGCTGAAACGTTAACAGATCTGCAATAGGATCTGATTTTGCAACATCTTCACATGCGCACGCAGCTGCACTAAGGTCTCGTAAATATATAGTTACGGCAGAAGTATAATACGCCACTGTAAGCAAACCGTATGCAAAGTTACATTTACCTGTCTTCAAAGATAGACTTTAAGTATTCCATTACAACAAAGATTTTTACGACGGGACAATTACGAGGGAAGTTCAAAATTAAGTAATAAATATAGAACGACTCCTCACAAAGCTTGGACATTCACATCATCAAGAATTGTGTATACAATATCCCATGTATTTTCAGTAGAAGATTATTAAGCTGCCAGCCTGGTGGCTCATGCTGCAATAGGTAACGGAGCAAATAATAAGTAGGTAACAATCTAACTTGTCCACGGGTGTGGTCATTGGCCCCCATCTAACCTTTATACTATAAGGGAAGGTTTTCTGCCAAGGATTCATCCTCTCACAGTACTACCTGTTTTCACGGCCACTAGTCTATCTACCAGGGTATTTAATGTTTCCCTCCTGTTGGATCGGATACCAATCAAAGCCGAAAATTTAACTTAATATTTAATCTATAGCTTTGGTGGAGAGGAAATAAGCTTTCATAATTTTTACAAGGACATTTTTCATTGAAATGAGCGAAACGTATTCGAACTTAGCTCGCCCATTTCCCTTTCGGGGCCATTATCCATTAAATCATTGGGACATTCGAAGTTAACAATTAATCATGAAATATAGTTTGTTTTCTCATAAAGGTTGGACAATCCCCTGATCAAGAATTATATATATATATATATATATATATATATATATATATATATATATATACAAAATCCCATGTAGTTACCATAGAGAATACAAAGGAGAAAGCAGCTGCTTCTGGAAGATTTGAGGTATATCGGAATATTGTTCAAATGAAAAGAAAGAAAAAAAACCCCTTAAGAATAGCAAATCATATATAGAGGAGAGAACTGAGCAGATAGAACCGTCTAGAATAAGATCAATATAATACAAAAGAAAGCATACTGATATATTCAAAAGCTAGAAGTTGCATATATGACATTGTAAAAGAATATTTTTTTCAAATATCTAACACTGATTGAGATGGCGAACAAGAGAATTATGACAGACAAACAAGCTTTTCCAATTTAATCTCAATGTTTCTTACGATAGAAAATATTCTGACATCCGCTTTTGTAAATTTGATAAACTGTAGCGTACATATTGTAATAACGAAAAAATATATTTGTCAATATTAATAGAGAAAAGGGTTATAGTGTTACGTTTTCTATACAAGAAATTTCCGAAAACAAGGCTCGGGAGCCTTTTAATCTAGAGAGATACATTGAAAAGGCTAATAATAAAAGAGGCGTGTGATATGAATGAAGCAGCATATCGTAGGAAGTGAAGATTAGTGGAATAAGGAGGACAAAAAAACAGTGACCATTACCTTGAAGAAATTCATCTTTGATACCTATCAGGGAGCATTCACACAGGAATCTGTTCCGCAATTGAGAAGAAACACTCTGAGGGTAACTTCCTCATCATAATTCGATTAAGAAGGAAATGATGGTGAATAACATCCGTGCAATTAGTATGGCGTGTCTTAGCTGTAAAAGTCTAAACCTCTTGAACAAAGGAATGTAGATCAATGAACATTTAAGCGATAGAATACCCGGAGGCTTGCGACGTTTCGGCGGGGAAAACAGACAAGAGAACGAGGAATAAGATCTCTCCCATAAAACCGATTTTGAATTCTATGAAATCTGGAAAATGAGGATTGAGTAGCTCTAGACCATATATGGCAGTAATAATTCTTTCTTTTTCTTTTTTTTTCTCTAATATGTTTATTGAATATAAGATTTCAAGAACTTCCTGGTGTTATTAGAATGAGCCGACCGTTTTTCCAGCATCAATAGCAGTGGATTGGATACATGAATTCGATTTCAGATCGGGAATGATCTTGAAACGCAAAGGCATTCAAAGCTTGAAACTTCATTGATAGAACTACCGGGCATCATGGCTGACCAGTCAGGATGCAATGATAATAGCTTGAATTTGAGCTACAAAAAGTTACAACCCATTTTTTTTTCCCACTTAAAAATTAAAAAAAAACAAATATCCAATATCTTCGTGTAAATAAACCGATTAATATCAAAACAAACAAGACCAAAACTACACTACCGATTGACTACTTTCAGCTCGCTCTGTAAATTCAAATACCATATTTTAGCCGAAGTGATTAAGTAGTATATACTGAGATTATCTTATATGTGACGCATCCATCTAGAACGTTGATGAATATGGCTCTCCACAAGTTCCTGTTCTCTATAACTCTTAATACATTTTGCCTTTTTGCTCTCCCTCCTAATAACTCTTCTGCCAACCATTTACACAAGCTCGCTAGATAGGTTATGTCTTGTCTTCCTCTTGCCGTCAATATGTTACGCGAATATCAAAGTCCTGTTTACCTCATTGGATGCCTGACAAATGTCAACTATATCTTTTGATTATAAGTATAGGTTTTGCTTACATGTTTTCTAAACCTCCAACATTATTCACATGCTCGCTCCATGCTCTTCTCAGCCAAGTTGTAGAACCAAATTTCTATTGCTTCAAGTCTTTTCTTCATCTATGAGGAGATTGTCAAACATTCACTGCGGCATGGGAGGATTAATATCAAGTAACAGTTCAGTACGTTTTTCTAATGATTTTTCTTCTATTTATTAATACTTTCTACAGCTTTTAGCAAACGTCTTCAAATGCACCATCGTATATCATTGTCGCACTTCTCATCTTCAATTAAAGCACTTCAAGTATATCTAAATTGTTGTACGTGCTTGGTTTTGGAATCTGCAATATGTAATTTGCATGTTGGGCTTATTCTGTTCCAGACAAAAAACAATTAAATAGCGATACTTATAATGTTTCGAGTTATATTTAGATTAAGATGCACAAAGATGGCTTACTAATAACACTAATGTCAATTCGAATTTACTGAAGCTCTGCTTTCAAATAACGCTCAATTCAACCAAGTATCTGTACCACAGATGCATTTGTAGTCTTCTTCTGCGTGTCCTTTCCTTTCATTTCTTTCGCTCTCTATACTTTGCTATCGTTTGTAGCTCTTAATAAGGTATGTATTTTAGTTATCTCCCAAGTGTCTGTCCTGCCATCCATTTACACAGGCTCATTAGCAAGGTTACTCACTGCTTTCTATTGGAAATTTTGGGTACCCTGGTGTACTGGTGAGCCAGCCAAAAGGAGCTGACCCATTTTATAGTTCACCAATAGAAGGGTTAACCAATCAGAAGGCTCAAAATATTCAATGCGACGTGTATAAAGGCGGCCATGTTTTTCCCGAATACTTACTGCTAGACTTTGATAACCCGGACGAGCCTCTCGTTCGGGGAGGTTGACTGCCCCTGAAACCTTTCGAATAGGGAATATTTTTCCTGAGCCTACGGGCTCGGAGATCCCACCTTAATCCCGGCCTTGTGCCACATGTAACCCTCGTGAGGGGGGGGCTAAATATCACTGCCAACCTTTGATATCGAAGACTGAAGAATTACGGAACAGCTGGTGGTATTGACGATATAGTCAGATTCAGTAGAGTGTCTGACTCGTGAGTGTTAATCTTTAACGTTGTTTCATTGAATAGATTACGTACAGAGCTGTATTCTATATTCATAGGCTATGGTGAACATGGTCAACACTTTCTTCTGTAACTCCTGATTTCACTATATCATGTGAGTAACAAATTTTCTAACCCCACTTTCCTCATTATGTGCCCGAGAAATTACAATTATTTTCTAAGTATAAGCCTTCTCTTTAATTCCGTTTTCCCTTAAGATTTCTTCGTTGCACACAGTTTCAGTTCATGCCCTTCAAATTATTAGTTTGATCTAAAAATGTCCAACACTTTGTAGGATATTTTAAATGATTATTAAATTTTGAGAGAAAAGACGGTTCCTTTGGTGTAATAAGAAATAAATTATGTTATCGTATCCAATCGTTTCGTGTGTTGGTCAAGTATTAAAGCATAATTTAATTAATTCATTATTCTGTCATCAAAGTTTTCTTTTTTAAGCGGGATATCTATGATCTTAGACTTAATTTGAAATAATTGGGCATTGCATCATCAAAGGATGATTTTGGTTTTGATTCGCTGAAATCTGTATATATACTTTATATATCTTAAAATCGCTAAAAGTGTTTACCAGAAGAGTAGTGTTGCATGGTATAATATATAAGACAACTATAAATAACATGCGTGGAGAATAAGCTTCATGTCTAATTCGTTTTAATCCACGCTACATGTTGAAATCTTTTAATCCCAGCTACACATGGAAGACCATTTTAAACACAATTACAACCTTGTGCAAAGTCCGTTAATATTTCCTTTCGTTTTTTGTATTTTTCGAATGAAATATGACCCAATGCACATGTTAGTACTTCGTTCCTAGAAGTCATTCCTTACAGATTGACCACAGATTCTCGATTGGATTTAAATCAGAATGGTTTTCGGTTTACGTCTATAGTACTTTGATATGCATCATTGGTATGGCTTGCCAGTGTGTTCATGCAGCCTTACAATTTTTGTACGCTTCCTTAGAGCAACATCCAACGCAGACAATGACTGTAGAACAACTAATCGACAGTGGATACAATTGTGTCTTGGCGTGGCAAAAATCTGATCCAATCCCGCATGATGCGATATTTTTCAAGGCCAAACAAATTTCATCATACACCCTGAAAATAGATTCATATTTCTGCACACCACTGCAAATGACCTAATCAATAAAATAGAAATCGACAACACCCTATGTCTCCAGTGGGTTTTAAAACTGACCGTATGCTGAAAGAAAGAAAACTAAAGCAAGTGGTTTCAATTAATTTGCCCAAAGGTGTGCATATTGGGGAACAGCTAATCCCAACAACATTTTAAAGAACCTCTAATCCTAACTACATGCAGAGAATTTTTAATCCCGACTACAGATCGAGACATTTTAATTTCATTTACATGTTCGTAACTTTTATTCCAGTTACATGTTGAAGAAATAATAATAGCAGCGACAGGTTGCCACATTTTACATCTGGCTACATAGGCCATTTAATTATTAGGTTGGTGCAAAAATAATGACGTAATAATGTCGTTTTTTGACGTTAAAAATACGTCAAAAAACGACATTATTATGTCATTATTTTTGCACCAACCTAATACAACTACCTACTGAAATCCTTTAGTCCCAGCTACATGTTGCAAACATTTTAATCCCAGCTATATGCCGAATAATTTTTAATTCCATCTACGTGTTGAAACCTATTAATCCTGGCTACATGTTTAAGTAATTCTTGTCCCAGCTGCATTTTGAATATTTTTGGTTCCTAAGTACACATATTTTAATCCCAATTATATTTTGAAGAAATTCAAATTCCGGTTTCGTAATGAACGGCTGTGTCTGATTTTCAATGTGACAAGTGGTGTTTAATGGAGCAAAATTACAATTTCGTTTCCTTGCCTAGAAAAGGTTCTCTTGTGCTCCGTGGTATCATTATAATGAGCTAATTGCATATATAACATCGCAAATAGATGATTTGTTCAAATTCAAGAATTATGAATGAGAAAAAAGTTTATATCCTAAGAGTCACAATGAAAAAAAAATTCATAACAAGATTTAATTCGGATTACGAATTCGATGGATATTCAGAATCTAACCAGGGTGGTTATAGTTCGTCATAATTCTACTTTGCATAAGCAATGATTATTTTTACAAATCATGTATCAACCAAGAAGAGATAGACATATGTTTAAGCAAATATTCACTGCCATAGAATCCGATATTCATTTTAAATTTAAAACTAAAAACCCGCTATTAATTATAAGCCTCTTAAAATCCGTAATTAATTATAATTTTCAAATTATACCCATTAATTCGGAATATCATAAAAAATGAACGCTGAGCCTTAATAGACTAAACGCTGACCGATATTCGTTTCTATATGTCCACGTGAAACCAATTCAATTAGGTTATAATATTTTTCCAGTGGTCTGTAAATAATATAATAAAATTAATTGATTTATAAAAACTGAGTCATCTTAATTTTTCTTCTAAGCTTTCCCTAAAATTTTGTAAAGCATTGTACTGGGACCTCAGCCTTATATAATGTATTTATTATATGATTCCGAAGCATACATTTTAGTTACGCTTTTCTCTTTTCTGTAATTTGTCACAATCTTCGTAACATTAATACCCCAACATTGCGAAACTGCAGAAAAATTAAATTTTCTCTTAGAAGATTTCTTTGAGAGACATGCCTTGACAATCAGCTATGCTGTAACCTTAATAAATCGAACTGCAAGTTCATTTTCAGAAAACATAATCAAAAATAATTATAATTAATAGCCGAAATTAAAATCCTTAACTGATTCCGTTTCCTTTGCCTGACATGTCATTGTATGGTTTCACGTAAAATTAGCAATAATCAAATTAGATTCGTACTCCAATTTAAACCTTTTTCCAAAAGTGAAAGATGCGCTGCTTTAAATTCAAAATCCTCGGATTTTTCAATCAAGGTTACAAAATATGATTTCCTTCACTGTAATTTTCTTGTTGACAGTATGTCTATGGGATTTAATTCTGTGTGTGTGTGCGCACGCGCGTGTGCATTCAGGTCACGGGCGTTAATGGCAATATGCAACAACCTGGCCTTTGTTACTCTTATCGTGTCTGATTTCCATACACACAATCTCTTTACTCGCTGATCCACCACCTTCTCTTGCATACAGTATTATTTGTGAATGTTCAGGTCTACTGGATCTCTTTACCCAGTACATTGGTCTTCTTTTTAATGGAAGTTGGATGTGCGTGTGATGCAATGAATAGCGGCTTGAAATGACAGATTGCAGAACCAAGTTCGAGTTCCAGTTGGGTTCGTGTCATTCACTTACGCTCAAATACTCTTGGGAAAGATATGAATCTATCTCTCTCACAACAGTTGTGGGTAAGAGAGTAGTTTCTATATCTGGAAAAGATCATTGTTAAAATCAATAAATTGTTAATGCAATATTCACAAAAAAAAAAGTAAATATTTTTACAATGGAAAATATGTTTCGGCTTTAATAACGCACTAAGGGATGATAATCCATAAAAAACATATACATATCGAACACTCAATCTATCAATCAATTCAGATTGTAAATCTCAGGTTCCTGTTTGTTCTTATTTTTCTTAAAGAATTCACTTCCTCTCAAATTTTGTTCATAATATTCTCATACTTCGAACATAGAAATGTATATCTCGCGTTTTAAGTGTCTTCTTCATCTCTTACCAGACTGTCCAGTATTCATTGTCCGATTAAGTATTACATATCAGTTCAATGTCGTTCTTTCATTACTTCAGATAATTTTTCCTATAACTTAATACTTTGCTTAGTTTCTCGATTGATTTGTTTATTTTATTGCTTAAAAAACATTTGCAGGATATTTAAAACCAGAACATAGTTTTAGATTTTAAGAATATTTAGGAAATAGTAAAGATTTTATTGATAAAAATTTCTACTAGATAACCCTTAGATGGGGAGGGAGGTGATGTGTATAACTGTATAACATTCCAAAAGATAAGAGAATATAACAATTGGAACTGATTTCCAATTCCGAGTTTTTATCTATTGCACCACGTGCACATGCAAGCGTACAATACCTCCTATTAGCAAGCGGTCACTAACTTAGGTACTGACCACGATTGACATTGCTTAACTGTGGTGCTCGTAAGAGAACCGGTGATTCAATGCGATGTGGCCGTAAGCTCTTAGGGATAAGTGATATGTTGCAATCTCTATGCGTCTATCGAATTTATGCACAACATTCCCTACTATCAGTTAGAGCTCCTGCTTAGAATCGTGTACCGACTGTAATTTGTCGTCCTCACATAGAAGTATATGATAACATCGATAGAGACTTCATTTTCTCATCTATTAGAAACCGTATTCCAATTTTCGATTAGAGGAAATGTATCGATTTACAAAATTTTATACGTCCACAATACGGAAGTATTTCCAACGTTATTAGGGGTACGACAAAGAGGAAATGAGAGGTCCCCGACTATTTAACATTTTTCTAGACTATATTAGACTTATCCTAGTCTACAGATAGCGCTTTTTTTTTCAAGTCGAGCAAGGCAGGAAAGCTACTGAGACACGAGAATTTATAAACAGAACCAATACTTAGGAATAATAACAAAAGATGAGTAATCAGCAAGACAACAGATAGCGACTGATATTTGATTTACATTTTTGAAGATTAAAGTTGAATGGAAAGCATGAAGCCAGAAAAGAGTTCCACAAGGAAAAAGTGTGAGAAAAGACACTCTTATCAGAGAACTTACAGTTGCATCTAACCACATCAGTTGTAAATTAGTGACACCTCGTTGCCAGTCTAGCACTGCGCTTAAATCCTTAAAGTCTAGTCACCATAGCGAAGAGCTCACCCGAACAGTTGCCATGAAAGTGTGTATAGAAAATCACAGAGAGTTAAATTTACGGCCATGGGAAAATGATTGAATCTGAGAGGCCAGATCAGCAGCAATAATATTGCTGATTCTTCTTTGGATTTTATCAAGGCGCCCTAGATATATAACATGGCCACCAGGCCATAAGTAACAGCAATATTTTAAATATTGCTGCCACTTTGCAAATATCATACTTCTTTGGACATTGCGGATTGGCATTACAGAATCACAAAGAACTGTGCCAGATAACAGAAAGCGCATCACTTGCGGCTTAGAAAATAATGAGATAATCCTGATGCTGACGTTCCCGACTACTTCAAATAAAAGGTTATTAAATCCATCAATGTTATAAAGACTGATGACAACTATTGGACTTGAAAAAATATTTTCGTGAAAAAGTTTTTAAAACAAAGATTATATAAACTTCCACCGAAAGCAGTACTGGCTGCTTGGTCAATGAATGCCAAATGTTTCCTTATAGGGAAAAGGCTGATACTCCAATTTTCATTATCATTATAATAAATGACTCATATCTTTAGCTGTTCTTTTTTCCGATGCGCAGGAATTTGTTAAAAAAATTTAACGGAATTTATACAATATACTGTTTAGTTTCAATAGAAGAAAGACAAATCGTGATTTCATGTTTGTTTTTTTTTTTTAATAATTTGATTTGATGTAATAATTGATCAATCCTTTGATAGCATAATTTAAAGAACAAATATATTTCACGTAAATTAAGCATTTATTATACGAATATGAATTACAAATAAAATGGGTATTATACTCAATGCTTGGACTTAAATTACTTTGTTCTCGTATACTGAGTCAAACCTGTATGAGGTTGCAGAAGAATGTTAAGTAGTTCCATTATCATGTATAGTCATTTTATTGCGCGTTTCCCATCAGAGCCTATAGGATGGTGTTCGAGGTAATAACAAATCTAACGATTACTTCTTTTGAAGATCGGGTAACCTTTCACAGTTGAAGGGAAAACAAAACCAAGTGTTTCAATCCCCATTACGTTTTATGTCGTAGATAGCTGGCTGATTTCAATTGCAAAAACATTGTTCTTTTGTGATTGTTTGTTTGTGCCCGCGAGTATGTATGCGTATGTGTGTGTTCATAAGTTAAACTTCGTAAATTTCTGAAAATAGAAATGCCTCCGGTCAAGATTAGCTTTCTTTATTACAGGCTATAACACGCCATTGAATTTAATGACTTCTTTTTTTTTAATTTAAGATTAAAAAAAGAAAGGAAAAATTGAAAAGAAAAGAAAAGAAAATGACTAAAATAAGGAAAAATGTTATTAAATGTCCTTTTCTGATTTATTCGTGTGTATGTGTGTGTGTGTGTTAGTGTGCCTCTATCTGCTTGCATGTATGTTTGTCAGTGTGTAAGCGCACGTCTGTGAGCGTGTGATGTCAGGTCGAGCGCACTTACTGCTTTTTTTAAAAATTGATTTAAATGTTCTTTTTTTTGTTTTTTTGCTTTGTTTTTTTTCTCTGGACTGAGAGGTTCGATCCTCAGTCCCTTTCATCTGCTCGCGTGAAAGGATTTGATATGGAATCAAAGTTTTCTTCTTTTTTTTTTCTATCTTTTTGAGACCTTCACATCAATTCTTTTTTTTTTTCTTTTGAGTTTTTTTTTTTTTTTTGGTTGTTGTTGTTTTTTTTTCCTTTTTGCATCGCCTAATCAAGAAAGGACAGTGAAACTAACATTTAGGTTGGAGGAAAAAATAAAATCGTTTACTGAGTGATGTCTTAAAAAAAATCCGCATAGAATATTTCTGATTTATTTACAGCGTAGGTTTTATTTTTATTTATTTAATTTTATTTAATTTTTATTTATTTAAATTTTTATTAGTATTTCTTTATTTTATTTGTTATTTCTTTATTTTTGCAGATCTTTTCTGGTAACGTAATTTGATTTAAGCTGCTGGAAAATGCTCAATATCGATAACGTCGGATAATACATCAGAGTCCATCGTTCAAATCCCCAGAGAACATGAATCGGTTGATATGGAACGAATAAATAGTTCAATTTATGAATATGACAATCGACAAAGCCAGAAAGTTCCAGAAGATGTAAGAATGTGAAACACATATTTCGAGAAAAGCTATACAAAAATTCGGTCTTGCCGGCCGATCATAATGTCTTAAGTGATCATTATTCACGTTCAGTTTATAGTAAAAGAATGTGCCTCGAAGCAGTAGATGTACATGTGTGTGTGTATGTATGTATATACGCTAGTATGTATATGCATATCTATCTATATATTACGAAATGGACAAAGTCCGACAATTTATTTATTAAAGACATTTTTATGTTTAACGTTATAGATACAAGTATTTAAGTAAATGCTCTGTTTATAATAAATTGTCGGACTTTGTTCATTTCGTAATATATGACGTCATTTGTTTACAATTGATACGCCATGAGCAGTTATGAATATTCGAGATTCATGGAAGATTGAGTTTATAAGCAGTAAATTCGACCTCGTCTACCGAACGCTTCTTTGTAGCCTAACGGTAAGGCACGTCAGCGTAAATGACGGTTCCGTATAGGATGCAGGTTCGAATCCTGTCAAAGAACGAATATTTTCTATGAAAATTTCTCGGACATTCAGGCCGGTAAATGTTATTTAATACTGTTTATTATAAACAGAGCATTTACTTAAATACTTGTATCTATAACGTTAAACATAAAAATGTCTTTAATAAATATATCCATCTATCTATCAATCCATTTCTAT
>OZ010594.1:60028693-60085531 GCA_963932145.1 Acanthosepion lycidas | reverse complement strand
ACAGAGAGTGCGTAGAATTTGGCGAATTCTATAATTCTGATCGCTTTCGGCTATACTTTCAGCCATTGTCAAGGAAGATTTTAACTGTTATTTTTAATTGGGTGTATGGTTTGTGTGTATGTTTTAGAGTTAGAGGAATATTTTATTTTCTGAACACAGTTAACATATTGTGGCCGTGTTCGTAGTTAATATTATATCCAGTCCCCCATATATATATATATATATATATATATATATATATATAAACATATATATATATATATATATATATATATATATATATATATATATATGGGGGAGTGGATTATATATACATCTTTATATAACAGAACAATGATAGAAAAATTAACAAAGTGGAGATAAACTATATGCCGTATTTCGTTCTTAAATACTTCATGGGACTACAGCGATGTTTCTCTTGATGTATCTACAAAGGATGGAATACGGTGGATAGCGGCGCGGATTGAGGAATCAGAGATCCTACTTCGAATCCCAGTTGAATCCATTAAATTCACTTACGTGCTAATATCCTTAGAAAAGTTATGAATCCTCTTCGTCTCCCCCCAGCTATGGGTAATAGCAGGACTTACCGAGTCCTATAGCTTTCTATGGCAACTGGTATACTGAAGAAAGAAATGGCAAACGACTGCGCGAAAAAATCTGGCTCGTCAAGCATGTATCGAAAGATAGATGATCGCCTAAGCGTGTATCACGCGTGGCATATAACTGAATACACAGAAAGACGACGCTGAAAATTTTGATATGCTAAAAAAAAAATGTATGATTCTACGCCCTAACATTCTCAGCGTTTCCTATCTACGCATAACAGCCAAAATTATATTATATTTTATATTCCCCCTCTTCCGGTCTTTTACATATGGATTTAAATCAGGCAGAAACATCCCTTTTGTCCGATGAAATTCGATAAGACGAAACGTGTCTCGTGTCGATTGTTTTCCACTTTGTCATTAATTTTCCTAATGCATATATATCCCGTATTTTATTGTCCATAATACGAGAAATTATTTACGAAAACTAAAGGTAAAAATGGGGTCGTATTATATACAAGGAGTAGTTTTCAGGAAATTTTACGAAATGAATGACAACATTTTTTTTTATTTTTTATTTTTATTTCCATAATTCCTTAATATATAGAAATATAATAAAGTCATATAAAGCCTAAAAGTATTATAGACTAATTAACACCTTAAAATGTACTGCCGTGTATGTCTAGTTAGCACCTTTCACCGAATAATCGAAAACAATTTTCGAAATGGAAATTAGAAGAAACAAACAATGACTAAATTTCCGATGCATTTCTTTTTTTTTAATATCGTAAAAAAAGTATATATATATATATATATAATATATATATATATATATATATATGAATCACAATGATATTTTAATCTATTATATGGTACTACATTTTAAAATATATTAACTTAGGGATGACTTTACTACGGGGTCGTATTATACTCAAAGATATAATTTATTTCTTGTTTTTTAATTTCAGAAACACGGGTTGTATCATAGTTATCGTATTAGACGCAGGCAAAGAATATATACATATTCTGCTTGCATATGATCATATTCATCCGCAGTGAAACTTAAACAAATAATTATATTATCATCAGCTTCAATTGCCTTCAATTTTAGCTTCAAAAGTTTTGCATGGTCGTCCACTTCATTAACTCTATTTCTACTGGAACTTTTTATATATATATATATATATATATATATATATATATATATATATATATATATATATGAGTTATGTTCTACAGTTTTACATTGTTTGATTGAAACCATTTTCTTGTTATATATGTCTGTGCAAATATGTATTTTTACCTGTAAAATCAATGTTCTCCACTATTTTTTTTTTACCTGTGAAATCAATATACTCTCTTTTTTTACAAATCGTTGTAAGCCGCCTAAAATTCGTCATACATTTTCCATGTACATAAATGCAGCCCTTGCCCCTTTTAGAAAGTTTTCTGTTTGTTTAGACTTGTATCACTTGCCAGGGCAAGAATCACAGCCAGTCAGCGATAGCAGGTCTTTGTTCAAGTCCCCATACCGTTGCAGAAAATCTGGTAAAGTAAAAATAACGAAGCAAGATTAAAATGCAACTTGGCTCATCAATTATTATAGAAATCTGAATAACGGATTTCTTTTCAATCCCAAACGCGCATATAGATTCTTCTTTTTGGTTAACGTGTGATGTTTTTAAATGTTTTTTTCCCTTCTTCTTTTACTACATTTCTTTATATCAAGACTTACTTAAGCAGACAGTGGCTGCTAATTTGCAGCCTGGCCTAGCTTCGTAATGATTGCTACAAAGAAGTAACTGTGGATCATTCAATTAAAATTCTGATGGAATTTATGCAAGCCTCTGCCTCAGGTGGCCACAATTACCAGTTGAGAGTCACGCTTAGCGTGTCGTGTTCAAAGATTGCATTTATTTACTGATTCGTCGACCATCTTTTCCTGAAGTCGTCACGACAGGACAACATTCACTGTAAAAGGAACCACCTGAAACCTATAAAATGCTTACCACATATAAAATGCGAGTTCATCCATCTGATTGATACAGCGGAAAAGTAGTTTCGAAATTTATTTTATTTACTAATAGTTACCTGATATAGATGTTTAGCATAGAATTAAATGAATATTTAAAACAATCGAGAGATGCATAAAGAATTTCTGTAAGTCTAATTTATTAATAACTACATTGAAAAGATTCTAACATTATTTATTTAACTGTCAACACCCTTAAAGTGCAATAACTTTAATAGAAATTCAAACATAATATTTACAACAAATATTTACAATGAACATATATAGTCAGATTTTATAAAGCAATTTTATATTTTAAAATTAAATTAGGAATTCATAAACCCATGTAGGTAAACTCATTACAATATACTTATATCTATATGGTAAGTACACGATGTGAAGTTCAGCGTATACATTTTTATTATAAATATTTACTATAGCTTATTTTGCGATATAAAGAATATTTCCTGAGAAACAAATGAAATCCTGCTGAACCTCTATATCATATCAATACACCCACATAGTGGTGAATGCTGTTCAGTTTCCTCATGAAAGGCCGACTTCGGGCAACAGAAGTGGAGTTCTACTAAAAGATACTGAGACTACATTGACGGAGCATGTAAGAAGTTTTGATGAAAAATGGGAACAATAATGAGACCTGCAATCAGAATTGAAAAGTGTCACTTAAAACTTGTTGGGTACACAATGAGAAAAAAAGGGGTCTTAGAGAATCTGAAACTCACAGGATGATATATTGAAGGTACAGCGAGAAACAGTAAATAATCTACCTAATGAGATTGTGTCAGTGGATAATAGAGGGGGTACTGAGAGAGAAGTATGAAAACGGTAGTATGGAATAAGTACCACAAAAGAACGGGATTCAGGGAGACAGAATATGGTGATTGATGTTACATGTAAAACTTTGAAGATACTTATTGGCACGGAAGAAAGAAACCGGAAGATAGTTCCCCAGCTTGTTGTGTGAGAAAAGGGTCTATTATAATCGAGCTACGAGAAACATTGAGACCCTGCTGCAAATCTAATTCAACGTTTAAATTCCTGCAGTCGCAACAGAAAAATGTCATCAGATCAACTGTCATGAAAATATTTGTAGAAAAGGCAAACTGAAGCCACCTCACGTCAGCAAGTAAGTAATCAAGTCGAGTTGCCAGTTCAAGATCGATTACATTTCAGACCCTTCTTTGGATTTTGTGATGAATCTCGAGATATACAGTAGGATTACCAAACATTAATCAATGCACGGACGAATGGTAGATTTATAAATGTTCCTGATGCATTCTGACGAGGGAGATTGTCTGGCACAACACAGTGAACCCACTATCCTAGTAGCAGATCAAGCAAGTGAGTCAGTGCAATAATTCCTCTTCATGTCAGGTGAAAACTTGAAATGAAGGACGCGCAATGAGTTTCTTGCTTCGAACCTAGCAGCAGCCATTCTGATGTAGGCAAAAATAGTTCTCGAAGATGACTAAGAGATAGAAGTTTTATTCGGAGGCGTTAAAGTTTGCAAGCCATTCCTTGACTCATATAACAACTAATTGCAGGATATTTTCGAGTTCATTTGTGAATTTTACTTTGTCAGACAGTTCGGATATGGGTGCAAATAGTTGTGTCAACGGCCTAAGTACCGATTTGGAAGCTCACAACATCCGTAAGGTATTTGGTGAAAACAAGAAGCAAATTAGATCTGACAGAGCCCTTGTGGACGTTCGGAATAACGTGAATATATTTAGAAGATTTGACCTTCCACCGATATTCCTTACCTTGAAGATACTGTGATTAACCAAATCAGAATATTTTATTATGTAACGTAATATGTGTTTTTTAAATAAATACATATTATTGTATATTAGTTTAGCAATTAATATTTATTTGCTATTTTAATATGTAGAAATATTGCTAAGAGGAGTTAGAAACATATAATTGATTACTGAAAGAGAAGATATTGTAAAGCTTTTATATGAACAGAACACAAGATTGGAAATTATAAAAAGAAAATTGGAACAATGGTCACTAGACAATAAAAACAACATAAAATATTGATAAAAAAATAAAAGAAAGTAGCAGGTCTATGAATGAGATTTATGAAAAAGTGATCAACTAGAACTTACCTGAAAAAATGATATAACAAATGTAATCAGGCAGAAAAGATAGAAGAATTATGAAGATAATTGAGTGTAGTCATTGGAGCTGCAAAATCCCAACATTCAAGTAATCATCACAAGAAAACGTTTGACTTAAAAGAAAATTTACATAAGAACTCTTTTCTGGACGGCATGTTTAAGAATAAGATCAGGGTATATTTAGATGACTAATATATACAGGAATATACAGCCTGTGATATATATATATTATATATATATATATATATATATATATATATATATATATATATATATATATATATATATATATATATATATATATATATATCAAAAAAATATATACAGGGAATTAAATAGCAATGTTAATGTGATTAATGGCAAACTCCCTTTGTTAACAAAACTTCATGTGACATTAACTTCCTATCAATTCTTTAAAGAATGAGATATAAGAATATTCGAGTTGTTGTCAGATGGAAAACAAATGCCAAGTACTTTTGACAATTTCAAATTTTAATCTTCAGGGCATAATTTTCCCATATATAGGCAAACACTAAGATGAAATATACGTTCACCGAAGGAATTTTTTTTAATTATATTATTTATTGACAGTTGAGTATATGATTTGGAGCGTGCGATACCGCGAAGCTAGAGTTCTTGTTCAAGTGAGAATTATTTTTTGAATTTCACTATTATGCATTGTTATATGTATTTATCTATTGAATTTGAATGAACTTCGTATAATCTAATTAGTAGAGTAAAATGTCTTAATAGTTTACCACAGATTTTAAGATTCATATTTCGGCTTAGTGTTTGTCTTTGTATGGGAAACTTTCGACGTGAAGATGGCTATCAGAAATTGTCGAAAGTGCTTCGCCTGTGTCTTCCATCAGAAAACAATAATAACAAATATAAGTTTATTATTATTCAAGGAATTGATAGTAAGTTAATGTCTCATGAAGTTCTGTTAACGAAGTGATTTTGCCTTTAAATCACATTAACATTCCTCTTTAAATCTTTTTATAAATTATTTCTTTATGATATAAAATAAGCTTCACAATCTACTATATATATATATATATATATATATATATATATTGAACAATAAAAAAAATTAAAAATTAAAATCTTTAGACACACTGGGTTGTAGATTAATATATTTTCGTTTTTTTATTATTATTCCATTTATAAATATATATATATATATATATATATATATATATATATATATATATATATATATATATATATATATTTCTATATATGTATATATATGCATACATATATATATATAAATATATATATATGTATGTATGTATATATATATATATATATATATATATATATATATATATATATATGTATATATATATATAGAGAGAGAGAATGAGAGAGAGAGAGAGGATTATTTAATAATATTTGTATATCTAAATTAAAAAACAAATAAAATAAAATGTTGAAATGTTGATCTTTACTAGCAGAAATTTTATCCGCTAATTCGCGCGATTTGGAAGTAAATTGAACTCATTTACTGTATAGCGGCTCGGTCTGAGGAATAGGAGAGCCGAGAATTCCACTGGAATCCATTAGTTTTCCTTACGTGCTAATACCCTTGCTATTCGTATTAATCCTCCTCTTCTACTCCTAGCTATGGACTGATAGAATGGTAGAACGGATTCTATAGCTTTGGAAACCTACTGCGAGAAAAATTCTGCCTCGTCAGTCATTTATTGTGTATCACGCATGGCACCTAACTGACTGATGTTTTTTAAAAGATGTTACTTAAATTTCTCAAAAAGACGTAAATGTTTAGCCACTGTTTATTTTAAATTTGTATTTTTTTTCCTTTTGTGTCATGCAATCTAATTTGAAATTTTCGGATATGTTTATTATATGATTTTTATATAATACAATTTTTTTCTTTGTATGCGAAGGTGGTGTTGTGCATATGTGTGAAAAATTTATGAGGCTTTAGCATATATGACATGCAACCAAAAATTACGAAAATTTAAAATGCGCGAAGAATTAAGAGTTATCATTTATGATCCGTATAATTTGGGAAAAGGGTTAATATATATACCTAGGCAGACTTCTTTGAAGGATACAATTTATTTTTTATTTTCTCACAATATTTTGCAAGCTTTTATGGAAAATATTTTCACAAAGAATGTGTATATGCTCTTGCATGTTTCTTAATGTTAGAGTTTTTTTTTTCTAAAACCTTTCACGAAAATCTCATCACCTTTTGGATTTGTTCACATGGAAAAATATTGCCACGATTAATCATGACGAAGACTGTGTTATTTGACAATCATTTCCGTTTGTCACAGTTCAGATCGTCGATCATGGATTAAAGTCGTTCAGGATCAACAACTTTTCTGACAATTGACAAGAGACACACTGTCTTTATATTTCTCCCAATATGGTGGCTATTCCATTATCCTGACAAGTGTAAACTGTTTTCATACTTCAGTTCTCTTTTAATAAAGAGATAGTACATCGAGTTCATGCCTGAAGTTTCGTTACCTGACCAATGTCGACATTTCTAAATGAGAATTGACCTATGCCTCAGCATTTATGCGTCGTCAATTGACGGCATAATTGCTTTTAATTTTCCTACTTTTTGCTCTTGGCTTTGCCATCAGCGTTTGATGCTTGAAGAGTTGTCATTTCGAAAGCAATTAATGCCGCAACCCTTTTAACATAAAATTCACTGGACAACATTAATTGTAAAATAATCGATTTTTTATGAGAACTTTCTTGATGAAATACGCTTGTTTTGTTTCCTCTCTGTGAAAAAAATATTTTACAAGAATATATATATATACATGTAAAATATTGTTTTCACAGAGAGGACACAAAACAAGCGTATTTCGTCAAGAAGTATACACACACACACACACATATATATATATATATATATATATATATATATATATGATATGATATGATTCGTTTATATAAACCTTTAGATGATATAATCTCAAATAAAATGAATAAGAATGGTATACTAGCTATACACGAAGAGACTAACAAAATTTTACATAATGAAATTTATCTATAGAAATTTCTAATTGAACGATTAAATTTGTATTAAGAACAGATGCGACAGGGTGCGAATGAAAATGGGATCTACGGAAAGGATTTAGGTTCAAATATTAAAACCAGTCCCTTGAACACAGCCTTAAGGCTGTCTTTAAAATAATTAAAAATGTTAAATTAAACATATTTTATTTATATATATATATATATATATATATATATATATATATATATATATATATATATATATATATATAACTATATATTTTAACTTTGTAAATTTTAAACGAATAACTATGTTTCATAAATACATATGAATTATAAATCATATATATAAAATATGCAAACAAGATTATTAAATACGTTTTAATATATAAAAGAAAATATTTAATAATGTATTAAAATGTATTTTACTATATAATCTATCAGATTATTTTTTTCATATAACATAAATATATATAATATAAAATAAAACATAATGCATTGAATAAAATTAACGATAAAATAAAATTTATGAAATAAATGTTAATAAAACGTATGAAAAAATCTGGAATTATTAGATCCTGACGGACTAATCATTCCTGAAATACAAGTGGAGAGAAGAAAATGAATCTGCCAGTAGATCACAGAATGATAATTAACAGAACAAGAATCTTGAAAATTACTAGAAAAATGCTGTTGTGTTGAAAAAACTTGGAAACATGAAGGTTTGAATTGTCATTATGTTAGATGGCGCCATTAGACTTTGGTAAAATTAGTAAAGATTAGACTAAGAAAATACTTGACCATCAAGGAAATATTGTGAAAATATGTTTTTTGATGGAGACTAAAGAACATGTTTGATTAAATTTGCTTTTTCATGCCATATATTCGATAGTACATACTCAGCAATATTTTCTTTGTTTTTAAGGATATATTTTTTATTTACGTATTTAGAGCGCAGTCTTTCACTATTGCAAGTTTATTTGGGTAAACGCTGGCTGTTATCATGCAATACACCCAAAACAGTGCTAGTAATATTTCATCCTCACAGAACAGATAGTTAACCTGCACTAATCCTGATGAGTGGTCATACCCACATAGAGGCTCCGAGCCATGAATGCCTACTAGTCTAAAGCTTACTGTCGACCTCAAAGAGAACACGTATATTGTGCCATCGCAAAAGATGAGTTAAGATTAGTCGTGTTCTTGGGTCTCTCTAGAAAATATCTAACTCCTTCTCTCATCCAATATTAATACAAGAGTGAGATTAAACAAAAAAATATCATAATTGTGTCTGCCATATTTGTCTATTGGTGCCAGAGTCCAGAAGCAATTACGCAGCCATTTTATGTTCATGGTAGTAAACCATTCCTGCTCTCTTCGTTTTCCTTTGATGACGAGTAATTTTTACTCAGACATCTTCTTGACCAGAACTTTTATATTGTCAAACAGACTTCCCTGAGAGTTTCAATTTTGGTCTCTGCAACTATAGGATCAACCGACATGTTTCCTATTACAGTCTCCTTCCTCCTCCTTTACAACAATCCTCCTCAAAACCTCTGCGTTGTGTGAACCCTGGACCTTGTATCCAGTATACTACTTCCGAATACGTCAGGTTTGATTAATTTTAAAAAAAGAAAAAATTCCTAAAGCTATCAATTTAGCTTTAAATGAAATCCAAAGAAGTAAATTTACTATAACTAGTGAACAAATACTTTGGTGTATTTCAGAAAATGATTATATTGATTGCAATACACTTATATTTCTTTCAGTAAAATCGATGATGAGAGCCTTTTTTTTTTTTTTGACATTTGTAAGTAAACCATAATTTTCCGTTTTAAAATCTTGCAAATATTATATATATATATATATATATATATATATATTTCTGAAACATTATTTGAGAATAATTGGCAACTTTAAAGTTAAGTTAATCTGATTTTTCTCTTGTTTCTATTTTGTTTTCTTCCCGTAAAGGGGACAGCCCTTAAAACATGTTACATTTTAAGAATAGATTTATCAGTTTGTACATCCATACTTCAGAAATTCTCCATCTATATACATATATAAAAACAAATTGAAATTCCTTAAAAAATAATCGTGGTCTTCAGATTGTAATAGGCTTTAAAATAAATAATTGATAAATATAGTATACTTAAAAACAATATTTCCTAAGAATTATCTCATCGAAATTGAACTTTAAAAGATTGATAAAAATCATAAATTATTTAATTTTAAATTGTAAAAAATGAAAACACATTTTGTAAAAATTAATTTTTATATTGAAAAAATATTTTCTTCAGAAAAAATTTGAAATTTTAAGCTAAATTTATTTTTTTTTTCTTTAACATATAATATTGATAAATTTAATTATACAAATGTCTTTATTTTATTGTAATTTTTATTTTTCGATTCCGAGCAGATTCCGGGTCCGATTTTACAAAATTCCAAATTTCTACTTTTAACTAATGTAGTCATTTAAACTGATCTCGATTAATTTCTCAGGCTTTTATAAGACTAAGGGGGGAAATTCCAGGTACAATAAACATATTTTACCAAGATTTTCTAAAAAATGACGAATAAATATTTTCATATGTTTGTGAATAGGTCCTGAAATTTTCATTAAAATCCGAAGATTATTTTATTTTTGCAAGAATTTCCAAATTAATGTACCTGTCACCGAACAAAGAGGTCAAAATTCGCTATGCTAAAAGCTCTTACAGCCGCTGACGCAAGAAAAACAAGTTTTATAATCAAAATTTCGAATGTTCTAAAAAGCAGTAAAATTTTAATTAAATAACCATAAATAATTTCATCTGTCCTCTTAATAACAATGTAATGTTTTGACGATAAAACTATGTTTGGATCATGTTTTCATCCCAGAATTCTGATTTTTTAGCTCTCTCCTGGTGGTACCTAACTGAGAGTATAAAAAATGTTTTTTTTTTAGTTAACATGTCATGTTTACATCTGTCTCTTTCCTGCATATATAAATATTGGCAAAAAGTGTTGTGAGTTCTCGCTTTAAGCCAAACTTTTGCCGTCTACGCTGCCTTATGTGTGATGAATTATTTTCAACACAAGAACTCCTTTCAGCAATGGAAATGACGCAGCCCTCTCGCTACTATTGCCATAAAGAATGTTCGAAGACGATCACATTCATTTGTTCCATCAGTTCATAAATTTACAGTTAAAACCCGCGCACAGGTGAGAATCATCGTCATTCTTTTCGTATAAGTAATTTCCATTGGAAGGATTTAAATCACAAATGTTTGTTCTACTTAGTAGAACAAACATCCAGGGAGATATTTTCTTCATCATTACATCTTCTTAAAGAACAGAGAGAAAACGGAAATCATTGTTGTTAGCGAAAGGAACAGCCCAAGTAAATTCCAAGATAAAGATACCAAAAATAAACAAGTAAAAATTTGTATATCTGGGAAGTTATTTTCAGGGAGAACGGGGCGTGTGACACCGAAAACTGAAGACGCATTTGGGTAGCAATTTTTTTTTAATCATTTTATCCCAAGCTAGGCGGGAAGTCTACTAGTTCACAGGGTTTTGCAGGAAGTAATATTAAGAGAAAAGAATGAATATAGGGATAATTGAGGAAATGACAAAAGATGAACGGCATTCGAGCAGATAAAAGATGGCGTTTTTTCTGGGACATATAATGAGGAAGGAGGGTCTGGAAAACCTGATACTCACGGGTAGAATAGAGGGAAAAAGACAAGGGAAAGCAGCGTGTGACATACCTGGCAGACTTGAGCACGTTGATGATAGAACGTGGACTGGGGAGGAAGCAGAGGGATGGGACTTTTTGAGAGCTGTAGGGATAGAAGGGGTGGGGGAGCCATGATCGCCTACATCCTGAAAGGACATGGCACATAAAAAGAAAGAAGTTTTCAGGGAAGCAAGTAAACGATAAGGCGAGAAAAGTGTGTGAAAAGGGCTTCCAAGAGCTAAGTGAGTATTAAGAAACGGAACAATTTCGTTAGAAATAACGAAAAGAGTACTGAATCGTTATGTAATATCAATATATATATATATATATATATATATATATATATATATATATATATATATATATGACAGTGATTGCTTGACAATCACCTCAGAGATGAAGAAGGTATTTAAATCGACAGAAATGTGGTTCTACAGAAGGATGCAGAGAATTCCAGGAACCGAACATGTGAGCAACAATGAAGTCTTAGAGAAAAGGGAAACAAAATGGACACTTATGCTTAACGCTACGAAGAGACAGTTGAAATTTCTCGGATATATAATGAGAAAAGACGTGAGAAAGTGGTACTCATTGCACAGACAGAAGGCAACAGGTACAGAGCAAAAAGTGTAAGCTACGTAACGAGCTTGAGAAAATTGATGGTATAGCAAGGTTTATCAACGATATCAACAGGACAAAATTTATTACAAGCTACAAACGACAGGGAATTATGGAGAGCCATTATCGCGAACGTCACTAAGGACCTGGCACAAAGAAGAAGCATTAAAAGAAGAAAAAAATAAGAATTTCAACAACTCTAAGGTCAACTCATATGTATCCTTGATATCTTCATTATCTATTGTTCTTATATACATCTGTGAAGTTCAAAAAATATCATTCAATTATATTCTACCATGAGGTGCTTAGTGGTATTTTATTGGGCGAACAATAGCGAAATAAATTAATACAGCCAAATATATAGAATGGCACACACACACATACACACACAGATTGCTCGCATTTCTCAGAATATCATCTATTTTTCCTAGACCTGTCCACGATGCGTATTTATATATAAAGTGTTTCTGGTTAACAGAAAAAAATAAAGTTGCGATTATTTTTACGTCATACTGCGTTTTAAAGGGAAATAACAACCACAAAGCCCAATCTTCAATCGTATCCATTCTGGAAAGACATATTCCGGCGACCTCTCGACCAGAGACACCGAGGAACATCTACATATTAAAGATATTCGGTACATTACAAATTCTGTCACGTTAAATACCGCAGAGAAGGCGATATTGCTCTATAAATAATGCAACATATATATTGATATATAGAGGGTAACATATACATTTATACATAAAATATACGCAAGAAATATATAATGGAATACAGCGTCGCTTTTAATGCCCGAAAACCAATAATTTACTGTTTTCACTCGGTTTATGTTTACGCACATGTGTGACACCAAGTCTACTCGTCTCTTGCTAAATAAATCACATTTATTGCAAATCCATAGACTTTGTCTTAAGTCATTATTTACTCGACCTTGGCACAGCTGATACATTCCAGACTTCACAAACCGATTATTATTTTAAACAATTTCACACCTAGCAAGGGGATAAGGGAACTAGGATGCAGGAAATGAAAAAGGAGGAGAAAACTTTAGTGTAGGGAGGTGAGATAAATGGCAATAAAGGAAAAGTATTCAGGAAGACAGAAGATGAATTTAAAATTTTTTAAGATGTTATGCACTATGGAAACAAGGGATCGTAAGGTGATCATGTATCTTTCGATACATGACTGACCAGGTACATTTTTTCCAGCAGTAGGTTACCATTTCCAGTTGCCATCCAAGGCTATAGAACTAGGCATTTCCTGCTATTTATCCATAGCTGGGGGAGAAGAAGAGGATTCATACCTTTCCCAAGAGTATTAGCACGTAAGTGAATATAATGGATTCGACTGGAATTCGAACTCTCTCAATCCGAGCCACTATCCATTACTCCACCGCGCCCCCTCGTCCTCGACACAGTGAAATTATTTTCCTAACAGTAGACCTAACAACTGAATCAATATAATGACACAATTTCATGTCAGTGGAAAATTTGAAGCCAGGAAGGGGAAACGATTTACTCTCTCGGTGCTTATTTTCAGCCAAGAGATCGCTGGCAGAAAAGGTTATCTTTGGTGATTACATGAGCAGTTTTCTTGGAGACGTTTTCGAGAGCAGTTGCCAGTTTTACTTTGTCAAACCTGCTGGTCTTGCTACGTAGACAGGAGTAAATAGTTGTATCATCTACACTGATACCGAATTGAACGGATAGATCGGTTTAGGCAAAATATTCATCCAGAGTCACCGTTGCCCTTGCGTTTCTAGGGAAGACCAGCATGCCAAACACTTCTGTTATCTACGGCCATAATCCGGGCTTCCCCGCTCTTAATAAAGCTTGAAAGGCAAATTCGGTGCTGTTAACACATAGGAGGTTGACCTGGAGAAGCGAAAGCCATATTGTTTAGCCGCAAAGAGGTCGTGTGAAGCAAGATGCTTTTTCAATGCGGCGTTGATTAGATCCTCTAAAAGTTTAATAAAACGAGGTGAGAGACTAATAGGGCGATAATTGGAGGGGTCAAACTTTTCCCAGCGTTCTTAAATACAGTAGCTAGAGAAAAAGACTTCCAACATGGGATCTCATCAAAACAACAGATACTTTGAGGGTTTACTTTAGAAATAATATCTAGAACCATGAACGTAATTACCCCTCAGTAGATAGGATTCACGGGTGAAAATGAAAGAGATGAGTCTATAGTTGTAAATAGAAGAGAAATTCTGGGCAAAGCAATCTGTTTTGCCTACAGTAGATGATAACACTTCACATTGATTGAAAAAAGGTGGGACTGAGGATTTTCACTTGTTCATTTCATAATTAAAAACCTGCAAGTAGCCTCTAGACAAAAATTTGTGAGACTATATAATATTTCATTACGATCGGTCATGAAGAGACATCTGTTACAATCAAAACTGTTGCTCTGATATAGCAGAAAGAAGTGATCCCTGTGGGCTGTAGTGGCTGAACAATCCGGAGAGTATCAAGAAGAAGGTTTTGGTTTCACTTGGTAACTCCCGTGTTTGGGGGTAAGCTTCGAGGCTTTTTTCCCCCAGGAAGGGGCCACAGATGCAAATTTCTCAACAGAAGGATTAGAAATATCAATGCAAGTGTCATCGCTATTACTGACAGATTTTCACTAATTCTTACATTTTTTTTTATCCTCCTCCAAGCTTATCTATTTTTATACTTAAGCTTAACCTTGTATCTAGGAAGGAATATTCTTATCTGTCTATATTTCTGAGATGTTGTGTTGTAAGAATTTATATTATTTACATTGATCGAACTGTTATCCTCATCTTTATTATCTTCACGACGTTTCGGCCTTCGTACGCTCCAGCCTTCTTCAGGTGATTGGAATTTCGAACTGAAACCATTATTTCGTCCGCCGGGGTATATTGTCCTAAATTAAGTTTTAAGTTATAGTTATGACTATGATGAGTTCTAATTTTAAATTGCTTCTGAAGATTAACTATAAGATTTAGATTAGGCGATTTCTTTGGCCAAACTAAATTCGAAGATCATAATTACGCATGGATATCGACCTTAAGTTTATCAGCGACACAATAAGTGCTAGTCCTTTAAACTTTCAGATTCATAAGCACATTGAAAGTTATGTTCTCCTTACTTAAACCTGGCGTAACTACACTCTCAACATGCTGATACGCTTTCTATATGAAGTCTCTGATTCTGAGACATGAAAATAAGGGGATATAACCATTTCACGGGGAGATTTGTCTTCTTTTCATGATCAGATACGTTCATTCTAGACTCTCGAATAGAAAAGTTCCAAGGTTACATGTAACTTACGGTATTCTGTTTATGATTACATCATCTAGCGAAGCATTTGCATTTATTTGAATTCATAGGTAAGGAAGAGTTTTTTTTTTCATTTTTCAATGACGTGTTATCAACTTGATCATAGCGAGAAGGTTCCCTGTATTCTGGCTTTAAGCATTTCCCGCCTTCTTTCTACTTTCCTTATGTTTGTAATCAAATTAGGAGCATCTGCAGCTAATGTTAAGCAAACATTCTTGGAATTCTTGAAAGGAAGACCTGACCAGCGTTGTCTCCATCATCATTCAACAAGAAACGCCAGGAGAATTTAGGAAAAGGATTCAAACTGTCGTCTCTGAAAGTGTACTCCATCTTGACGGAGTAGCTGAACAGAAGAAAAAAAAACTAGCACTGCTTTGTTCCATTTTACAAAATGTCAAATAACATTTCTGTAGGTTGTGTTCATATATTCTGTGTCCCGTTGCCTGGGGATAGCGATAAGCTTCCGGAAATTTCCAAATGATCTGAAGCTTAACCGTATTGAGACACACCTGATGAAGGCTTAAACGTCGTGATAACAAAAGATGAGAACATATAAAATTTAAATAATATAACTAAAAAAATTTCAGGAGGAATATATGCAGAAGCCAGAAGCATTGGACGAAATTGCAAGAAATAGACGGAAAACAAAATTCCTGGAAACTGTGTTTTTTCTTATATTCTTCTGGGCTTATAGGTTCGTGTTTTAAACTTATGCGTGTTGTATAACGAGAACGACAGTAACATTTTTATGGATATCTTTGCGCTTGATACTGAAACCTCTGTTCGTTTTGTCAACTTCTGGCGCCTTGATTTTGAATAGCAGCTAACAGGATTGGGTGGTTTAGCCGCTGATGATATCCGGGCATTATTTCTGAGGAAATCACTTCGTTCAAATGAAGATGTAATGGCGCCAAGAAATTTCGACATGGCTTTAAGTAATTAGCAACACCTGAAAATGATTGAAATCTCTTAATTACGGTGTCAGCGTAAGCCCGCAAAAGCTTCATAAGTGCAGAGAAAATCATTTTATTTTTAGCCTGTGAATGACAAGATCATTCATCTAATTCCTTCATGAACATCAAACACCATTGCATTTAAAACGACATTTTTTTTTCAGATTAAAAGCAATGTTTGATGTACGGAACATTTGTCGAGTGCGAAGTTTGATTGAATTATCTTCGAAAGATTATTTTCTTTTAATAATATTTTCCTAGATTAATTGATAAAATTAAATCGTTGCACTTGTAGAAATGATTCGAGAAAAAAAAAAATTTCACCGCATGTTATGTATGTACTTTTTTGTATTTGTGGTCCTACTAATAACCTATATTTTGATATTTTTTCTTTGGCATTTATCTGAAACACATACGTACACACACACACACACACACACACACACACACACACACACACATACACACACACATACACACACACACACGTCGATCATAAGCCCCGTAACCCATTAGGGTCGAATGGATTCCAGATGTACTGCAGGGGCAGTAGAAGTGGTGTGTTTTGGGTATGATAGCCTGATGGAGTACAAGCTTCTCCAGGTTAGTTTCAGTTCAGTTCAACTAGACTGGATAAAACCAAAGGCTATGAAGACCCACTCTTGCCTTACCCGGGGAAGTAGAAATAGCATCATGCCTTTCCTAAGGCCATTATTACGAAAGTGAATAGAATGAACTCGATTGTAATTCGAACTTTGCTCTCCGATCCATGACTCTGCAAACAATCATTCCAATCTGCATCCAAACACATATGTACACACACACATGTATCTGTATGTGTGTATATCTATATATATATATGTGTGTGTGTGTGTGTGTGTGTGAATGTGCTTGTGTGTGAATAAAAAACAAGAGAAAAACTATACTTAGCTAGGCCGAGGCGTTTCGTCTTTTGACGGACTTAAAGGCGAATGTCATGTTATTATTTTGCAACATATATTTCAGTTACTCAACATTTCTAAATTTAAGAACTCTGAAAAATATTCAGCTGGTTAACTGGAAATATTTCGATCCCATATTACGTCATGCAACATCTTATTTTTTCTTTTTCTTTTCTCTTTTTACTTTTCATTTTCGAGTATGCCACATGACGTAATCTAAGGTCTAAATGTGTAGACATTTCAGTTAGCCAGTCATTGAACGTCTTTAAATTTGAAAAAAAATGATTCGAAGTTTTTATATGACGTAATCGAGGATCTAACATGTAAATCTTTTGAGTAATCAGGAGGACTGCAAATAGCGATTAACATTGCGTTTAATTTTTTTGTAGATTAAAGTTGGCTGGAAACCATAGTACCAATAGGGAATTCCACAAGTGAGAAGTGCGAGAGAAGAAACTGTTAGCATAGAAGTTACCGCCACTTCTTGCAATCTCAACTGCCAATTGATGAAATCTCGCCGCCAGTCTAGTATCGCGCTTGAATTCATACAGTCTAGGTACCATGGTGAGGAGCTTATCCGAACAATTGACATCGAAATATTTATATAAAAAGGAATAAAGAGGCAATCTTACAGCGGTGGATGATTGACTGAAACCGAACCGACAGATCAGAACCAGTAATATGGCTGACCCTTCTTTGGATCTCTAGTAAATAGCAGGGACGCTGGACCATATATGGAAGCAAGGTTCTAAGAACAGACGGTTGGTATAATTATAGATATGGAAGATATATCACGGACAGAAAAAATATCTCGGTCAACACGGTGAGCCGACTTTCTCAGCATCTGACATTGCAATCGATTCAGTATAGTATTTCCATTTCATATCAGCTGAGAACTTTAGACTGAGAAGGCGAAACGAGTCACTTTTCTGGGGATTGGCATCATTCATGCTAATGAAGTCAGAAAGGGGTCTCTCAGATTATTAATGGTGAGAAATTTAGTTTTGAAGGCGTTAAAATCTACAATACATTTTAGTTTTGAAGGTGTTCAAAATCGACAAGACATATTTTAAAGACGGTCTTGAGTTCGTTTTGTAAATCATCTGCCATTTTGAACATGTCGGACTCATCAGCTTTACTACCGAAGCAGCAGTAAAAGGTTTTATCTTCAGCATGGATGCCAAATTGAGAGCTGATATAATCGGAAAGGCCGTTAGTAGGAAAGGAACGAATCTAGTGGCTGTTCTCATTTTACGAGTTGATACTGAGTTCAAAACCAAATAGCTAAAGTCTGTTTCAAATTCTTCAGGTTATGTTTTGGCTCGACTATTTATATATGCCAGTGTCAGTGGTGCATTATGGGTAGTAATGTATATTTTAATATGCTTATTGTCGTTGGGTGGACGTTAACAGTATTATTTCAAATTATTCTAGAGGTTATTGTGTAGAAATAATTGCGTATGCGCATTCAGTGTCGACTTTTATATTTATATACTCCCCATCTCTGTTATTGAGCACTTTTACCCACAAATAAAGCATACCGTAAAACTATATTTTGATCACACACACACACACACACACACACACATATATATATATATATATATATATATATATATATATATATATATATATATATATATATATATAACTGGTTCTTTTATGTATATACATTTACACATATATGACGTTATTAAGCATGAAGCCACATAAATAAGAAAAACAAACACGGAGATGCAAATATAACGCATGGATCCCATGCCAGAATACAGGCTCTGTGTTATTATATGCAAAAGAATATTCCAAATGATAATCCAAAGAATAACTTACTGTCCATTATGGTAGACCATATTTTCCCAAAATACTGTTAATATCCAATCAATCTTTGCAATTTCTTTTCAGGATATCCTTTTATTAAAATAGCAATATACCTTGCTTAAATATACGTTGCTTTTCGCTTAGAATATTTGTCCTTATTAAAAATAATATTTTGGAAGTTTTGTCAGTATTAATTATGCAATGTATAACAGGATACTGAGAATACCATGAATCGAGTTTTTTTGTGGAAATTAACGAAAAAGCTATACAGAACAAAAGGTAGACACAGTTGAAATTGATAGGGCACATAATGAGGAATGTGGTCTTGGAGAATTTCATACTCAGATAGCAGATTGAAGGCAAGAGAGAGAGAGAGAGAGAGAGAGAGAGAGAGAGAGAGAGAAAGAAAGATAAATAGGAAAGCAACACATAACCTATGTAGCGAGGAAATGGATGGATGAATAATGTTTAGGATAACTAACGAATATATTAAGAGCTACAAATGTCAGGGAATTGTGGAGAAACATGACCACCAATGTAGAAGAAAAAACGATAGCTTCTTCAAATTGTATATTACTGATCTCGCCATAGCTTATTGCCACTTTAAAGTTTTCTTAGATTACTTTTTCCGACATTTTTGATTGATTGATTTGTTTGCTGTGGATTATCAATACTTTGAAGTTTATTTTAAACCAAAATATATACATGTTAGTATTATATTATGAATAATGCTTTTTTGAGAGTGAATATTGCATTAACAATCTTTTTTTTCTTTCATTAATTGTTATATTTGTTTCAATTTTGAAAGTATTTATACTAAATTATAGCACACCAAATATGGTTACATTTAATTACAAATTACGTTGATGCATACATAAATAATGTGTAAAACGGAACTACAGGGGAGATATTTTATGAGGCCGTAGTGGTTTTCAAGTGAATTTAAAATACAGTATTTTGATATTTGTCCATCCTTCTACCGTCTTTGAGGCGGTATCATCATTTTGGTCACCTCTAACTTGATATCCTTCAGAAAGATAAAGTCATCGAAGTGGTTTACACTCTCCCAGAGTACCGGGCTTCTCCCTGTTAAGATGATTTTATAAGGATCGAAATAAGTGGTAATCCTGTATCAAATCAGTTGGCCAAGGCGGGAAGATGGAAGTGCAGAAGGAGACCTGGACTGATTTTAATAAGCGTCTGGACTTGGTCATTATCAGCAACAGTAGGCAGGCTTGCCAGAATATTCTCAGGTTTCTCGATCATGTGTTTTTTTTTTTACTACGGAACCAAACAAGCAACATCCAACGAATAATTTCAGCTGTAGCAGCGTCTGCATAAATGGAATATATATCTTTTGCCATTTGTAAAACCTTTTAACTTTCCGGAAATAAAAGTACATCTAGTGAGGAAAACGAATCTTATTTTCATCTGTATTCACATTCAATGTAAAAACATTTAAAATTAACAAACCGGACACGAGTTATTTACAGAGAAGTGTTGAAATATACGCTTTCAGAATACGTATATATGGTTGAAATTTCAGTCATGTGTTCAAACGACACCTATTGAAAAACGCTACGAAATATTGTCTCAGTACATGTATCGGCATTTGAGACATACGCCAGGACGCCTAACTTATTCTGTACAATTTTATTACTTATTCTATATATTATATTATGAAAAAGAATTTTTGAAAAGGCATAATTATCTGCTACAAGATCAAATACAGTAAGGAACCTAGATTTCTGAATAAATACACAAAAAAGAATTTTCTCAGACTTAGAAATATAGAGCGTTTTTAAAAAAGCAAAGAAGGATAACTTGTAATATATTTCTATGTAAATTATAGTTCCCTCAGTACAAGTTCAGAGAGATACACAAACTAGAGCGTTAATTAATGAAATCGTTGTGCCGAGAGAGAGAGAGAGAGAGAGAGGGTGGGAGGAGGAAGTAATTTTTTAAAATTATCGGGATCGTAGAAGCATCCCCTCGAGAGTCTGTTCCATAAAGTCGCCTGTCTCGAGAATATACTGCCTGTGTTTAAGTTTTTTTTTATCAAAAGGAAGGAATATAATTATACACTGTGTACATGTAATAGCGGGTGTTAAACTCCACTGTCTTAGCTGATGAAACTAAGGAATGTAGTAGGCCAGAATATTATCCCTGTAAAAATAGACAGAGTAACGAAAGAAAGACAGCGTTTTCTCTGTGGGGATAAAGATTGGGGATCTCCAGAGAAGTTTCGTCTGATTTGACGCTTGTAAATATAAAGAATGGCAAGTCATATACTTTAGAGAGAGCTGCAAGGAACCGTCTAATTTTGCAGCATTTTAGGGATATATCGTATATATATGAGTTCCACTTGAGATCTTGAGTGAGCTTGTGTATCAATAGACGTTCAAGGGAAAGAGCTCCATTGAGGGTGCAACAGTTCGTCATGACTAGAGAATATTCAGAGACTGTCGGTATGATAAAAGGTTACTAACATGGTTTTGGAGCTACTGAATGTTTCAAGTGAACAATACTTTTCTTTATTTTAATATCAGTTTTGTTTTTCTCATTATTGTGAGACTGGAACTACCTACACAATAGACTCTTCCAGGTCTATATTAAGTATGCGACACAACACTCTAGACAGAGAGACAGTGAGAGTCGCGTACGAATACCAGTATTGGACACTAACATATAGTAAGCTCCGCTTACACTATCTCTGTAACCTGTTGTTAATATATCTTACTTACATCTAATCCGTGTTCCATGTTTTCCTTCTGTGGTCCCGACTTTGGCCCCACATCAGTGGCGACGAGGATTCGAGAAACGCACTCACGGCGAAACCTCAATACCTTACCAGTTCCACATCTGTGTCGACGAAGAATTAGAGAAACGCATTCACGTCGAAAACCGCAATACCTTACCAGTTCTACATCAGTGGCGACAGAAAGATTCGAGAATTTCGTTCTCACCATATCAATAGTGATAGTGTACTCGAAAAATACACAGAAACTCCACGCGTTCCCACAGCAGTGTTGAACGAGAAATTAAGATGGTATTACTACATTAGCGATTTAAACGCAACACCCAGCGTCTACGTATAAAAAATATATATATATTCCAATAGCAAACAGCAGTGACAAGCAGTGATTCGACATCTACTGAATATTAAAGTCTGTCCAAATAACAATACGAGAACGATTTCATACACACCCACACACGGGGAAGAAAGGTTGTTCGTAAAACAAACTGACAACACAAGAACAGAAGTACTACCATTGTACTCAAGTTTTCGAAAAAAAAAACACTATCGAAATTTTTTTTTTATGTAACTGAGTTGAACTCGGGCATACAATTATTCTCCCCTCAAATTCACTGAGGCGAGTTTTCTCTTATTTGTACCTCTAAAATAAAATACATAAGTGTGGTGAAAATTTATACAGTTACGTTAAAATTAACGGAACCACGGAATTGCAAAAAAGCTAAACACATAATTAGTTTAGTTAACTAATTGTCTGTCTATATTTTTTTTGTAAAAGAAAAAAAGAAAACCTATCAAGATTTTTTTGTATACTTCCCCTTGGTACACGGTTTTCAAAGCAACAAAAATTCGCTGTCACTTTTGTCTGTCTAAATATGGAAGATTTTCAAAAAGTAATTGCCCAAATGCTAAAAGTAAATTTGGATCAGCAACAAAAATCAGAAGAAAGACAACAACAACTATTTTTGGAATTACATAAACAACAAATGGAATTCCAACAAATTACGCTTCAGAATGCTGGACTACAACAGACACAACTTAAAGAATAACTCGTAAATGCATTAAAAGGCTCAAACTCTGAAAAAGATACAATATTCTCCCAGAGTACAATCTACAATTCAATGGAAACCTTTGAATACGTACCAGAGAAAACGTTCAAGGCCTTTTACAGGCGTTACGAAGATATTTTCAACGAAGACTGTGAACAATGGCCCAGTAAAAAAAAATGTACATCTACTATTGAGAAAACTGGGAACTACAGAACATAGTAGGTCCGAAGACTTCATACTACCCAAGAAAACGACTGACTTGTATTTTTCAGAGACTATTAAGCTCCTATCGGAACTATTCGGGCCTAACACAACCTTGTTCCACAAACGTTGGAAATGCCTGAACAGAGTCAAAGACAACCAGATAGATTTTCTAACGTTTGCATCACCGGTAAACAATCTCTGTAATGATTTTAAACTAGCCGAACTGACTGCCGATGATTTCAAGTGCTTAGTTTTCGCACAAGGTCTAGTATCAGCAGAGGACGCTGAAGTCAGACGACGGATACTGACCAAGCTGGAGAACGAACAAGGATTGACTCTCCAAAAACTGGCAGAGGACTGTCAGAGAATAATATCTGTAAAGTGTAACTCAAACACTATCGAGAATCAGGTGCGGCTCAGATTAATAAAATCAGAAGCAAGTCTACCTCCTATTCCCCTCAAAAATACAAAAGGTAAATATCATGTCCTAAATTACGCAGTAACCAAAACCCAAATAGGTTAAAGAAACCGCCCGGACCATGTTACTATTGCGGTAAATGGCATTAGATGAAATTCTGTCCAGTTAAAAAAAAAAAAAATTGCAAAAATTGCAATAAAAGTGGGCATACTTTAACTTCGTGCTGGTACGCCAACAGAACGAGAAAACCCAAAAATAAAATTAGGCAAATTCAATCTGAAAATATTGTCGACAGGAATTTAAGAAAATATGTAACTGGATATTTTCAATAAGTCTATTAAATTCCAGGTTGACTCGTGTTCTGATCTTTCAACTATTAACTGACGTACTTGGCGAAAATTAAACAAGCCGACCTTATTAAAAACGAATAAAACAACAAAATCCGTAATTGGCGAAAAGATTAACATTATAGGCGAGGTAATATTTACAGCAACACTAAATGGAGTTACAAAAAATCTCAAAGCCTACGTATTGAAAACTTCAGATAATTTATTTGGAACTTATTGGATAGAAAAATTCAATCTTTGTGATTGCCTAATGAGTACATTTTGTCGCAAGATACAAAGTACAACGTCCAATTTGGTAAATCTGAAAAAGGAACTCAAACAACAATTTCCCCAGGTTTTTTTTTCTGGCGGCCTTTGGAAATGTACTAAAATGAAAGCTAAGTTCAAGGTGAAGGGCGGTGCACAACCGGTATTCAAAAAGAAACGGAATGTCCCTTTCGCTGCTCTAGAGCAAATCAACAAAGAGTTAGATAGACTCGAACAAGCAGGTATTTGTCAAAAATAGATTTCAGCGAGTGGGCAGCACCTACGGTCTACGTAAAAAAGAAATCCAATCAAAATCGAGTATGCGCAGATTTTTACACAGGGTTAAACGATGCATTGCAAGATCACCACTGTCCTCGCCCAAGCTCTGAAGAAATTTTCAATAAACTCAATGGTGGAAATTTTTTTTCTAAAATCGACCTCTCGGACGCATACCTTCAGATAGAGGTGGAAGAGGAAAGCTCCAAATTGCTCTGCCTAAACACCCATAGAGGGGTTGTACAAATACAACAGGCTGGCTTTTGGAGTAAAGGTTGCGCCTGCAATTTTCCAGCAGGTCATGGACGCCATGCTCGGCGACCTTGACTACGCAACAGCCTATTTGGATGATATACTGATTACTAGTAAAACTACGGCATAGCACCGGAACCATATAATAAACGCATTCGAAAAGATACAAGAATAAGGATTTAAGGTTAAGGAGGCAAAGTGTGACTTTTTCTTACCAGAGATTAAATACTTAGGACATTATAAATAAAGACGGTCGTCGGCCGGGTCCAGAAAGAGCCAACGCGATCAGAAACATGCCGGTCCCAGATAACCTTCAAGCGTTACAAAGCTTCCTCGGCCTAGCTATCTTTTACCAAGGATTCATTAAGAACATTCAACATTTGAGAGGGCCTCTTAATCAACTTTTAAAAAAAGACAAACCATGGTCATGAACCCTGGAATGCCAAGACGCATTCAAGAAGATCAAGAAAACTCTCACTTCAGACCTCTCCCTCACCCATTACGACCCTAGTCTCGACATGCCCCAAGTCTCTCCTGAAGTGCGACGTTCAGGAAGGAAAAGGAAATTTACTCAACCGCTGGACGTAAATCCCAAGAGGAAAAAGTATTAACAGTTTTATTTTTTCTCTCCTTTTCAAAAAGAAAACTCTTGGAAGAGGGGTTGTGAGACCGGAACTACCTACACAATAGACACTTCCAAGTCTATATTAAGTATGCGACACAACACTCTAGACAGAGAGACAAAGAGACAGTGAGAGTCGCGTACGACGACCAATATTGGACACTAAGATATAGTAAGCTCTGCTCACATTATCTCTGTAACCTGTTGTTAATATATCTTTCTTACATCTAATCCGTGTTTTACTTCTGTGGTCCCGACTTTGGCTCCACATCACTTATATAATCAATTAAGCGGCTGAAAAGATAGGGTGAGATGAGTTACATACAAAAATTATAGTAGGCTATAGCAGGCTATAATAGGATTATTAGATAGAGTTTTCAAGACAACAGATTACATCAAACCATAAGAAAACTATCATTAGTACAGATTAGCAAGTGTTTACCAGTCTTATTCAGAACGACCAAATACCAACCATCGCACACCCCTGTTCATACAGTTTGGCTTACTTAATTGAATTTGCTATTTAGGAACATAAAATTCGTTATACATCTTGGTCGCGCTCTACATTTTTGAATATTCCGTAACGACAATCATTCTCCGAGAGAGGGCTTATCTATTAAGATGATCATCATTAAAAATCTTATCTATTTTTTGTTGGTCTGAAATATCGACCTGTCATGTAGTCCTAGATATGTGAGGAACTTAGCCAGCGAGTAAGCATTAAAACAGCCAGTATCTTTTGCTATTCTGTATTCTTTATTTGGTTGGAAATAGATGAATTATTATTAGGTTGGTGCAAAAAACAATGCCTTTTTCTCACATAGTAACATATGTTAGAAAACGACATTATTTTTGCACCAACCTAATAATTCAAATCTTTATCATTGTAAGCCCTGATTAGCTAATCATTAATACGTCGGTTCATACCTAGTTATTTACATAGATATATTGTACGCAGTGCTTCCTATACACGCCTAAAGTAAAAAAAAAATACGTCTGCTATTAAAAGCCACGTTACGAGACACAAATAAAATTATGAAATAAGCGAATACTAAAGAAAATGGAAATTATTTACCACAGATTAAATCTTTCCTGCTAACCGTACTTGCGCCTCATATCTTGAGATAAGAATGTATCACTATGAATTATTAATCTTTTCTTTATGCGCCAAATCTTTTCATAACTTTGACAATCTCGTTTTTCGAAAACTTCTCGTTTTTGCTTATCTAAGATTTCTTTTTTACCTTTTTACCTGCCATTTTAGTCTCTGTTCTGCCATCCATTTACATATAGTCTTTAAGTAGCTAACTCGCAGTTTTCCCATATTTCTCTTGAAATAAATATATCCTGTGAAGGTTAAATTCTCTAAACCGTCTTTCCTCGTTATGTGAATGTTAAATTCCCTAAACTGCCTTTCCTTGTTATGTCTTCCCAAAACTGACTATTATATGAGTTTCGTTGTTGTTACTATTTTTCTTAAAACTTCCATATTACTTACATGTTTTATCCATCTTATTCTTAGCTTTCTTCAGTAGAACCACATCTATGTCCCTGCAAGTGTCTTCTACACCGCTGAGAAAATTCTTCAGCATTCAGAGCTATTTAAGATATAAGATATTACATAGTAAGTCAGCACTCATTTCTTTGTTTCTAATGCAATTTTCCGACATCTTAATACTTAGTTACTGGAAGCCATCTTTTAGTATAACAACATGCTTTGGATTTCTGTGTAATATTTTCCGTCTTCTGTAACGATACTATTCAGATACTTTAATTCCTGCATCTTCTTCATTTCGACGTCCCCGATATGCATTTAGCCCAAGGAGTGGTCTCATTTGCTGACGACTACGCTTAACGTCTTCTTCTAGTTTTTACTTCTTTCTTCATGCTTAAATGTTAATTCCGTGAATTTTTTAAAATTACCTTCTGTGTAATGACTTCCAAAATCATATCAAAGTGAGAAGAAACAGGAAAACTTCGTTACGTACAAAGAAAAGTTTGCTGAACTGTTATGCAATATCAGTGCTTCCTTATGCCTGTGAATGCTGGACAATGACGATGAAGTGATCTGCGGTAACAGAGACGTGGTTATAAAGAAGGATGTTAAGAATAACTTGAACTGAACATGAGAACAATGACGAAGTTTGAAGTAAACGAAAACAAAACGAACACATATTTAGAATCAGAAAAATACGTTTGAAATATCTAAGTCACATAATGAGGAAATATGGCTTGGTGAATATGACATTCACATGACACCGGCGCACAACGAGCTTGTGTAAATGAATGGGAGTACAGGGATGACAAACAGGCTTTAATAAGAGTTACAAAGGACAGGAAGTGGTGGAGGACTGTGATCTCCCACGTCCTATAGGGATATGGTATGCAAAATGGGAATAATCTGCTGTCAACACTGTTATCCTTGTATCTTATGTTGCTAAGATTATGTCTACCGATAATAAAGCCAAATAAGACTTTAGTTTCTCTGGGGATTGTCTCACTATATAGGTTGAATAAGTCATTTTTGTCCTCTTTCTGTTCATGGAACTCCTCTATCTGGACGCAAGTTACTTGTTCCAACATTGTATTTTTTTTTGTTTTTTGTTTTTTTAACCAAGCAAGCAAAGGAAAAGTTCCATGAGTTATGAGTTACCGCTAACGAACAAAATAAGGAAAAACTTCTAAAATTATAGAGATTTTATTATTCCATATGCTTTTATTACGACATAACTTTTATTATTCCATATGCTTTTATTACGACATACATCCTCAAGACAGGATTGTAATGTAGCTTATGCAGTCTATCAAAATCCAACGTTACGTGTTAGGAAATAGGATATGATTAATGCAATCCGTAAACCGTTTTGATATCGAACAGATGAGATCATTAACTTAAAACAAATTTATGGACGAGATTACGAATTCAAACGCTAAATATGTAAAAATGCAAGATAAATTAAATTTCACGTAGTATTTCTTTCCTTCGAAATAAGGTGTAATAATTGGTTTTATACGGATTATATTAAGAAACCAATATTTTCATTCGGTTTATGAGAAAACAATGAAAATAATTCCCATATTTTTTTTCTTTTAGAAAGCAGTGTTTTAATACAAATTATATTAACCTTCAGCACACTGGATTATTAATATTACTTCCTTTTCCTCTGCATTCTTTTTTAAGTCTCCTCAACGGTCGTCACTGTGTGAGTAACTTCCCGGTGTGCTTTTCAAACTCTCTGCCTCCTGGCACAGAGGAACCCAGACGAAGCTATGTCAAAGTGTAGAGTTTTTGTCTGGAGTAGGTAGACAGCTACACAGGGTCTCCGGGGAATTTTTTGCCTGAATCTAAGGGCTAGGTATGGCCCACATTAATTTCGGCCTCGTGCCACATCTGACTTTCTGGGGAGTTTAGTGAATATCTTCTCAATTGTCGTATTGTTATTGTTAATTGCATTCAATGTTGTTTTCTGTTGCGATGTCAGGATATGCTAACACAACTATGAAATTCAATCACGCTATTATTCCTGGATCAGAGTCATCTTCAGTGACAGGATATAATTTTTGTAAAGAAAATAAAGTTAAATAGAGAGTGATAAATGTTAAGAAAAAAAAAAATTATTAAAAGCTTATTAAAAACATGTGACCAATTTTCAATGTTTTTTTTTGGGGGGGGGGTTCTACAATTTATCGGACGTTTTTTCCGACAATATTCTTGATATATTTTCCGAAACTGTCTTTTAAGATAATTTTATTTTTATACAATGTATATTAGGGTCAAAATGTATTGTCCGATTTATTTATTTTTAATGACAATTTTTCGACGTTCCTTTGACACTGTCTTTGAGGATTTGCCGATTATTTTATCAATGTTTTAATTGAAATATGATTTTATGCAGATTATATCAAGGGACAAAATTATTTCTCGGTTTATTAAAAGCATGTGTCTCTCTTCATTCACGAAATAAACTTTAGTCAGCAGTATATTCATGAGGAACAGTGGAGTAATGGATAGCGGCGCGGATTGGAGAATCGGAGAGCTGAGTTCGAATTCCAGCCGCATCCATTAACATTCACTTACGTGCCTTTGGGAAAGGTATGAATATGCTTCTTCCCACTCGCAGCTATGGGTAAACAGCATGACAGACCGGATTGTCTTGGATGGGAAAAAATGAGGGGGATAAAATCTGCTTCGTCAGTCATGTATCGAAAGATACGAGATTAGCAATACAAAAATATATCAAAAGATACATGATATATTAAAATTATCCATCCTCATATCATCTAATCAAAGACCTGTTCCAAACACCACTTCCTTCAAAAAAGATATTTACAGTAAAGATGGAAATATTAGGTTGGTGCAAAAATAGTAACAATGTCGTTTTTTTGACGTATTTTGTAACGTCAAAAAACGACATTATTACGTCATTACTTTTGCACCAACCTAATAAATGAAGACCCGAATTTACATTAACGAAGAATACTGTGCAATTTCCACACGCTAAAATGTAACAGTTCTTTGTCTTCATCAAAGAAGCATACAGTTATCTTGATTGAATAGTACGCCTTTTCTCTTAACTAATTCTACAAACATATTTTAAATTCATGTTTACCTTCAATTTCTATAGCTGGAAGCCAAATCTGTTTGAAGCAGCGAGAATTTTCAGTCTTTGTATATAAGTAGTATTAACTTACCTCTGATGAAAACCAGCATGCTTTATTATGCTGAACCACGTGATAACGCGTCCTGCATTGTTTTAAAGTATTCACCATTCATCCTGCGTCACTGTTTGTTTCGAAAGCGTGAAATGTCTGTTACCTTACAGAAAACAAACCGCATATAGAAATAATTCATGTACTTTCTGTTTTTTGGGCTTGAAGTATAGGGAAATAAAATCTCAAAGAATCTAACATAAATAATGTGTTGTACAGTTATTGTATATTGTCCTCCATCACTTATTTTTATAGACAGTACAGATGAAACATGAATTAGCAAAAACCTGTCAAAATTACATGTCGATATACAAGTTCATTAAAACGACTTTAAAAGCAAAGATTTCTTATAATCATCTAGATCTCACATGGAATGTGTACAAAATCTCCATGCTAAAGATAGTGGGAAATAGTCAGCGTCTTGCGCCATTCCAGAAAGTATATGTCTCCCACGTGGTCTATCTTAACAAAAAAACCGATTAGATAAAAAATGAAGGAGTATTGCTTTCATGTTTGGGCAGCTGCTGCTTACTCCTCACGTCGTACCACTGAAAAAACGTTTAAAAACTTTTAAGTCGTTTGTCGGTACTTTCAAACGTACATCTCCACCACATGGGAAACGTTGTCTGCCTATCGCTAATCCACGGTTACATTCGTGGCAGATGTTCAGTCAATCTACATTTTATTTTATCCACTAATTCAGACCTTCATAGATACGATCCGCAACGTCATGTACACTGGTTAAGCTTATCCTTATTCCCTTCATATTCCATTTGTAAGAATGAAGTTCTTTCCTAACATTTTTCCCCAAAATCTTTGTGGAAAAGACGTCCGACTGGTTGATTGCCCGATCACGACTTGCTTAATCTCTTCCAAATCATTACCATTTTTGAGGAGACCCTTTTAAATATTACGTGCAAAATCGTAAGATTAGAATTTTCATTCCGGCGATCAGTGAGAGCTTCATAAGAATTTTAATTTACTGGAAGTTTACAAACTGTATATGAACAAGTTACATTGCACAAACACATAATTACTAAATCATTGGCCTATCAAATAAGTCCTTAATTTACTTCAAAGGGAAATCGTACATAATAATTTAGCTGTATTGTGATGTAATATCATAATGAATGCAGTAGTTTTAGTGAGACTTTCGAGAAACGATGCAAATTTACATTTTGTCTTACAATTAACGCCAAGAATTATTATGGTGTCATATACACTTTTATCATTTTTTCTTTTTATTATCATCTAACAAATGACCTAACATATATCATTAAGTATTTTGTTTTGTAATATTTTACTAATTTTACACAGTTTTTCCTAAACGAATATTGTAACAATGAATACATATTTTGGTTGTGGTGATTCATAAATAGACTTCTGGTTTTGATAAATTTTACATCAAAAGTATTTAATATATAAATATATCATTTGTTTTTTTAAATAGTAAAATGTTGAAGTTAGTTTGATAGCAAAAACTTGCCCATGTTAGGTATTCCTGTATATTTTTAGACGATATTTCAAACTACCGGCTCAAAAACTAGTTAAAGCTATGAATCTAGTGTTTGATAGAAATACTTATCACACAAAACCTGAGCCCTAACACTCAGTGCAATGATGATATTTAAGGAAAGTGAAAATTGCCCTAAGGTTGAAATGCTTCGGGTACAAATCATAGTGTAATGATTCCAGAACCCAAATATTACAGTTATAAGCTGGCCAATAGTCTAGTGTCAACCGTTATCTATACTATATATGCTTCATGCTTCCTCCTCTAACGTACATAATACAACCTCATTCCGTAACTCTGTACGTTAAGTAGGTCGGGGATCTTGTTCTGGGGGAATATTTCGTGAAATAAAACATATATGTCGACATTTAGAAAATGTAAATGAGATGTGATGAAATATTATCAGGACTGTATTTAAAAATAAAGTAGACGTAGTTAAACTATTTGGCACTGATTGACCGTAGAATTTGTCGCGCGGGCACATTAAGTTATAATGATCTCGCTCACTTCTGTTGCTGATGGCAAAGCTTGGAAAGATAATGTGTAGAGTCTGGTTGTCTCACTATACCAAATAGGTTCCATCAATGACCATGCATTATGCAGCAGTTTTTGGACAAGCATAAAAATTCCCAGGTGCGACAACAACCAGATTCTCCAAACCTCGGTTTTGTGACTGCTTCCTCTTTTCAAAAATCAAAATCAAATGAACAAATTTTCAAGACGTCTAAGAAATAAAAGGGAATGCATTAAGATAGCGTCACACTGTTCCAATAATTGGAGTTCAAGGGAAATGATGCCGGATAAACTGTGTTTTGTAGCTTCAGAAGGGGACTACGTGAAAGCAGATTCAATGCCGAATAGATATATGCCTTATCTTTCTTTTTATATCCTCAGCCACGATACTTTTTGATTAGCCCTCGTATCTCCACCTTTAAAATGGACTTTTAAATTGAAAATAAAGAAACTGTTTGTAAATCTTTGTCTCTCAGAACCCCACCTCAAGCGAGAGTGTTCTACTATTAAATATCGATCGCTTAATTTACGTTCATTTACATTTCCCACTTTCTAAATAGATATTTAATAGAGCTTTAAGATAATTCCTTCTTGATTCATATCACAGAGGATGTAAATCAACTTTATTTCATGTTTTTATTTCATGTTTTTATTTATACGCTGAATTCTTGCTGGTGAATATATCTTTTTGCAACTTGAATATTTTCATTAACCCTTAACAGAACGCAATTTCTACATTTTTTATTCTCCTTTACCTTATATATAATTCTTATATTAATTCATGTTTGCGTGCTAGATTGTTATTTATTTATTTAGATAGATAGATAGATAGATAGATAGATAGATAACAATAGTGTACGAAAATGTTTTTTTTATTTATTTACCTAGAAGAAATTCCAAAATATTCTACTTTTTCATCTCATAGGCAAGTTGGTGATAGAGTATTGGAGCCAAAAATGTTCAGAATCACGAAGTTTACAAATGATAGATAGATAGATAGATAGATAGATAGATAGATAGATAGATAGATAGATAGATAGATAGATACAAATAGTGTAAGGAAATCTTTTTGGACTTACCTAGAAGTGTTTCCAAAATATTCTAATATTTCATCTCACAGGCAAGTTTGAGATATTGTATTGGACCCCAAACTGTACAGAATCACGAAATCAAGAAATGCTAGACAGATAGATAGATAGATAGATAGATAGATAGAGAGAGTGATTGAGTGAATTAGATAGATAGATAGATAGATAGATAGATAGAGAGAGAGAGAGAGTGATTGAGTGAATTAGATAGATAGATAGATGGTATTTATCAATCCACCCACGAGGATTGAATGTGGCACAAGGCCTTTTTAATGTGGGTATCTCCGAGCCCGTAGGCCCAGCCAAAAATAAATAACCATCAAACCCCCGGAGGGGGGCCAGTTCCGTCAACCCGATAGATAGATAGATAGATAGATAGATAGATAGATAGATAGATAGATAGATAGATAGATAGAACATTTGAGGAAAAAAACATTGCTAGACTGTTAAATCATGCGGACGCCTAAATGACAGGACTTTAGTGAAGATCGAAAAAGAGTAATTTCATTTTGTGATAAATAGTTGAGAAAAGTTTGTTATTTAGCCCGATTATTTTCTATCCTATTAGCGGTTCTAAATATATACTTCATTCCGATATCCCAGACTGATATTATGTCTTCTGCCAGAACTCTTGAAGATATCTCTCCACTCCCAATTCCTTTCAACAAAATCTTTCATTAGTAAAAATACTGCTTCGTTTAGCGTAAAAGAAGAATGCGACAAACCTTGAGTTGGATAATTCAATTTGTTATGGAGTAGACATATAAGAAATAAAAATCAGTTCGGACGTGGGACGGGAAGAAAAACAAAATGGACAAGTTAAAGCAGCAGCAGGAGAAAAAGAAGAACAGGAACAAAAAGAGAATGAATTAATGAACGAATGTGTGAATGAATGAATGAATGAAAGAAACTGTCAAAAAGAATATATTTGAAAGTGATAGAGAAAATATTGAGTGATTATTTGTTCAAGTTTCGAAGAGGTGGAAGAAATAAGGATGAATAATATGACAACGTGTAAACGAATGATTGGACAAAAATTATATGTGGAAATTTGAACTTCCTGACTAGGTTAAGCGCCAAAGAAAGACGGTTATTTGTGAGAAGTCAGAAATGTCGGCCATTTTTTTTTGATGATCATAAGTTAGTTGTTTTTTTTTATGATCATAATTTATTTGTTCTTTTTACATTAGATCTTGTCAATAACACTTGGATTTCTTTCAATTCTCGAAAGGTACGAATTTACAGCAATCATCTGTTTCGTTTAACATCACAGAGACTTTATTCTCCGCGGCAATTCTTGAAGCTTTTAATTTAGGTTGGAAGGTTAAATATTTCAGATAACTTATATTGAAAATTTTAGTAATATTCGGTTGGTGCAAAAATAATGACGTAACGATGTCGTTTTTTGACTTTAAAAATACGACAAAAAACGACATTATTAAGTCATTATTTTTGCACCAACCTAATATTTCCACGTGTATTATTCGTGAAATTATTAAGAATGTTTGTATTATTTATACTATGCTGCCTGAAGCTATCACAGTTTATATTATTTGTACATTAAGTCACATGTCCCGTAAACCATTACAGTACTGGCGTGAACAGAGACCATCCTTCTAGAAAGTTTCCTATCTCAAGTCAGCTTTTCTTTGAAAGGATTTGAGCGTGTTACACTGGAATAATACTTTTGAGAACGTGACCCTAATACTTCGTATCTTAGTGATGTTTTCTTGTATATATTTAATATAAGTATCAGTATATGTTCTATTGATTCTAAGTTCCCTATTATTATCGAAATATTGGTTGTGTTTAAACGCCACATTCCGCAATTCCCGTTCCTTCCCTGCCTTTACATTTTGATTAATATACCGAAACGTTTTACCAGACGGCACGGTCCTTTCTCTGAGATAGTATCTACGTTTTCTGAAGTGTGATAATTAAAATATCTTGTCACTTGTTTTGTATCTATAGTGAACTTCCAGAACACTAACATTTTCACTTTTTAACAATGTTTGTGGTTTGGATTCATAGCATTTTTATTTTTACATTATTTTTTTTAAGTATGTAATATAGGCATATAATTCAAGACAATTATTTCCTTCACTATCAAGTCTATATATAAATTCATCCAGATTGTTGAGTTAGAGAAACAGGATATTAAATGATTAATATAGATTAAGCTAGCTACTGGATGGACCCTATCAATTAAAATATGAATGATGTCTGTGGAAAGCCTTGATCTTGAACGACTAGTATGAACACCTCTGTCTTATTTCTCCCCAGAGCTCCGCAAACACTGATGGTTTAGAATTTTTCCATATGAGGAGTATGTAAAACACAACTATCATGTGAATGTGGTCCGGTTTTTTTATGTCTATATTTCGCCATTATATTTGACTTTAGCTAGTCTCCATTTTGTATTTTTACTTCCAATTTTATTTTGTTGTTTTATATCTTTATTTAGTTGAAGTCATGCTGGTAAATATGTTTAGCAACGATTAATTCAATATATCATTAAATGTCTATGGTTGTAGTCTTGTAAGTAAGTTTTTTTTTTTTTTTTTTCAGATCTTTCATCTACATCTTCACGCAGTAAGCAGCCGGAACCTGCAGCTGCATTGGGACGATACAGGTTATGCATGGTAAGGAATTTTTTTTATCCTTCTATCTATTCTTCGTATATATTCTAGATTATTATTATGTTTATTATTATTATTATTTATTTTCTTTGATTTCTGGCGTTTACACATTTCTTTCCGGGTCCCGCCCAGGGAACTAAGATTAGAAATGGCATCATGACACTTTCCACTGACAAAACAAAAAAAATTCATAGATAAAGGCCTTCGTAAAGTGTGGGCTGTACTTGTCAGAAAATTTTTTTGTATCTCCTTGAGGCATGGATTTCCAGGAATCCCTTCAATTAGTCTACTGCAATCTTTTGCACCCAGTCCTAGGGCTCCAACTACAACAGGAATTGTTGATGTTCCCATATGCCATATTTTCGAGATTATTATTATTATTATTATTATTATTATTATTATTATTATTATTATTATTATTATTATTATTATTATTATTATTATTCCTTGGGTTTCTGATGTATACACATTTATTTCCGCTTCCCAACCAGAGACCTAGGGTTGTTGTTGTTGTTGTTGTTGTTTTCTTTTTTATTATTATTACTACTACTACTACCACCACCACAACCACCACCAGAAATACTGTAAAAGTATTAGGTTGGTTCAAAAATAATGTCGTTTTCTCACATAGTAACATATGTGAGAAAACGACATTATTTTTTAACCAACCTAATAATTATTTTAAAAAGAAACCGGCAATGTTTGTCAGCACCAGCTAATCAATCATACCCAAATACAATTAAATACACTTATATTATTCACCATCTTGAATTAACAGATGATAATAATGCAAATATTTTTTTTTATATAATTTTTTTCTGATTTGTTTCCTTTGAAAATGTTTCATTATTATAATTGTAGGTTATTTTCACTATTGACTTTTCTTCCTTTCTGTTCAGCTTTACGACTAACTTGCTTTTTATATACAATTATGTTTTCTTATTTAGCTAATGTACTTTATATTCTTTAGTAACTTAAGTTTAGCTAGGTTTAAACGTTAATACTTAAATATGGATAAAGACAGAAGAAAAACGTTTCTTTATCGACGCGTTTTGTCCACTGACTGATTTTATCAAATAAATGTAAACAGTTGGTAAAGAAAGGTTTTCTTCTCTTTTTATTCATATTATCTTTTTACACATATATTTTATTTACATATGATATTTTACTCATACTTAAATGTATTAATAACTTTCTCCTAAATATGACCCCGAACTGGGAGATAGTATACAAGTGAGATTTGTATCGTCAAATATGGCACTTTTTTTACAATATAAAGAAAATACAATGATGAAAATTATCAAAAGAAATGGAAGATTGTAAGGAAAAGAAAATCCAGTTTTATTTCTTTTTTTTTTTTTTTTTTTTTTTTTTACAGTATCAATATCTAAATTCAATGGCGACTGTAAGCATTTAAGCACTTATAATGGATTCCATTACATTTCCTTCGCTTGCAAAATATATGTAATTACTGTTCGTGATGTGTTTTCGTGCAATATCATTGAACAGGTATAGTGAAAAAATATTCAATCTGTTTAACTTAGATTGACAGATGTCAAAATGGAATATAGACAGAAAACTTTTTCTTTCTTTGTTGAGTCAATTTTTCAATAAGATTTTCAATAGTCGATCTAATTTTTACAATCTCCATTTAAAATGCGAAAAGGTGGCTTAACTTGAACAGTGACCTCTCATTCTCTCTCTCTCTCTCTCTCTCTCTCTCTATATATATATATATATATATATATATATATATATATATATATATATATATACGTGTGTGTGTGTTAGCGCAGTTGGTGTCTGTTGGATATTAAACGAGACCTAAGAAACAAATCACACAAGCACACATATATATATATATTTATCGGCTTGCGCTTACGAAAAAAAAAATTAGTAAAGAGAAATTGGTCTCCAGCACATTTGTTTCTAGATAGCCATATACCTTACAAGAAAGTTCGTCCGCCATTTGCTCTTGTTTTTAGTACCGTTGTTTGTCTAGCCACACTTCTCACCAGAAAAATGCTGATGGGGGAACAGTTTAGTCGTCGTTTACCCAACTATGAAGCAGATAGAACGGTATCAACGTTACTCCCAGAGTGATCCAGATCTGCATGCTTAAATAAACTCTTGAATAAACTAAGCTGCTGGTTTTAATTTTTGTTTAATATATTTCCGTTGCAACCTAGAGAATTATTACAAAGATGGCAAAGCTGAAACTGTTTCATGAGGTAAGCATGAAAAGTTGTGACGTAGAAACACGCAGAATACAGTTATATTAGGATTTATATGCGATAGGTTTTGCATATATATTCCCAGCATTATCCAGCTTTATTCCTGATTATGTTTCTTACGGAACCATGACGAACCAAGAAACGGGTCATATCGGTGATTTTAACCATTGATCCCAAAACGGCAATTTACACCAGTAAAACCAGAACGATTCTTTGCTAAAGTGGAGACTGTTATATATTGAATTCAACTTGTCGATTTCTGGTTTGTTAGAGAAATCGACGCGAATATTGTCGGTTTTGTGTCAGACACTATTTACATTATTTGGGCTATTGTCATCATCTTTGTCGCCATGTTTATCGCAACATTTCGGCCGTTGTACGTTCCAGCCTTCTTCAGATTGTTGGAATGTTGTCGAAGTTACCCCTTTATTTCCTCAAGGGCACATGGCACAGTGGATAAAGGCGTTAGTTAGATCCAGTGATAGGACGTAAAGAGTTAAGGCATTGGAGAACTTTCAGAGGGGAATTAACAGGAGATAAGTGACATCCATTAAACACGGCATGTGGAACTAGAACAGTCTACCCCACTGAGCGAAATAAAGGGTTTAGTTCGGCATTCCAACCAACTGAAGAAGACCGGAGCGTACAACGGCCGAAACGTTGTGATAAACATGGCGACAAAGATGAAGACAATAGTCCGAATAATGTAAATAGTGAGCATAATACATCATATCAGAAATATAGACAGACACTGAAATGAACTATTTAGTTTGACATTTAAATGCATATATTTAAATAAAGAATTAGTACGCAGATAATTCTTTTTAAGGAAATAATTCCGTTGCCAAATACAGATTCATAACAGATAAGTATAATCAAGTTCATTAATCTGTCTTCATCCACTTATCAGGTTTAAATGTTATTTTTGTTCAGAATAGCTTTTTCCGGTACAAATATGACTTTTAGTTAAAGGAATTTAGAATAAGAACCTTGGTATATTCTAATCATCCCCTAAGGCCGGATTGTGCTAAAATAAACTATAGTTAAAATAATTGCATCTACCTCGAATCGGATACTGATACCAGAGGAGAAATAAAAGATTATCTTGATTACGATGTAAGAGTTTGCGAAGACGATTAGCCAATTAACAGAAAAGAAAAACAAGAGTAAATATATGCTATCGCCTACCTTCCGAAAATAAAAACTCTATTTTCAAAGTTTGTCTAATTTTTAGTCCATTCTTTGTCTTCAAGAAGCAGTCGAAATAACTTTCGACTATTATTCTTCATAATTCTAAGCAATGCTTACCCATTTATCAAAATCCCTTTTTGCAATCCATTTGCACAAGCTCGTAAAGCAGGTTAATCAATGTTTCGCTGTGTACCACTTGACTTCAATTATAAAAAAAAATATTTTTACTATTTTTGGAAATGTTAACATTGTAAATGTATAATCATCTAGGTTGTGTTTTTTTTAATACATGTTTTTGAGAGAAGTGTATGTTTTCGAAGTCCAGACGGTTTGTGTAAGAATTGTTGCATTTTTATGGCCTTTTCGTTTCAGGCGGTTAATACCGCCAAAATTATTTGTTTCTTTCGGATTCATTTTATAAATTCGTGGTGAAAGGCTTCATATATATTGACCAATTAGAGACAAGATTTCCAAGCCCTTATTTAATCCCGGACGCAGCCGCTATGACCCTGCTTTTTCAATAACAAAGACTATTATGAGCGGATAAACAGTAGAAAGTTGGAACCGTTGCCAAGAAAGCATTTAACGGTTGAAGAAGGCAGAATTAGAGCCTACGTTTCAAGAGGACTGGTTCAACCGCGGGGGTTAAAAATCAACACGGGGAAGGAAAGATCTGACAGATTCAACAGATTCAGACCTCTGAAAAGAACATTCATTTCTGTGCCTTATTGAGAAGAAATTGAACCAAAAGAACTGTCAAGTTAACTTCCCAGCAAAATCCTTCAAAAGGCCCTCGAGATAACTTGTGAAAAAACGGAAACCACTTTGTGCTGAGAGGTCTTATTATTGAATATTCTGTTAAGAACGGAGGTGGATGCGTTTTCTAGTTTTTGCCTTGTGTAATTTTTTCTGCTTCCTATTTAAGTTTTTTTTCATTTTTTCCAATTTTTAAAGGGTGTAATTTTTTGTCGGTGATTTTTCAAAAAAATTGTAACATATTTTTTCCTTGTATCTAATGGTAATACCTTTTTTGTAACCTCAGAAAATTTTTATCCTTACGTAATAGGCGCACAAAAGGAATTTTTTGTGCAACTATTGTATTTGTACATTTTTATAATATTTTATAATAAATGTTATTTCCATTTTAAAATTTTACACGATGTTCATCTTGTTTGTAATTTCGCGCCTATTATAGTGACTTGCTGTTTCTACGAAATAAGATTTATGTCTGGCACAATAACTTGGTAGGAAATAGTAAAAATAAACAATGTGATTGTAAAATTCTCCGAGCTCTCCTTAAGGAAATGAAGGACAGGAGGTTTGCGCTACTTCGTCAAAAAAAAAGTGGCCGGCTTGTGTTTAGAAAATCATTTCTCAAAATATTCCGTTTTAACAGACAGTGATCTCAAATGCGAAATATCTCGATGTGGTGTAATTCTTAGCAAGCTTGTGTTTCTAGAAAAAGTGTTTTCGATCCTCACTAGGTGTCCCATACTTTCGGCCTTGTTCCATATCTATGCTTAGAAATTGACTATTAAGCAACCTTTTTATTTTTACTATGGCTGTATTTATAAATTCGCTGATGGAAAATTTTCGTTAAAAGCAAAGAAATGTGGACTGAACAGTTCCTTCATTATCAGTCTTGCTACATGACAGTAAATGCTGAATAATCTCAAAGATGAAGAAGATGCTTGAAGCAACAGAAATGTGGTTCTACAGAAAAAAAACGAGTAGCGACGAAGTTTTAGATTAAATGGAAGCAAAAATGAAACTTGTACGTAACATCTGCAAGAAAAAGTTGAAATTTCTAGGGCACATATTAAAGAAAGAAAGCTTGGAAAACATGATACTCAGAGGACAGATTGAGAACAAGAGGGACATAAGAAAACAGTACATAACGTACTTAGTGATCGTGAGTAAAATGATGCCGGACAATATTTAGGAAAAATAACAAAAAGAAAAAATATTAAGAGCTACAAAGGACAGGATACTGTGGAGAGGCATGATCACCAACATCCTGAAGGTTGGATATTTAGCAGGATATCAATAACTGTGTGCTATTTAATTCCGAAATCTAAATATATGGCCAGCGGTTTTTAGTTAGTAATGTTTTTTAAGGATATAGATCTTACTAATTGAGTTATAATTGGGAGGTGAATAGGTGGATTCATGCCTTTTCCAAGAGTATTTTCGCGTAGGTGCGTATAACAAAACCAAGTGGAATTGGAACTCGGCTCTCTGATTAACTATTCCGAGCCATTTTCTATTACTCCAACCACACATCCCAGCATACAGCACCTGGTTTTTCCCATCTTAGCGTTGACCTGGCTCGAAGTTACATAACTTCGGGGATCATACGGGAACCTGTCTTTCAACATGATATGACCGTAGGCCTATGTCTTGAAGAGACAGGACACCTAGAAAAGAATTTGCCTTTCCCTCTGATTTCATTTTTTAGTTTGGATATTCGACACACACACACACACACACACACACACACACACACACACACACATATATATATATATATATATATATATATATATATATATATATATATATATATATTATAAAACGCAGATTGTGTGTGTGTATGTGTCTGTACGTTTATATATTGGATCGGATTTCCTACATTTTTCAACCGACTTCAATAAAACTTTACAGGACTACGTAGAATTACCTTGCAGCGGTTCTGACAACGCCCAAAATTGGGAAAACACAATTGTTTTTGCACGAAATCAATTTGAAAACACGTTTTTATCGCTAGAATGAAAAGGGAGCAACTCATATCGAGTTATACTGATAAAAACCCAGGTTGTTTGAGTGATTGTGTGTGTGTTCGTTTATATATGGGATCGGATTTCCTACATTTCTCAACCGATTTCAACAAAACTTCACTTTTTTTGGCAGGTAGTGTTTCTTATTGTCTTGCACACTTTTTTCTTTATTTTTACATTCAGAATGCTTTAAAAATTCCATTTACAAGACAATTTTTTATAATAAAATTCTATTCAATCGATAGACTCATAACGATTGAAAACAATGCTTTTGTTTGAGTTTGGGTTTGACCAATTTGTAAAAAAAAAAAAAAAAAAAAAAAAAACTAATTAAGACATGCGTGTCCGTCAACTTTAAACAAAAATCTTTGTCAACTTTTATTTTAAGTCTTTATGATGGTCGATACTTGATCTATCTCTTACTGTTACATCCCCGGGCAACGCTGGGCTCTACTGCTAGTATATATATATATATATATATATATATATATATATATATATATAATTATTTATTTAAAAATATGATTTCAACACGCTACATAAGAGGTCGCATGTTTCAAAACAGGAGCCGAAAACTTCAATATAATTATCTGAATTAAATTGAATTAAAGTAAGCTATGTTCCATCTTCAAGGGAAATGTTTTTTGCGAATAACTTATTTCTGAAATTTACGTGTTTTAATAGCATATTCATAATTGAAATCAAAATTTCCATGGTAACAGCCAGAACGATTGTTTAAATAGGGAGGGGTGTTGGGTGTTAATAATTTGTATCAGTATAGAGTTACATTCATAGGTGTCAAGTCAGGGTCAGGTGGGGGTGTCTAAATTTAAAACGGAAGATGTTTGGTTTACGTGTCTATGGAGATTTTTTCATTTTTTTTATTTTATTTCTTTATGAAAGGGCTTTGTGTATATAAAAACTGCCGTAACATTTGTTTTTTTACGACTTTATAAAGGGTTATCTTTTTTTGTAGGGTATTAAAACTATTTATTGGGGCTATGGATTATAAAATTATTTTATTGTATGTTTGTTTTTAAGCTAATTATTCAATGCGAAAATTAGTTGATGTCGGCAAAAAACCGTTAAATCATGTCTATTGTTTAATAGATTTTTATTATTTAGAAACTTAATAATATGCAGTTTCTCATGGAGGCACAATAATATGCAGTTTCTCATGGAGGCACAAAAAATTTCGTAAATTTCGTAAATTTCAGAAATAAGTTATTCCCAAAAAATTTCGTTTGAAGATGGAACAAAGCTTACTTTAATTCAATTTAATTCAAATAATTATATTGAAGTTTTCGGCTCTTGTTTTGAAACATGAGATCTCTTATGTAGCGTGTTGGAATCATATTTTTAAATAAATAATTATATTTATGCTCTACTTTTGTATCGAGCACTATTTTTTTAAAATAATAACAAAAATACTAAAGAACTTTGGATTATTTACCTAACGAGTTCTTTCCTATTTTCTATATATTTTCACGCACACACACACGTACACACACACAAACATATATATATATATATATAGTAAATAATAAAGCGTCTAACATAATAAATCATCTGATTTCTCTTGTACCAAGGCTTGATTAGAAGGAAATTTCTTTTCTTTCGCCAAAAAGAAAACAGATGATATTTTTAACATTTTATTCGGAAGCGTACATGCTTTTTCTAGAAGATAAGTTTTGTTATTTCCTTCTACCAAAATAAAATCGAATGTGTTAGATTTCTGACAAACAAACATTGTTTATCTAAAAAGAAAAAATATCTACAATTTTGACATTCCTCCATCATTTCATTTATCAAAAAGATGCTACAAATTCTGAGTTGGCCATTTTCATTCTTGCCTCTACTGAACCAACAACAGAACATTTTTTCCCCTAAAAGACGGATCCAGAATTAGGCATTGTTTCTTATTGTTGGGAATTTGTAAAGAATATGTGATACAAAACACATGAGCTTATCGAAAATGGATGCATCATTCGAGTCGTAACTTTATATACTGGATCATCACCTTGATTCTACGTCCTTCATATGACAATAAATTACATCCGGGGTAGCAAAGTGATTTTAAGGAGTGTGGAAACACCTCTTAATTGCTGCGGTTCTCAGGCCCATACCTGACCCGGGGTAGTAACACCTGTTAAATTCCCACATACAGGCAAACATTGAAGCTCAAAACTGGGGTAAAATACTGAAAGTATAGGTTAAAACAAAATAAATAACTTACCAGCAACTGATTCTTGGAAAAGAAAAGAAAATACCAGCAACAGATTTTTGTATAAAGAAAAAAATACTCATGCTCACAACGAAATTAAAGATAAGGAGTTGATATGCCGTTAAACAAACAAACAACAAAAGCAATCTTGATTCTACCTTTGTTGCTCACATGTTCCGTTCAAATCCTTCACTACATTTCTATTATTTTAAGCCTCCTCTTCATGTATGAAGAATTTGTCTAGCATTCGCCAGTGCTGGCTATGACGATAAACTACATCTGGCAGCAAGGTATCTGATCTGGTGAATAGAGGTTTTAAAGAGCCTACAATCACCTCTTAAATGCTGTTGTTCTCAGGTCCAACTTGACCCGGACTGGTACCACCTGTTAGGGTCGAAGTAATGAGCAAATAGTAATACCCCCAAACAAAAACACTACGAAAGTATAAAAATACATTTTAATAGTAAAAATAACAGAATTAGATTTTTATATAAAATGGCCGACAAAATATAATCAACAATACATTTTATCTGTAGTTGTGTTCAAAATATATTTAGTTGAAGCCATAATATTGTGTTCAAATTATTTAGATTTCGGCATTAAATAACCCAGAGAATTTGATATGCCGCTAAATGAAATCAACCAACCAACGAATCTTTCACCCACTGCCATATAAAAGGATTGCTTTTTGGGTGAATTTTTTCTTGCAATCAGTTGGATACTCTCGTCGATTTGTCTTTCTGTTATGTCATAATCCTGAAAAGAGTTGGGTATTATAATCAGGCATTACGCTTTAGTTCTGCATTTAATTTCGCATCATCAGGAACATGTTCTGAATTAATATAAGTATGGCACAAGAGCAAAAAGAAGAGCCCTTAGTGTAGAGTGAACTTACTGGACAATACTGTCTTCTGGATTTTCAGACTAATTATTTTTCTATGCCGGAGCGATCCAGCATAAAAAAAAACAAAAAAACTTCTGTGCATCGCGTGAGTATCAAATTCTGTGCGCTTGAGTAATGACCTCCGACACGAATGCACTAATCATACCCTTATAGTAAGGAACCTATGATTTCCTAGACGTACTAACTATAGATTTAAGCTAGGCATCTACTTGACGAATAGTTATGGATGAAAGCTCGACTTTACACTCATATTTGATGTCATATTCTAAATCTTCTGAAATGATTTGCGAGCGAGGCGAGCAGAGATCGGACCTTCTTGTCTAGTATCGATTCTAATTATATTTTATATGCATCGATGATCGTTTACTGATGTAATCGATATCCGTTAGCGCCCGGATCGAATTACTATGCAGGTGTCAATATCGGCTGCTGTAGCATATTATTTCGAATATATATGCGACCATGCAAGTTAGATTGAGATACAAACTTTGAGAAAAATAGCATATAAAAAAAACAAAAAACAAAAAAACTAAAACTAAACCTAAAATCGATATCTCTCTTTGAAGCGTTGTCTCGGAAATCGCCCAATGATGTTCAACAGTTTTCTTAATAAATAAATCAGTTTATAGCGTTGATCTCATGATTTCAGTCATAATGAATTATGCGTATTTTTCCTCAAAGTTTGATGCGTTTTTAATGATAATCTGTCGCGAGATCTATACATAAACAGATTCACACTAGTATATTATAAAGTGCGTCGAAAAATGTCTGCTCGCTTTGTCTGTCTGTACTCAATAAAGAATATATTGTTTAACTATGCGCTATTTTAAATGATCATTCTGCTATTTTACGGCTTATCAACACTTTGGTGCTTTTCTTTTTTAATCACGTCACCCACAAGCAAATAGATAATTCCACTAGGACGCAGTGCATTACATGGTCAAGAGAGTTTAGTGAACAGGAGTGAGGAAAAGGACAATAAAGGGACAAGTATCAGAAAGTCAAATTATGGCCATTGACGTTTCATTTAAATTTTTGAAAATTTTCGGTGGCAGGAAAACAAGAAATCCGAAAGAATTTCCAGAAAATATTTCTAGATGGCGACAATATTTTGTCGATAATAATGACGCAAATCTAACTAATTAACACAAAGCTGGAACAGAAGTAGTGAATTCACGCCTTTTCCAATGTATATGCACGCAAGTGAACATAACGACATAGAATTAAAACTTGTCTCTTGCATTTCCAATTACGATTTGTTATCAATGACGCCATTTGCTCAACTAAAATTATCTGTAGTCCCAACCTGTCGCCCATCTAGGTACTGACCGGTTTTCCCGTTGCTTAACTTTGCGGACCATATTAGAGCTGGTGTTATAACCGTAAGCAGTTCTTTTGTTCGAATGCAGTAAAAAATCTACGACACTGTACCTATGTTCGCTTCTGTGCAGGGAGTTAACGAAAGAATGAAAAATAAGCAGTCATGAAAAATAATTCCAAAAGAGAAACTATGACTTGGAATTAGAAAGAAAGCAGTGATGATTCGTACCCTGAATCCATTATAAAAAGAAATGGGAGATTAGTAAATACATAATATTTCAAATACATCGGTGTATGGATCCATTACAACAGATTCCTTAGAAAATTTGAAACATAAAATAGGTTGTGCTGGAAATAGACGCGTTCAACGACGCTGATTAATATAACACCGTAATATTAATATAAAAAACTCGAGCCATATTCTTAAATTGACTCGTCAGTTAGAAACAATCATTTGGATGCCATGCATAGCGCCAAACTCGTCCAGAAATATTTAATCTCGCGGTTGTATGAAAGAGTTCTCAAATCAATGATGGAATTGGCTTTGAGTGAATGAGTTATCTAGATCTACTCGGAGACTGCCGCTACAGAATCTCATAAAAAAAGAAGCCATATTAACTGAAGATTATCAACACCAATTATAGCAACAACAAATAAAAGAGATAAAATGAATTCTAAGAGTAAATAATGATATATTAAAGATGTTTACGTTACACATTACACCAAAATATTAGGAAGAAAGTCGCCATCAGTATTCGAAAGCGCAATAAAAGTTACTGGATTTGATAAACCAATTTACCTGAAAAAAAGTTTTAATAGAAATATTTTATAAATTTCAATTGACAGTACCACTAGTTGTTGGTTCAATGAATGCGTAATATTTCCTTATAAGCAAACTGTTAATATTAGTATTGCTATTTGAAATCTCGTTTTTGTCCTTGTGTTTGATAGATGTTTGGAAGGACTGAAAAGAATCACCAAACACCAGATAGTCGTATGGTATTTTTCTTATTTAAAAATCACTGATAAAATATGAAATCAATAGAATATATTAAAAGATATAAATTATTTTTTAAAAATACTAAACTTACGCCCTTAAAGAGAAGCCATTTTGTTGAGTGAGCAAAATTCAAGTAAAAATATTCTGATAAAATTTGAATGAACAATTCCAATAAATATTCTGATGTTAGCAGAGATCATTAGCAAACATTGAATGAAGTATTGGTTTTTTTTCCTAATCACACTGCCTCGAGCCATTAGATAACAATCTTAAGAAACTCTGAGATCATATGATTAAAATATTGATGAATATATTTGGATGTTGAGAATGGATATGTCTAGGCGTGATTGCTAGTGCCCTTCATAGAATTCTTTCGAATAACAAGCTGTCTCTCGAGAAACGATACATGTATAATTGGTATTGTTCTGTGTATCATGTCCCTTCAGGTCTTGGGGATGACGGTACTTCAGACTTCGTATCTTTAATATCTTTAAGCAAACGTCTCAATATCAAAACCCGGCTCTGTTCTGTTATCCACTTACATATGTTCGTTAGTAGCTTACACACTGTTTCCTTCTATCTATTTTGCCTTCATTATATCCTGAGAGTATCAAATTCTCCAACCCCTCTTTTCTCATTGTTCGCGCCCGGGTTGTAAAATATCCCTTTCGGTTTCGAAATCACTATTACATATATATATATATATATATATATATATATATATATATATATATATATAAATATATATATATATATATATACATATATATATATATATATATATATATATATATATATATATATATATATGTATATTCTCACTACTGTACAGATATATATTCTCACTATTGTACATATATATAATATATATATATATATATATTAGGTTGGTGCAAAAATAATGTCGTTTTATCACATAGTAACATATGTGAGAAAACGACATTATATATATATAACCTAATATATATATATATATATATATATATATATATATATATATATATATATATATATATCGGCCTAACGATTACTACTAATTGAAACAGCCTGTCATCTCTGAGTGCTGACTTCAATCGTCACTTGTATATATATATATATATATATTAAACAATGCTTTAGTTGTACACACAACTAAAGCTGATCATAATTTCGATTTTGATTCTGTGAAGATTTTAAAATATTTTCATAATAAAAATCTTAGGCGGATTTATGAAGCAGGCATAATATCTACCTCACGCACGGTGAACACTAGACCTGGCTTCTTTAATATTTCCCCTTTTCTAGCAAGATTAATGCTCGACAAACCTACATATAAGTTTTATATCGAAATAAAATTCATTTCGTTTTTCATTCAAAATACTCAAATTTTAGGAATACGTTTTCACAACATCGCCCACATGACGACGACGTGATCATATTTAAACGGAACGTTGATCTTATAAAAGATTTCAGTTATCTGTTTGGATTGGTCTTGCTCTTATGCCCATCGTCTTTTTCATGTTGAATTGAATATGGTCTAATGTTGATTATGTTTTATGAATATGTCCTGAAGATGGTCTATTAGACCGAAACGTCCGACGTTGACATTATATTAACATTAAAACAGCATAATTGCATATTAGGATTTTTGTTTGTTTTTTCCGTATATTTTTCTTCATACTGTCGGATCTATATCCATATTTTTGCTTACATACATACATACATACATATATATATATATATATATATATATATATATATATATATATATATATATATATGGTTATTATGAGAATTAATAATTTTATACATGTTGTTGTTACAGTAGCAGATAATCGTTTTCCTACTGAATTTCTTATTTAGAAGTTTTTTTTTTTGTTTTTTTTTGGAAAATGCTTATTAACTTTAAAAAATACTGTCCGATGTTAATATTTGACAGTTTGCAGAAGTGGGGTGTAGAATTCACAGATTAACCACATTTTAAGAAACAACAAACGTGTTATCGACCCCCTCCCCTGTAAATATAGATCGAAAGAAAATCATCTAATAGAGGAGAATTGCAAATCTACCAGGGTTGTATATCAAGCGATCATTTCCCCCAAAGAAAATATGAAAAATTATAATGTTTATATCGGAATTTCCGCGGAGAAAATAAAAGAGAGATTTTATACCCCTAGGTACTCATTTTCCAGCCTTAAATTTAAACACCAAGCAGCTCTTTCAAAAGATTTTGGGAATTGAATGAGAAAGGTTTGAGCCAATAAATAGTTTAGAAAATTCTAGGCTTCAGTACTGATATTAGACTTAGAGATAGGTTTAGAAGAAAAATTAGAATAATAAAATATAATAACCAAAGCCAACTATTAAATCAGGGAAATGTATTAGTCTTAAAATATCAACATAAAAACAAATTCAAATTTCCATAATATAGGTTTGAATTAGCTACTATATTTGCATAATATTTACTCCTCTCTAATTCTTCAAATTTTGAATCTATAACGAATTCTAATTTCTATATTACCCCTGAATAACCTGTTTACTTATATTAATTATAATTTATAAATTTCAACTACTCTAAGATCGACCCAACTCTCTTTCCATTAATCCCTTATATCCTTTTCTTTAAATATTTAATATTTACTTTTGAACCCCGTTTTATTTCTCTTTTAATTTTATATTAATATCTTATTCTTCATATAATCCAAATTAATGCCATGAAGTTAATATTCGGGTTTAATTTTATAAAACTTAATCCGTTTAAGACAAATACATACCAGCCTCCCCTGACTCCCATCTCGTGTATTTCGTCTGACTGAAACATTGAAATCTGTATTTGTTTTTTTGAGTGGTATTTATTTATTTATTGCTTTCCCAGTTAAATTCCTATTTCTGACACGAACTCAGACCATACCGGTGTTAATGAGACAGACGATCGATTACTTCGTCTGTCGAAATAGGCTAATCCCCATGTCATATGATTTTGGATTTTACTGTTTATCATATATATATATATATATATATATATATATATATATATTGCTGCATGTTTCATTAAATAATATAGGCAAATTTTGTCTATTTATTTTAAGTAAGTTCCTTCCATATTGCCTGATAAGCTTAATAAAATTATCATTGACAGACGAAAGGAAATCACCATATTGATACATGTTTAAATCCAATCTAAGCTTTCGGCTTACATAAGCCATTATCAAGGATGGCAATTACATTTCAATATATCAGACAGTACACGGACGAAACAATAATGATCGTCTTTTTTTGTTGCATGAAAAATTTCCAAGAAACAACAAACTGGTGTATACGAGACGCGGAAGCGAAAATTGCCTCGCAGCTCGTGCCATCACTCAAGACAACGCGAGAGTGAAAACGAGAAGTATTAAGTATGGGGAGCCGTTGGTATAAACCAATGTCTTCTGTTATAATTATAGGCATTTAAAAATATTTGTCTATATTATTTACTGCAACATGCATCAATGAAAAATCTCTGCCTAAATATACACCATATATATATATATATATATATATATATATATATATATATATATATATATATATTAAGGCATTAAAAACAAGAAATTTTATATTATGGACCATGATAGATTTAAAATAAAACAAACACAAGTCGACCGGTTTCGTCCCCTCTCATCAGAACTGTTAACGGGGAAATTATGAGGAAAAGAAAAGAAGTCTGTAATGCATGACATGAATGATTGGACAGGAAGAAATAAATTATTATAAAAGTTATACCAACCAAGATGCTAGAAACGCAGCACAGCAAGTCCAAGCAAACAATCTCTTTGTTTACAAAGAGTAGGTTGCCTGAACCTGATGTAAAGCGTCTCTAACACCTTAAGATGGAATAGCATCTTGGTTGGTATAACTTTTATAATAATTTATTTCTTCCTGTCCAATCATTCATGTCATGCATTACAGACTTCTTTTCTTTTCCTCATAATTTCCCCGTTAACAGTTCTGATGAGAGGGGACGAAACCGGTCGACTGGTGTTTGTTTTATTTTAAATCTATCATGGTCCATAATATAAAATTTCTTGTTTTTAATGCCTTAATACGCTTCTGTACCGTTTCAAATATATTCAAATATATATATATATATATATATATATATATATATATATATATATATATATATATATATATATATATGTGTGTGTATGTATGTATGTATATAGTAAACAGTACATTCTTGAACCCAACCGACAGGGTGATTTATTTTTGGTATATCTGGGTGAAGGTTTCTGCATTTATTCTGTTTTTAAAGCTATTCACATTCTGCAAACGAACATCTTTAAATCTGCTATTTCCAAAGGTATCGATTCCGTTGGTAACCTTCTGAGTTGCGCCATCGACAAAAGCGTGCAGTTTATCTTTCTGAAGAAAAAAAATGATGAATCGTTGGAGATAGAAGTTTGGTAACTGACCAGTACGATAGGCCATCCAAAACTTGCTTCCACACCAAATGTCTGCAATATTTGACGGCTTGCTGTGCCAATGACCTCAGGTCGAAATTGAAGATTACGCAGTGTATATTTCCCAACGATCCGAAATAAAATATCGGTGCTGTCATAAGACCACACACCGGAGGTTGAATTGAAATATTCCGACAACTACTGATATCATCAAATTCGTTTCTCCATTCCTGACAGCTATGTTTTGGGTGCTAGAAGTTGGTTTTAATGAAACGTCTCTTATTTTTACATCATTCACACAAGGCATTTTGCCAATTCTGATGAACGATATTTTACCAATTAAGGAAAATAGGTATGTTTTTCCGTTAAAGTGTACTTTTATTGACGAGTCATCATTAACCCTTGTACTTTAGAAACACTGATGAATAATCATATTTATATAATCTAACAATTTAAAATCCTAAAATTGTAGATTTTTCGATGACATAAGTAATATCGTTAATTCTGCTTGCCCCTCGTTTAGTTTCGTAGTTTGTATATACATTACACCCTGTCAATACCTCTTAAATAATGAACTATTTCATTTTAATCGCGTGGGAAGATGGAAAGGAGGCATCAGAGATGCTACTTGGTTTTAGTGTGGACAAAATTAAGGAAATAAAGAGAGAAAGTTGGTTGGTACGACAATTACGTCCTGTTAGTACCTCATTAATAATAGACTATTCAGTTTTGATCGTGGGGAAAGACGGAAAATATATATTAGAGACTCTACTTTGTTTCAGTGAGAAAGAGAAAGAATGTAATTATTATGATTGCTCCGTCCTGACAATACCTCATAAATAATGGATTATTCCGTTTTGATCGCGAAAGAAAAATGTAAAGGACATTTCAGAGACACTGCTTGGTTTCAGTGAGAAAAAATAAAGAAAAAAATCAATAAGAACGTTACTTCGTTAGTACGACCGCTATGCCATGCAAATACCTCATTAATAATGGACTATTCCGTTTGGGTTGAGTGGAAAGACAGACCCAACATATTGGATACGCTCTTTGGTGTCAGCGTGAAAAAAAAAGAAAGAAATAAACAAAGATATAAATCAAAATATTGTCACTTTCAGATTTTTTCATTTGTACTTACTTCTTGAAATAACAACCACAATTCATATTTATGATTATTATTGCAATATTTTATTAAAGTTGTTTCGTTCAAATATTTAGCTATGTGATAGGTGAATTTCTACGGATATTTTATCACCTTGAAGGATTTCTACAGATATTTTATCGATATGAGGAAACCCGTGAAATGTTCATGGGTATTTCTGGTACAAATACTTTTGTAGTCTTTGTGTACCAAATTGAAGTGACGTCATGATTAAATTGTTTCCTGAATATTTTCTCCCTGGTATGCCTATTTTTATAATACGCTGTTTATATTTTTTTAATAATTATCTCTCCTGCAAAATTATGTTCCATGCTGATTAAAGTTATGTAAAAAAAAATCCCCCAGAACATTTATTTGAACCGTTACTCTTATATTCTAAGCTAAAACATTCCAGGCTCTATGAAGATTCCAGAATGTACATTCATTTCATTCAAAAGAGTAAAAATTTCAAACTCTAAGAAAGACTATATAAATTTCAAACTAATTCAAAGATGATCGCACAAATTTCCAGCTCAATTCAAGAAAGACCATATAAATTTCAAAGTCAATTAAAAAAAGACCACAAATTTCAATCTCATTTCAGGAAAGACCACATAAATTTTAAAATCAATTCAAGAAAGACCATATACATTTTTAATCCATGTATCTTAGTTTTATGAAGAATATTTGGCAGTTAGCCTAAAGCTCAGAAGCCATATTATTATTTTTTCTTTAAGCCATGTCCCATCAGGACGTGAATGATCATCGTTCTCCACAACTTTTCCTCCCTGTCTCCCTTTTTCCAATATGAGATCTGCTATTCTTCCTAATCCCTGTTACAGGAACCATTTACACAAGATCTTTAGTTTGGTTATTCATTGTTTTCCGCTGCCCCACTTGCCTTCAATAAGTCCTGTGAGGATTAAATTTTCTAAATACACTTCCCCCATTATCTGCCCTAGAAATTTCAACAGCTTCTTTCTGATTCTATTTTAACATGTCTTTTTTGTTTCCAATTTCTCTAAAACTTCGCCGTTGCTCACATGTTCACTTCAATATTCTTAGCATCCTTCTTTAGAATCACCATTCTGTTGACTCACGACTCATAGTCATCTTTGAAAAATCCAATGCTACATATTACACAACAGTCCAATACACTTTGCTTTGTTTGTAATGAAAATTTCCCGTTTCTTAATCCTATGCTTAACATTCCAAAGGCATCATTCGCTATTCCACTGGGCCTTTACACTTTTGTGTCACATTTTCCGTTCTCTGTTAAAACATTTAGCTAGGTAACAATTATGCATATAATAAGAGTTTATTTACGGGATATCAAAATACAAGATAATCGAATTCTTCCAGCTGATCTTTCTAGCTCTCACAGCACAATGGAGAAAACTAGCTTCTAATTTTCTGTGCCACAAAAACTAAGTTAGTGTTGATTAATCATCTCCAGTTACAACGAATGTTTGCGATATCTATAAAGCCTCATCTTTTGAACATCTATTGTGTCTTGAGTAGTCTCAAAAACGCAGGTGAAACTTATATATAAACAACATTTGGTATAATTACGAGGCGAGCTATATATTATTCCCTCGGCAGCCTCTTCTGCAAAGACACAACTTAGCAATTCTCTCGCTAGTCTCTCGCGCTTTACATGTGAATATGACCTATATTCTTTAGCGTCAACTGTTTAAACCTTTCCTCATATGACCAGCCACGTTACGTCCACCACGTTGAATCACCCTTATTTCCTCCGTCTCCCGAATATATGCAGGGCATCATATATCTTTTCCAAGAACTACCGCTTTGAGCAACGGACTCTCGAGTGGGTACTTCCCTTAAAACTATAATCTTAAAAATCTACCAATCAATCGTCAATCATTATCTGTTCTTATCCTGATAAACTTAACTACCCAACAATCCTTCTTTTATTCCTATCTCATACACCACTACAATTGTATCAGCAACCTTCTCCTTTGAAAGGCTTTTGAACAGTGTATTGGATCAACTATTGTAATCATAACAGCGATGACAATAATTACCACACTTTAAAATTTAATATCTGGGGACCGTTCAAATAGACGACGCAAAATGCGACACTGAAATCCGCGGACATATTGGTGTGACGTCGTCCCCTGGTCGCATCGCCAACCGTGACGTTCTATCCTAGTCTACCACGGCACCCACTGTGACGTCCCTAAACAGCACCAATTGTGAAGTCCTCGCCGCGGCGCCAGCCGTTCGCTCCTCGCTGCTCCGTTCGGGTGTCGCCGCTCCAAATGTGACGTTCTAACCTTTTGGTGATTCGGGTGGGAATCTGGTTAGATTTGATATCAGCCTCGTCGTTCCCAACTCGCTTCCAACGCCTGGTTACCAAGGTAACTCCACTGATCCCCCAGTCCGCCTACCCACGTTGTGAATTGATCTTAGGCAGGCGAGATCATCAAACAGTGGTTGGGGCCGTACTGCAAACTGAGTTCAACGGGGGTGATACCACACAAATATGCATAAAAGACAATAAAATGAAAACTCAAAAGTTCAAAGTATCAAAGAAAAAGGTAACAAACTTTCTGTCTAGTTGTTCGATACATAGGACTGCATCTATCTCCCGACCCGTTCTATGGATTGTGACACGTCGTTTTCCGCTAGGCAAGTTTTAACACTTCAAGTTGTCTGCTCTCTAAGAAATTGGTGTTTCGGTGGGTCTTTGGACGAAAGTCAAAAAAACTTATTTCGGTGATCTGGATCTAAGTCGCTCTTCAAAATAATTGTTCTTGATGAAGAGGGGTCCGGAATGTGCGTGAATCTTGGTCAGCTATCTGCGAGGCTTGCTTCAACTGAAGACTGACTCTGGGAACTGCTGGAACTCAACTCAAATCTGCTCGTTGTGGCTTCGTTTATATGGGCGCCGACCAAAACCGGGGTGAGTCTGTCTGCGCCGGGGGGTTCCTCGATAATTCTAAATACATATCCACCTCTCTGGTTAGGAATTTCCACCTTTTTCCATTTTTGGGAACCTTTCCTCACTCCCACTTTCTCATCATTCTTCAGAGGGGCGTGAACTGCCCTCCCCACATCTTCGTAGCAACCTCTCTTACTCATCCTCCAGATGGGCGGCAACAGCCTCCCTCGTGCATCACGTGATCACCACTCGACCAATGATGTCTTAGTCGGGCGTGGACGAATCTGCGGCTTTGTTTCAGGAAGAAAAAAAAATATGTTGCTTAAAAAAAAATTATCGCTTCCCTTTCCCTTTTCTTCCTCTTAATGGTGTTATCATTTCTCTGGCCGTGAACGGGACAATATGACATATGGCGGTCATAACTCTTGTTCTACACGTGGTTTACGTCAGGTATTTTATCGCTAATTATCAGAATGTGTGGTCTTCCTAACACGGTCTCAAAAAGAAACATCTCCAAAGTTCCAGTCAGTCTGTCACCTCGAAGAAAGAAAAAAAATCACTTCTAGGTTCCCATTCATTTTCCTTCGGTACATATTTCTGATAACATAATTTTATTATCGCAGGCCAAGGATGTTCCGTCGAAGGAAAATCGGTCAACGGACATTCGTAGGTGGTCCTTAATTTTTCATATCTGTCCAAAGTCCCTTTAGTTGCCTGTTTTTCGTCACTTATCGAAATAACATTTTCATTTGAATTTTTTTTTCTTTGGCCAGCCGGTCTGTAGTTGATAATAAGATGTCTTCCCGTACCAATAGTTTGTTTTCATATCCTTAGATAACACAGCCGATGCCAAAACATATCTGATTCTTTCCTTCTTTCCCTTTCTTTTTACTCAGAATTTCCCTGTCATTGTAATGACACTCTTTCGCCATTTGTTACTTATCAAAATATCCTTTTATCCATTGTCTCTTAGCCGTGTGTGTGTTATTGCTTATCACTCACGATTCGGTCCTTA